>BGZK01000093.1:600000-795640 GCA_005406025.1 Eumeta japonica | reverse complement strand
ATGTTACTGTCACTAAAATTTTATTTTAGGGGCAATAGTATTGTAGTAACTATACCACAAAAATTTGCAGTGCTAATAATGTACGAGCGTAAAGTAGTAATAAGTTTGAACAACATGCGAGTACTCAACACTTTTTATATTCCTTAAAAAATATATTTTATATAATCTTTGAGGAATTACCCTACGTTGTTGATTCTTAGGGGAATAATGTATGGCTGCATACCACATTTGCATGCCTTCAATTTATTAGAAATAAGTCAACCGTGGCCCTAAACAAGCTAAGCTATTGGGAACTCATTTCTTTTGACAAAATAAATTTCAATGAAAGTAAAGGTGAGACTATTATTTTACGTTTTAATATTCTTCGAATAAAATAACAACAAACATGTTAAAAATTTAGTTTAGCGTCAGACTTTTACCGCCCCGCTGCTTAGGCATAATCCTCTCACAATCTTTTTAACCTCCCTTGATGCGTTTAATAAACCAATAAATTATAATTATCGGTCAATTTGCTCGTGGACGGAATTCCAATTCGTAGGCAACATCCTCCCACACCCGTCTATTCCCGATTTACTTTTTTGTTCATTTTGTAAAGATTCAATTTCATTGAATATTAAATTAAGCATCGAGAAGCGCCATTAATACCGAAATACTAGACGCGCGGCCGGCCGCGTGAATCCAGCCCTGACAGTAACGCGTCGCGGCTGGCAAGCGTCCCGTGCCGCTGGCATCGCGACGCGAATATGGGTCAATGCTCCAGCTATAGGTCGTCCCGTACCCGCAGCCGCTTTGTGGGTCATATCCTTTATTTATGGATGATAACTACGTCTTTTAATGATTATCGCAATGGTTAAGCGTGCAAGTAATAAAAAAAAACACTTAATACGTAATAAATTTACAATAAAATTTAGCTAATTTTTGAAATTGGACAAGTGCCAATAGACAATTTGCAAATCGCACCCGCTAAAATTGTTTTAATTAGCATATAATTTCGATTGAGCAAATAGATATGTCATCGCCTGACTTTATGTCAATCTGTCTTTTCTTACAGTTATTAAAGAATTCTCAATAAATTTTCTAGCATTAAACATAATTTTGCAAAAGCCATAAGTTACGAGTTTGTAAGTACAAACAATATGTACCGATTGAAAAAGTTAACTACAAATATACATATAACCAAAATTTACTCTGTTGCGTTTTATTTGATTTGTAACGAATTCTCCACGAATTTAAAATACTAAATTAAAATTATTAAACGTTTTAAAAATTACACAACTAAGGCACCATTAAAAATACTTTTTATTTTCATGCAAATAATTTATAGAAGAAAACATGCCCGACAATAACAGTTATTTATTTCTGTATAAAATATAATATCCGCATATATAATTTTATACATTTAATAAGAACATACGAGTTAAAACAGAACTCGACAAACATAAGTATATAGATTACGCACATAAATTTCTGTTTCTACATGCTCTTTATCCCTATCACATTATCACATCTATACCTATTATATTTCTGCAGTCTAGACTAGGCAATGAACTTAGCCGAGATAGGGTACTCAATAACCAAGTTCATTGTAATGATTAAATGATATCTCGCTCATCTATTTTCGCTACTGCGCTAAGGGACAAATATGAATTTCAAAATAATTTCGAAAAATTCAAAAGCATACTTGTTATCAACAAATAAATGAAAAAATTAATGTTTTAATGAAATTAGAACCGTACGTAAAGTTTTTCGCAGTACACGTGACCGAGCTGCGCACCAAAACTACTTTGTAAATAACGAACAAGAAATATGTGAACACATACAAATAAAGTAGTGAATACATACGCTCTATGTATGTTTACATACGCTGTATATTTGATTTGTTTTTGAAGGAAAACGGACAAAGTTTACATTTTTCCGACGTGGGTATTTCTTGGAATCACGCAATATCTGACATGTCAACGAGATAGTTACAACGAGTTTCTGCAATCATCGCATGGCTTAAAATATCAACACAGACGCGATATCCTGTTAGCATAGTTATAGGTTTGTATATTTTCTCGCAGTACATCTCCGTTTATACTATTTCTCCACTTTTTTTATATTTCTGGCTTTTGCTCGCGGCTGCGTTCGAGTAGAAGAAGAAATAAGTTTCTATCGCTTATATTAATTGGTCCAAACTTATATTATGATCTCTTTGCATGTCTTTCTGTCGACCCTGATCTCGCTTCCCTTCGTGTTTTAAGTTTCGATTACGATTGTGCTATTTCCTAAAGCACTATTAAAATTTATGTTTCTTCATGAAACATAAATTTTAATAGTGCTTCATGTCTGTGGCTTTCAACACGATTCATGAATGTTTTAGGTGAATGGTGAATAGATGAATAGACAATAAAAAAAAAACCAGCAAACTCATCCTTGTATTTATCATTAAGTTAAAAAATTAGGATTCGCTACAAATATCACTTTGAATGTTTTGAAAGTGTTTTAGTAAACGAAGTAATTTGCCTCAACTCGAGATGAGATTAGATTAACTGAATTTTCCCTAAGAAGTTTCTGAGTTTTTGCAGTTCATATACTATGATTTTTATTTCAAGCAATATGCGTTTTCCTTATTATAATACAGATATATGAAAAAACGAGATTTTTACAATTCAATATGTTAATAATTTTAATTTATTACATGAACATATATCAAAATAGAAATCTAATAGATTTATTTCTTTTTTCGTTTTATTTAATGTATTTTAAAATCGTCATATATGAAGACGGCAAATACAATGAAAGAAACACAGTTCAACAGAATATCAATAGTCTATTGTGTAGACAAAATTTAAATATCATTACGTTGTATGTACTACCTGTAAACATGGTTACTTTTGAACATTAGAACTAAGTATTCGTCATTTTTATATTTCGTGGAATTATTAGCATCTTTTCCAACAAAATTATGACTGAATTTCATTTAAAAACTGACAAAGAGGCAAGATTATGTTCTTTTTTAATTATTGGGACAAAACAAAGTGTCATTTAAATATGATGAAAATTTTCGGGAATGAAACCGAAATTGTAAGCCAAGCACGATTAGATTTCCTAGGACAATAGTTCTTAAATGGAAATAATCTTTGTTATGGCGACGAAATTGTGTTGCTCTTTTGTTATATTCATAGTAAGTATACAGAATATTACAGAATTAACAAAGCCAATTCGTCACGATATTCGATTGCCATCAAAGGTTTGAACGCGCATGTACAGGCAACGCGAACAAAGGTACACGCTTGACATTTTTTATAGTAACCCACCAACATCGACGATGTGAGTAGGACACTACAAGCATGAACCAAACATAATTAGGCGATTCCTTATTCTCGCCATAGATACAGCAAATTTCTTAAATTTTGCCTTTGGCTATGAACGCTTAGTTCTATGGTCAACCTGTACATTGTACGAAAATCATGGAGTTTTTAAGTCTCTCTATATGTTTCTCCGTTTGTTGTAACTGTTCGTATAGACGTGCAGGTGAAAAAAGTGAAACGTGTCTTTTTTTTTGTCTGTCGCTAAATTCCAATTGGAATAGTTCGATCGCTCGCTACGTGTTTGATGGAATAGAAGAAGCTGCAATAGATATTATTTTAAACAGATCTATAGAACTGATTTTATCTGTATTTACTAGTATATATATATTAGAAAGAACATGTAGCGTAAAGCTTTTGCTTCCTTCTAATTCAGACGTAATTTAATAATCGTTAGAATCATAAAATATGAAAATATTAATAATTAAGTCAGAAACTCCATTGTATTCTAATACTATGATTGAAATATCTACATTAATAGATTCAACTTTTCTTATCACTATCGATAAATCGCAATACTAATCTGTGAAAATTAGAACCGCTACTTAAAAAAAAAATATGACAACAAAAATTTCAAATGTGGAAGTCCCACATTTTGAAAGTCTAGAAACCTAAAAATGAAACATCATCACAAAGAAAACTTCACACCTCCCGCATTACGGGGAAACGGTAGACGTGCCGTATAAAGCGGCTAACGGTAGCCGGAACGTGACTCAATTTACACCGTATTTTATATTTTATTTAGTACTCGTGCCGCTACGATGTGGGCACTCTTATATCAGATTTTTTTTTACTGACAGTCAAAAACTTTATCGCCGGAACCATTTTAAGCGTTTACCGATCGTGCCTTTACAACCTCGTAAATTCGATTTTATTAGTCCCGTATAGATAATTCGCATAAATTTTTATTTTGGCAATGAGTACGTTTATATTGAGAATGTATATTGGTTATTTATTTGATGCAATCAAATTTATACAAATTACGATTATTGCAATTATTTTACAACTGCGAGTCATATAGCGCAATGTCTTCTCAAATACGAGAATGGATTTAATATCGAAAACATTTTTTGTTCGCCTCATTAGGGGCCCAACTTTCAATGAAAACGCGAATTAGCTTTGGTACCGTGACCACGAGATCTAAGTAATGATGGAGATGGCGAAATATGGGTATTGACAAGATTTGCATGACGTAAAAAAAACTTGAAAATTTTCATAATTTTTAGTGAAAATCGCAAAAACCGCTAAAATAGGTATTTTAGATATTGTATTGTGTGAGGTGTTCATTCGCGGAAATCCATAGTAGACGCTTGCCTGCAACATGCATTAACATGCAGCATGCAATCCACCGCTGACCCTCGAATCTGTCTCTCCACTACGAGTCTCTATGCAAATGATTGAATATTGATTCGAGAGGATTGACAGATATCGAACACCTAAGCAAGTGTTATTTATTTTTATAATTATCTTATTCCGCTAACCGTTAAATTGTTAATTCTACGTACGTTTCATGCCAACCAGGCACATCCTCAGGAAATTGTCGACAGTCACATCCACCAAGGTGCAAGGAGCGTTAAAACAACCAACACAACCTCGTTAAGCGGGCCGCTGCATGCAATGGTCAGAGTGACGAAAACATTCTTAAAGCAGCCACAGACCACCACCGATAGACATGCCTGTCAAATGTCACAGACTAACCATCACCAACATTACCCAAATAGTTACAGGCAAGCGTCCAATAATGGCGATTTATAAACGTCAATTTGGTCATTGAACATATTATTATTATCTTTATGTTTTAAAATTTCGAAGGATTCCAAAACATTTAAACGTAACCCCTTCTCACACACATACAAAACATCGAATTTGTGATCGTTATTAAGCTTATGACCGGTTTCTATTAGATGTTTAGCAAAAGGTATTTTAGAGGGTCCCTAAAAGACGTTTTAAACGTATTTAGATATTTGTTTTTTCAATTTTTACTTTTATATAATTAATATTGACTCGATATCTGGAGCGCTTATTTTTTTTAGTTAAAGCTTTATTTAACATTGATTTTTTTTAATTCATTTAATTTATTCTTTTTGCTATCGACTTAATTTTCAATGTATCTGAAGATAGTGCGGAACACGAGATCTGTATTTTTTTGGATTGATATATTTTTTGTGCATTAACAACTTTCAATTATTTAATAAAATAAAACATAAAACAAATAATATTTTTTTTCTATTTATTTTATTTTGTAGAACCTGTATATTTTAATTGCCACGAACAATTTTGAATCAAACAATAAAACGTAGGAATACTTATAAATAGTATGAGAAATTATAATAAAAAAAACATTAGGGGTAATGCGTTTATTTACTGTACTAAAATTTCTACACATGAGTGCAATAACTCCTAACGCGACCAATAAGAATAAACTCACAGCAATCCATTCTTTCTAAGAATAACTGTAGATAAATAAATATTAACACTATATACTGTTAATATTTAGTAGATACTGTGCTACATATCAAATTGTTCCATACGTCAAACTATGATTGTCAACGCGGAAGGCAACGAACCGTTTGGGCCGCGCCCGAATTTAAGGTTATTTCCGTATATTTGTTTTAGACTTAATTTCGCAAAATCAAGGAGGCGCGGGCGCATGCGTTCATTCAACTCGTTAAGATAAAACAGAGAAACTTGTTTTTACTCTCTACAGCCGTTCTTGTTCTGTCGTATTTATAAAGGAATATTTATAAATTTTCAGTAATTTTAGCTTGCACTAACATTATCGGTTCTCATAGCGGAAATTTTTGACGGATTGATGACTTTTTCTCTTTTCGTTCGCTCGTGTATTCGTGCACTCGATTATGGATTACACGCGTTTCGCTTTTTGTGAAAATCAATTCGTTAACATTTCTCACACTCAGCAACGATACTCTATCGTGGTAATTAATATGCAGAATGAGGGGTGATGTCCCAGCGGTTAAGTACGTTGCCTTCCAACCAGGAGGCACTGGCTTCTAATCTGACTATTGGTTTATCGACTAATAGGTTATCTACGTGAATTAAATTAAACAATACGCTCCACGCCTCAGAGAGCGAATAAAATCCCATATTTTTCCGATGTCATAGCATTGATGACTACGGTCGTTATCTCGAGTCATTGGGCCAGCATAGTGCACTTAAACCCCATGACCCTCAATCTCAAATAAAAGGATTGTGGGTTATGCAAATGGGGTTATAAAAAAAATAAAAAAATATATACATGTATAGAATGAACCTCGGCCTCCAATCTCGTTCATTTCACTTCTGATTGGCATGAACATATACACAATGATTCTCTAGTTTTGTGACGACAAACATAAACGAACAAGGATTTCAACGAACTAGGTACATTATAGTTAACGCTTGCCAAATAATTGTGTCGTAATTCTTCTGCTGGTTTCTAATTTAATAAAGCTTCATGGGTTACAAAATTATTCATTCCACGGCCAAATTCTGAATCGTAAACGCGAAAATCGTACGAAAATAAGCGATGAAATGATATAATTGATTTTATAATAGAGCAGCGCAATAACTAACTCTTTAATCATTATGGTTAGGGTTTTTAATGATGATGTCACTATTGCTGTTATGAGACTTAATACCGCCTAATAGGCGCCTCACACCTAGATGTGAAACAAATTACTTGCTACAAGACTTAGATATGGATGTCTAAGGAAACGTAATTTTCATATATATATATATATATATATATATATATATATATATATATATATATATATATATATATATATATAATATATGATAATGTGTTGTAAATTATACGTAATGAATTATACTATTTTGTGTGCATTTCAATAATCATAATAATTAATAAAAGTATTTATGACGAAAAATCTATAGTTCAGGATCCATCTGTCCAGAATAATCAACCAAATTCCAGTGGCGCATAAATTAGAGCCAAAGTTTAAGTATCCGAAACCGGCGAGCTTACGTGAAATGATTGATGAATGTCGTTGTAACAAGAGGGGTAAGTGTGCAAAAAAAAATCGTACCACGTGCAGATCTGCGGTCTCTGCTAAGCTTTCTGGAAAATACGCGTGAGTGTAGTTACGTAAACGAATAAAATGAAAATGTACACAAAGGCGACATATTTATGTGTCGATGCAGTCCGCTGGCCATGATTCCGGACAATGGAGCCGTAATGATATCGGGCGGCCTTCGTACGCATCACCACATCATATTGTACCGGTGCCACGCGGTATCCACGTTGCCACGCCGCCAAAACTAAATATACTAATCAAACGTCATACATAGTAGGTACACGATACAATGGTGAGCCGAGAGAGAATACGTTTACTGTTACTTGCCCAATATAAATGGGTTTCGTAACGATGTTAATAAAATCGTCAGCTATGTGTGTTTGTGCATGCCGATCTCTAAAATGGCTGAACCGATTTGGATAGGTGATCGGATGGACGAATGGCCGGACGGGTGAATGGCCGGGTGGTCGGATGGGTGGATCGCCGGATGGATGGATTGGCTGACTGGTTCGAGAACAGATTGATTTTTTTATATTAATAAGATAAAATGCTGGTGTTTTCTATTATTTCAATAGCATTAGCAATAGCAAATTAAAATAGACTATTATCTTTACACTATCTTAATAAAGGGACTGCGACAGATCGATTTCATAAATATGGATTTTCAAAACAGTTTTCAAGATTTCAAGAGTGAAAAATTTTTGTGAAAGAAACAATCTTAGAAATAGAGAAACATTTAATCAATAATTCATTGAGCGAGCAACTTATCAGCAGCTAGAACTAAATACAACAATACTTGCCCGCAGCTTCTTGTCTTAATCCTATTATTAATAACGTCCATTTAAAAACATAAATCATTTTCAATACAGTAAACCCTCGGTAATCCGGTGCCTCCATGTTTCGACGTGCTTATTACAAGCACATTTAATTCGTCAGTTACACCTATCGCATGTATATTTATATCGATCCATCTTCGTTAATGCGTTTTTTGAACCGGTTCTTTTTGATTTGCGAACACTAGTACTTACAAAACTCAAAGGCACAAAATACTGACCATTAAAGAGAAAAAGTGATATTTAGAATCGCTTAAATTGTGATGAATACGGCATAGGTCCATCAACAATCTATCACATTGAAAACAATCGCGAGAGCATTCAAAAGCTCAACTACTGACTGTGGTAATTTACTAAATTCCTCAACAATGTTTTGTGGTACGTATAGAATCTACCACTTTGATACGTCATTTGTCGAATTATAATTTATACTACTCTTTTCCAAAAAGTTCCGGACTATAGGATATAGTCTATGGTAGTAACTCTATAATCCGACACTGTATTGCAAAACGTTTGTCGGATTACGACGGGTTAACTGTAACTAAATGTTTTGATCGCTATGACTATAATCAGCATTCACTGAAATTAAGATTATCCTTAGAAATTTTTAATAAGAATAGCTTTGTAAACGACAAGTCCACTGACTTTCATATTCAAAGAAAATTTACTCAGAAAATTTCTACGCAGAAAAAACTTTGTGGGACGTAACAAAATCCTCCGACTTCCATATTCAACGAAACGAAATGCTACTAATGTGTACTCTGAATTCCGTTTATTTGCATATGACTCAATCGTCCTACCGGATAAAAATGACTCAACATCGCGTTTAGTAACAGGTAACCCAGATGATCTAAAATTATATTACCAATAATATTTACGATCTCTGTATATATAATATAGACGACCTCCGTGACCCAGTGGGCGAAAACCTCTATCTGCAGCATCAATATTCTGCGTTCCAATCTCATTCGGGGAAAATCTCTATAAAACGTAGTCATTTTTTTAACAAGGCTAAGGGACAATTCATGTTAAAAGTACAAACAAAAAGCAAACTTTCAGCACGATCCGCCACTCCTCACCCTCTTCCTTAAGCTCTTTTAATAGTATCTAGACCACTCTATATTTAGGATCCGGGGTACTTTGCCATACTAAACTGCTTAGCCTGAACTTCACGATTACTTCATAATCTATTTTTTTATAATGTGATTGAAGAGAAAATGGCCATGCGTGCCACTAAAGTGTAGATGATCACCGCTTCTCACAGATATTCGTAAATTCAAAGGAGTCACCTGTACATTGCCGGCCTCTTGTGTAGGAATAGGATATCTGATGGAGGAAGGAGGGAGCTGATGGAGAGAGGAGGGACTGATGAAGGCAGGTTATGAGATGATGGAAGGGGAATTGGTCACCGGAACTCTCACTCAATGGACAGAACGACCAGTGGAAACAGTTATCTCACGCCTGTATTCTGTGAGAGGGTGGTATTGTGCCGGTCGACCTGGCCCATTAACGTGCCGCAGCCAAGTTGACCATAGCATGTTTCTACTACAGTATTTATCCTAGACTTAGAATATTGCATAATCGATGCCTGTGAAATTGATGTTTTAGTATATTTTCCTTGTGTCAAATTCAGTTTTAATTTAGCTCTTAGTAGAGTTCGGATATTTAAGGTCCCTCTTACGGGTCGAATTATCTCTGCATTAATAAAAAAAATTATTTCTTTGTATCGAAATATAAGTGATATTATGACATTTTAGGTAAGTTCTGTTAAATTATCTAATACATTTCTCTAAAATAATAGTTACTTTTGTCGCGCAAATTATTTTTTATTGAATAAACGCGCAAAAGAATCAGCATGGAGGATTAAGATCTAAATCCCTCGATATCATACAATAAGATTGTGGGGAGCAGAAAGACGTCAGAAAACATGAAACAAAAACAATTATTTAACTATTTATCTTCCTTGGTTTTTATGTTACCATTTATATAACGCATTAACAGCGATTATGATCACGCTTTGCCATAATACTCAAACGTTAATGCAATATGAAATTAATAGCAAGCTTTAGGGAAAAGTCGATGGCCAAGTTCGATCCGGCGGGCGGCTTGGGTCTTATTTGTGTTGTCACTTAGAGTGTCGACCGTAATGTAGTGGCTCACGTCTTATTTTCCGTTGACGGACCCCCATATCAAAAAAAAATTCCAAGTATTTGCCCGGTCGAGGATGTTCGAATTGTGTCCTCCATACAATATTATGACTTGACTGCTTTATGAGTGCCAATATAATGGTATGTCAAATATGGTAACAGTACTTAATGAATGAAGCGATAAAAAAAATGGCAGTAATATCTTCGATATCTATGCAATTATATTATTTTATATTAATATTATAATTATACAAGTAGCACATACGCTAACATGTTATATAATTATTATATGGAATGTAAACAATTATATATCTTTGTGGTAATCATATAAAGTACACATATATGCTTCTTGAAGCCTTTAGGCTTCCAAATCATATTTCTAATTCAATTCGCAGTCATTATGAGAATCATATTATGTAGCACTTTTTAGGTTTAACTAACGATATTAATAATCGCCTTGCATCTGCATATCCTTTAATAAGAATTAAATGACGGAATTACAGACAAATTTATCGTCTGACGCCATATTATGTGCGGAACCTAGTCGACAAGAATTTCTGTGATTACATCATCCTTGTTCTAATCCAAGACGGACGTGAAGAGATGGAAAAGCTCCCGTAAAAGAGATAAATTTATGTATAATACCGTATAGAATAGTGATAAGTTTCAATCTATCCATTAACGGAGTGCTAAATTCGACCTACAAAGATTATGCTAATGAAGGTTTTGCTGTTAATGTAAACGGAATCTTTACATTGTCCGTCTGTCGAACAATAAGTATTATTTTGGTCGTGTTCTCATAGCGAATTACCGCCAATGACTCGAGTTCGGACCGAGGAAAAAAAACAGTCTTTATTGGCCCGCCGTCGGGTTGCCATTTAAATGTCAGCTGTGGCACGTACTGTGATTCGCGTCTGCAGCCGTGGATGTTTAAAATACATGGCCGTTTGCGACTAAAACCGATAACCGATTAGAAAATGAAAGAGAATGAGTTTCACAATCGTAACTGCCATATGGATAAAGGATGATGATCTATTTCCTTCATCACGTTGCTCCTTCACCGTTATCTGTCGCCTACTGACACCGTTGGCGTTTCTATTTCGAACGTCGTACACGCGAATTTGATATTTTTGTATATTTGCAGAAGTACAGTCAACCGAATTATTTTTAACTCGACAGAGAATAGCATACGACGGATCGCTTCGAAATCGATTTTTAAGCTCGATTTTTTATTTTATTTTAAAACTTTTATACCTAGACTGTAAGTTTTTAATAATAATATGAAGTGCCGTATCGCAATAAATTAAAGAATTTAAAGTAAAATGTATACCTAGTTCTATAAATAACTAGCTATACCCGCCCCAAAGAATTTAAAATAAAATTTCATCATTCTATAAATAACTAGCGATCCCCCACTCGCTTCGCTGAGCATTATGAATTATGAAAGTAAGTAAAAAAACGATAAGTACGAATAGGACTCGCACTCCGAGAGTTCCGTATAAACATAATTATGTATGTAGATTAAACTGTGTCAGAATAATAGAACCCCAGAAATTTCTTTGACACAAAAATGGATCTTCCAAAATTTCTGTATGATATCTCAAAAATTGCGCATAGAGGGTCCTCTTTGTCCTTTAAAATACATCTATTCTTTTTTATTTTTAAAATAACCGTGTGTACATTTTTTTTACTTTCATAATATTGTTATTTCTATTTTTTGTTAATTATTATACATATATGTAAATTAAATTAGAAATTACAAAATTGGTATCTTATTTTTTCCACTCAAACTTAACAGGAAAATGGTAACAGAGCGCTTAGCTATTAATTATCAACTTGGTAATTAAAACATAAAACCTTAAAACAAATTGTATAAGACGGAAAAATAAAAATATTTATTTTCAAGGGAAAGTCCAGTTTGTTCGTTCTTCCTATTTTAGATTACTTCAGAATTTGAGGATGGTGGCGGATCCAGGGGGAAGTCGTGGGGGTCACAACCCCCCGGAATAGGCTGGGTCTGTGTCTTACTATTGTAATCGAATTAGAGCCAGTCCTGACTGAACTTTATATATACGACTCCTCCCTTACCCGAAGGTTGGATTCGCCCTTACTTGAGGGAAGTCTATAAAAAAAAATAGTATTATTAATACTCGAAACGCCCTTTAAGAAGTTATTGGCAAACTCATCACTGTGATGAACGGGTTTGGCTACAAGCTTCATCGATAACTCATGGCTTACAAATACGCAAGTGGATAGCATAAATAGTATTCAAAATCTGTTCGTATGTACACATACAGTACAATAAACCCAAGTAAATTTGTTGTTTAATCACAGCATTTGTGACTCACTCGCAACCTGCTAGAGAGAAGCTTATTCAATCTGAACAATGAAATATTTAGTTCTTCTAAACAAAGTCAAGAATATAATACGACGCCATCTCGCCGCAGTATTCCTCTGTGACGTCAAGTCCTTAAACAAAATCGACCCTGAAAGTCGGAATATTTTGTGTAATTTTAAAAGCGAACCGCGTCTACAACAACTTGAGCCGGGAGAGTCTTTGTCCGCGACGATTCCCCTTCGTCAAGGCCTCAACGGAGATTAATGTTTGCAAAAGCTAATTTTTTGACAACCACGCGCGAAAGCGTTCTAACGCGACACAGTTACGACACATTTCAACATTATACACTGTACCGCATGGACACAAAAGAATAGAAAGCAGATGTCATTATATTTGTAGGTTTGCGAAAATCCGTTCCATTGGTGCGTGAACAAGGTAGGCGACCCGAACAATTTGCGCAACATGTTCGCGCACTTAACCGTGATATACATCGGAGTGGGCGCGCAAAAGATAGACATTTGGATGATGCGACGGTCGAGTGAAAAACAATAGAAAATGACGTAAAATTCAACCTGTCATACTTAAATATCTTCACGTATTGATTTTTGCTTCGTACGCTATTTTTAGAAGATGAATGAACCGAGATAACATATTAAGATCACGGTTTTTGGAACGAAATTCCTTATCGCACGTTACACTCAGGCGCTCGGCGGATGAGAGCTACACGAAAAAAAGTGTAACCGCAACGAAAATTACTGATCGTTGTGTAGTCAAGATGCTAAGCTTGATGTATACTTATCGATTTCTCTGTCTCCGTGCGTTATTTTTTTTTTTAGAATTTTCGTTATTAATGAAAAAATCGCTTATTTACGAATATTTGTTACTATTTATTCCCTAATATTATTATTATTTATTTAATTACTTTTACAAACATTTTAATTATTTCCATTGTTATTATTAATTTCATTAGATATATTTACATATAGCAAAACGAACTTCGTTCCAATCGGATATTACAAAGACACTCATCACAATGAGTTTTTTTTTTTTTAATTTGGATATATATTAAAAAGCAAACGAAGAACTTTAAATATAAATTCGAGTATTTACTTTTCGTTCTACAACAATTTTCGATTCAAACGACTATTGCGATCCGTTCACTTCTTTACATTTGAGTTGTTAATAAGGCCTGATAATGGTTTTTACTATTAATTTATATGTTTAAAAAAAAAATGGTCTCGCTTTATCAATATTTATATATCCACATACTTGAACAGCATAATAGTGGTACGAATCACATAACGACAATTAAACATTCCCATTCACTGAAATATTAGAAGATATCTGTAATGTCGTCTAAAAACATTAACTCTCCGAGTATCTGAGCTCGGTAATAAGATTCGCTCACAACAAAAGTAATATGACGAGCCCTGTCTCGTCTTGACGGATTTGCTTACTGCACGTAACGCGAGCGGTATGAACGTACTTAAATGTTACTGGAATGCAGTCTTCAATAAGGTTGTATGCGACACCTTCATCTCTATCCTCGAACTCCTCTAATACGGGAATCTGTGATGGGGTAAATGTTTAAATATCGACAGTATAAGGTAAGCATTTTAATCCTGGACTTATTTGGCATATACTATGAGTGAATAGACACAATAAAGCACTCTATTTGTCGCCGGATTCAAATTATATGCTTTCATACCAAGGGTTACAATAACTTGACAGCTGTCGATGATAAAATAGTCATTTTATGTTTACAATCTTACTCTACAATCGTTTTACGTATAACATTGAGAAATTAGGCGTTCGATGTACATCTTTTAAACGATAATATCGCTATCAAGGCACGCCACGATGATGCGACGCAATTTGTCAATGATTTGTACGTAATTCTTAATGTAATTTCAAGCATTAACATTTTTTATTGTATTTCAATCTCATAGCACAATAAGGTAATATTTACATACACACTACGTCCTTACGATTCTTTCGAACGTATACAAATAAAATTACATTTGAAATAAAAAATTCGGACAGTTGCTCTAGTCAGATATTTGGAGGAAATATGAATTTTACACTAAGAAATTAATTTGAGAGTCCCGTACGACTTTCTGTATTCGATAGGGGATACACCATTTTTTTTTTATGTATATTTATTTTTACCACTGGTAATGTAATTAAAGTGACCGGGGACATTTGGCATGTTTACTGTTTTTATTTAAATAAAATTTTCCATATTCTCCTTTAGCATAACAATTTATTATTTATATTATGTGTAATTTTATTTCCAAACCATCAAAACAATTATGTTTAAGGATTTTTTGAACAATTATGTCGGGTAAATATTTCGTTTTAGTGAAAAAAAAAAAAGAAAATTTTAGTTATTTAGTCCATTTTCTTTTGAGACATTTATGACACTGGATAACTTTTATTATATTTTTTCGCACATAACTCCTTTGAGTTTTCTTCATTGTTATCGCTATTCTTTCCAAATTTGATTTATTCATTCTAAATCAATCAGTCATAGAAATATATACTTATGCATACTTTTATATTATGCATATGTACTTCATAAAAACTTATACAACATCATCAAGATATCAGTTTTATTAATAATTAAAATTTTTCTAAGGATTTCAAAATCAGATAAATATTTTGCATGTAACTTATAATCTTATTTTCAACGCTTTTAATCGGATCGAGTTTCCCTAATTCTTTATTACATTCACTACCACATACAACATAATGCATTCAATATCCTCAATCCTCAACAACCTCGTCCGCCAAGCGTCCGTCGCAAGTACAACTCTACTTTGTGGTTACGAAAGATTGTTCGTCAACGTTTATATCGCTCGATAACACACGTTTCTATATTTACGATTTATCAGCTAAGATACTCTTTTATATTACCAATTACAATTGTATATTACATACGAATTACGTATTAAGAAGTATATTTTTGTTCTCTATACTATCAAAACTAAACCGTTTCGACGCACAGACGCGACGGGCGAACACATCTAGTGTACTGTTCCAAATCTGGTCCGCAACTCCGAGATAATGTCTTGCGCTACGCGAATAGCAGTAATTTATACGTCAAATATGATTTATGCTCGGTTTGTCCATCACGCCGCGCGTGTGTGGGTGATGCTTTTATATGCCGTAATACATTATATTATCAGACACACATTCTCTTTCGGCCTAAACAGGAACGCATTAAATTCGGATCGACATCGTAAAATTTTAAATAAACGGAGCTTTCTGCTTTTGCTGTGTTTTTTTTTTATTTTTGCGAAACTTCCCCAATAAATAAGCGCATATAAATATCTGCGTTACGCTGAAAATTTATAAAACGTCATTTTTTGAATGGTAAATACATTTTATTCCGTCAACTACCGATCCTAATTTGTTTAACCCTATAACATATTTTCGACTATATTTTGGTATGTATCTTTGAATAGTGTTACGAGCGACAGGTGCGTCAATGGTTAAGAGTATCGCCTTTAACCTAAAGGTATTGCATTCGATATTGACCACGGGAGAATTAACAAATAGGTTTTTAACGTAAATCAAATTTAATCAGTCGCCTGATTCGCCATTAAAACCTGATGCAACTATGTATGAATAACGAATAATCTTTATCTGTTTCTATCCAAATAATCCAAACCATTTATTATTTGCCTACAGAAGGTGTCACGTTGGCATAATTTAATATGTATAGTTTTTGGTTTTTTTTGTAACAAAACCACATTGAAGGGCAATTAAAATATCTATTATGAAAGATATACAGAATATATTACTTTGTTATATGCTCACAAAAATATGTTCATAAAAATTTTAAAGAATTTTTCACAAACAGCACAAAGTTAATGTCGGAAAAGTAATTTCGTAATGCCAAATGACTCGAACAAATTATCTATTTATCGATCGATCTCAAAACTTCGTTTAAAATGACGCGATTTATAACAAATAATAATTATTTTCTAATAAGTAACATAGAATTTTTTGCACAGCTCGAGATGTCGGTCAGAATCTTAAAGGTCGATGCATAAATTATTTCATACTTCGTTTCAAAGGTTTTCGAAACTTTATTTTAAATGTTACATGAACGTTTTGACATTCTGAACATTTTTACAATTCAGGACTTATCAGCTTTTCTCACATCGCCAACGACGTATTCCTTACCCACACAGTGGCGCCGCGCTAACCCAGTCATTATGTTGAATAAGCTATTTTAAGACATAGAACAGGCCATGTATATAGGTTATTTTTATGAGTAATCGTTTTATAGAGTTTTCTGCTTCCTCGTGCTGATTACTCTGCCATTCATAATAAAATCGGTTAAGTGTTAGGCTGAATTGGATCGATTAGACTTTTGTAGCTAAAACGTAGGCATATATTTTTTATTGTCAATAAAAATATATTGAATGTAGTGAAATTATAGCTGAATTTGTTTGTGATATTATAATTGGAGTTTAAAGCTAATGGGTTAGTGGAATGTTTTATAACGAAAAGATATATTGTATTTAAATAAATATAATTAATCATTTATTTAACCGTGACATAATTTGCGATGCGCTCAATTACCAACTCATATATATTTAAAACTAAATCCGAACTAAATTAAACCTAGGTACAATAAAACGATAAGAAACAACATATAAAAAAAATAAACTATCCCTAAAAATAACCGCTCATAACTATTTAACTAAATGCGTTTAATATTTCACTGTTTGTATTGTAAAACCTTTCATCGGAACACGAGCGGTCTGCCCGACCGGGATTCACTGAACCTTTTCCCGGGCTCTTTTGCGTCAATTTTCGCACGAGACTACCGCGTCTGGACTACATCCACTTGTCAAACAGCTTCCCGATCGGCGTCGGACGTCGCGCCGGGCGTTGCGTTTCGCCTATTGAAGTGCGTTGTACATCATACGTAGAGTTTACGATTTCCCCCCGACCGGCCAGAGCGAAAATATGACGTGAAACCGTGGTAAGTTAAAGCGGCGCGGTGTCTAACTGTAGGTTTATACCCGCCGCGAAATACGTCGGGAGTGATTCACGTCGCCATATCGATAAAAAAACCTGCTTCGCGTGAGGTCCGGGCGACGTCAAACAAAAAAAAATCGGTATGACGCCGTCCTAGTCTTTATTACCTCCGTTTATAATAAGGTGGCGACTATTAGATGCGTCTGGAACAACGCCGAGCATCTCGACCGCCCGACACGTACGTCGAGCACGTACCCAATAATACGCCATACGCGACTCTAATTCGAAATATATGCGAATATATGATAATATATTATTTATGTAGTTAGCACTTGTTCTGTATGTCAAAAAAATTATAAATTGCTTTATATATTACGCCTGCATTGATTTACTTGCATCAATTTTCGTTTAATCTGTATAAACAGATTATACAGATGTCGCTAAACTATAAAGTTTAGCGACAATTTGTAATTATATATATTTTGATTACTATCTCCATTGGTATTATCACACTTTTAGATTCGAAACTAATCGATCGATATGGATTGTACCTCCCATTCGCTTAATACCGATAAATACCTACTTCACGATCGGACCTCTAAAGCAGTCGGAGCAGTGATCGAGAGCTGCATCAAAGACGTGGAATGTTTGCCGTCACCAACACCAATCGTCTGGCCGAGCGGAAAATTGGACAGTACAGTACCTTCTCAATGGTAAACCCATTAAAGCGTCTCTCTTTCCGAAGGCCTTATGTACGAAACGTATCGGCCCGAATACCTAACTATGGCTTTAGTGACGTCCACAGGCACAGCATGGTGCAAACTGTAGTGAAGTCCGTATTTCTTAATAAAGACGTGAATCCCGTTACGGGTTGCGTGGTTGTTTAATTTACGTATGTAATAAATAATTGAACTGAATGTTACAAAACCTTTCCTAATCAAAAAAAAAATAGCTTTATCTCACACATCGAAATTATAAACATGATCTACTAATGATTTCATAAAAACAAAATATGAACGAAATATCAATTCTGTTCAACAAAATGATGGTATCGAGTTACCTTTGACACTAATCTCAAATAATTTGTAGGTTTAAACTATTGTTCATAGATATTAAGAATAATTATTATATACCGATATTATAATGTTGTATTGGATAGGTATTCGAATGGACTTTTAACAATACAAAGTGACAGAAAGTATCGTATAAAGTATTATAAATTTACTCTAATATTAAAATAAACACTAATATATTATTTTTATTGCATACAAGTACTTAGAATTTTACGGTATTAGCTTAATAATCTACTATGTGTCATCTACATAATGATTACTGTCCTCATTACCCTACAGTAGGATCTGAACAGTCGATTTAAATAAAGTACTATTCAAGGTCCTTTTTTAATTTAACTATGGTAGATATATTTAGTACACTGCATATACAAGGCCAACAGATGTTTTGTATTTTAACCGTAGGATTGCCCTTAACACATCGATTGTCAATGTTAAACGTATGGTCACTTGTTAGCACGATGTTTTGCGTTTTCCTTCCACGCCCCGCGTTTACTAGACGTTATACTGTTATCCGTCTGTGTCACTTCTAAATTAGCATACGTTTAAAAGCCATATGAAGATGTGCCAATTAAAACGTGAGACTTCTTGTCACACGAAGATCATTTCCATCGAGGCTGTGTTGAAATCTCCGAGAAGACGATGATAAAAACTGACAACGATGATAAGGAGTGACCTTTAGGTTATGCCATAACTAATAATAATAAATGGTTGAATTACTCACCTTCATATATGGACCTATCATAAAGAATACTTTATGACGCTTCGCGAAATTAGATTTCACGAAACTTGAAAAAGCGAATAAATTATAGTTTAACGTAGCACTAAATTAAACAGTCTCACAGCGTAATTTATCACAAAAATGGTTTAAACGCGCCTATCGCAAAATGCAAACCGCAAAGTCATTAGCACGATTTCACAAGTAACGTTCCGATATATTCAAATAAAAAAAAAAACTTTCAACGATAGAACTATTTCATTTTAGGCATATTTGTCAACACTAATTGCGGAACGGCGGGAGAATTTGTTATATTTTTTAATGTAGAACTCTGCAATTTGAATTCTCGGCGGGAAACCGTCAGCGGTTGAAACCGTGCACGAAACCACACGCGCGCGCGTCGGCTGAGAAGCGACTGGCCGCCAGCCGGCGTTACCGGCTCCGTATATTCGCGCCGTTAAAAAATAAACAACGAGGCCGCGGCGACGGAGAGCGCGAAACTGTTCAGAGCCCGCCTGGCGTTATCTAATACTTATACGAGTTTTCCAGCGAACGCCTCCGATCGCTGCGGACGACGCGACTCATTCGCGCGCTGTCCTTTCCGAACACGTCTGCGTCTGTTACGAAACGACCCCGAGGATGGGTCACGAAGCGTCACGATTCTCTATTCGGAACGAGTAGGGCTTTCGCAAAGAAAAGACGTCGGCATACGGTTTGATTTGATCACTAAAGGATATTATACTCTTTGAAATACGGGGTGCTTATGATGGGTATCTACCTACGCTATGACATCACAAAATTAGTCATAACTGGCTAAGTAAATTATTCTTAACTAGCTTTTGCTTGCGATTCCGCTCGCGCGAATCTCAATCAAGATTGTGGCCTTAAAACCTCAATGCTGATCGATGGGATGATCCCGGTATCGTCACCAGTTCTGATCTTAAAACTATTCCCGATATCAATCCGCTCCTTTTCCCTCTATTAACCTCGACCTTGCTTTTGCTCTCATTCTCGTTTTCTCTCTCTTTCATTCTCTCCACATCTCTTTCTTTATTCTGACCACTTTCTCTATTAGCCCTTGTCTCCCTCCCCATTTCTGTCTCTCCAAAGAAAAAAGTGAATAAACATACCCAAAACAAACAAAAATAAAAGGACTACTTTCAAATTGTTTTCGTCTAAACCTCACAACAATTTATTATCATAATATGTAGTGATACTCTTAAACGGATTGATAGACAGTACCAAGCTCATAAGTTAACAGTCGAACAGATAGTAACTTACATTGTAGGCGACAATGTATTCTAAGACTATATTTACAAAATTTTATTAAAGTTCAAGCGGATAGAGCCGTGGGGTGAAAGGTAGTGTTAGTATAACTGCTTAGCATATATGATCTCATCACTTTATGCTTACCTACCTGATATAGGATGCACACACGCGAACATTAAATTTACTTTGCATTGTATGCTTCGTATAATGCATCGCACACCAGTGTGTACAACGCCTGCACCACGCCGAGATTTTCCTTCACGTATCATGCACTAAAATCGTTACAATTATCAACGTTGATAATTGTAACGATTTTAGCGCATTAAGTTATTTAGCGTAACCAAATATACGCTAAAGCATGAGCCGATAATGTACTTTCATAGTTACAAAATCATAAGATAAAAGTAGTGGTCCTCGCGCCATCAACGTTCCTCACGAAACCATACAAATGTCTTTTTCTTCTATGGATACATAGGTAGGGTACCTATCTACCTTCTTGCGTGGTAAACACATAGATCGTACCTACATATTGATAAGTAGAAAAAGTAAGTTGATTATTGAGTAGTAGAAGAATACGTAATTGTTTTTTTACCTTTTAGTGCATATTAATTTGTTTTAGAATAGATTTTGTTTTGAAGTCGATTTTTTTTTTCATTAAAGTTTTTATTTAGTTTTTGATTTTCAGTAAATCTGAAGTACATTAACTAATTTGTCTGAAAATGGGTAGACCTACTAAACATACTGTTCATAAATCGTACCTTTACTGTTATCCGTTAAGGGATTCCATTGATCATTATATTCGACTACGACAATTACTTGACCGTAACAATGTTATGATAGGTGATCTAAATATCCGGATAGCCTATAAGAGATTCGACCGACTATTATTAATTTTTTCCTAAGAATTGAAGAGTTCCGTTACTTTGTCTTGGATCCCATAGTCAGAACCTAACCAAACTTTCATCATATTACCTTTGAAGTACACCCTTTTCAATAAAAAAACATCACCGAAATCGGTTGGCGTTATATTGAGTCATTCGTCCATTTGTTGCACACACTCTTAATGTAAATTTAAGACTTATATGCTTTTCTCATGAATGCTATTGTCAGAACTGGACCAAATTGAAATGCCACCACACGGGAAGCACCAGCTTTCAAATAAAAAAAAAAGAATGATCGAAATCAGTTCATTCAGTCGAAAGTTCTCAGGTAACAAACATAAAAATAAAAAAATACCGTCGAATTGAGAACCTCTTCCTTTTTTTTTGAAGTTGATTAAAAAAAGTACTGAACAATGAGTGTATACTTCTATGGTCAAATATAGTGTACGTTACACATAAGTTAAACTCTTGACGCAATGGGAGAAGGCAATCGGCATTCTCATTCACTCTTTTACCTTCAAATTTACCCTAAGGTAATTTCTTATATCCAAATCCATCCCACTATTCACTTACCTAAGCACTGAAATCAGCTAACATTACTATCCTTTCGTTTCTGTCACATTTCCTTAATATGTCCCTCACATCAACCCAAAATTCCTCCCGCTCCTCGAACGGTTTGAACATATCTGGGGTGTATACGCCTAAAATAAAAATCAGCATCAGTTCAGTTTTAACTTGGAGCGAAAGGAGCCTTAGGTTTACACTTTCGTAACCGTTTATACATTCAGATAATCTTTCTGATATGATGAAGTTAACACCACGGCATCTTCGTCGGCTCCGGTGTTTGATGGCCCCACCATTGCCTTTTCTTTTAGTCCCATTCACGCACAAAATATTCAGTCGTCTTTCTTTCATCAGTTCGCAGACATCATCAATTTTATCATCCATACCTCCACACACATTCGGATTACGGAAGCAAATTTCTCTAGTCCTCATTTTATTTCGTCGGGGAATTAGGCGTGACAGATGGCAAACCTTGTCGTCACAGTAGAGTTTAGAGCTCCCGATTCCCCGATACGGAAATTTGTCCCCCCAGATATAATGGAACTGCCTAGTATTAGCCTGGAGAGGGATTCTCTGACATAGCCTGTACCCTTCTGGGATAATATTTTTTTTTAATTTCGCAAACATTAAATTTTTAGAATTTCAAAGGAAGTAAGTAGAAACAATGGGAATAGGAAGAATGGAAGGTCAAAGGGATATTGAGGTTTTAAGGTAGTAAAGATAGGTTAGAATTATATTGCCATCCCTGGAAGGTGTAGTGACTAGGATAGATAGAAATTTGAGGACTTTAGGTTCGCATGCTCGTATATTCTTGTGCAAAACCGGATAGGCTTTGTTCAGGTAGACACCCTTCGGAGCAAAAACAGGGCAAAACTTTAGCAACCGAAATCGACGAGCTTGCATGAAAAAAATTGATGGATGTCAGTTAAGCAAGAGAGACATGCAAAGATCGTTCCACGTGGAACTCTCTGCCTACCCTTCTGGGAAATAGGCGTTAGTTTACATTATTATTATTCTATTGTTAGCAACCCAGCTAGTGAATGGAAAGAAGACTCCACCTGTTAAACCCTCCGCCTGTATATAAGCCGTGAAGCTCTGCGTGAACTATCTAGAACCAGGATTTGTCAGCTTCTCTTTGATAATTGAGTTGGTCAAGATGAGTACGCTAATCGCTACAGAAGAATACCTCGTGAGTTTCAACTCAACGAACTTGAGTTCGGACCAAATATTCACATATAAAAGGTAAATTAGATCCAGATATGCGTGGTCCGCATGAAATAATCAAGATTGCCAAATGGTCAGTACAAGTTAAAACTTCTCAGTGGAGGCCTCGGTAAAACTACACAGGCAGCGTTGCAGTATATGGTGAAATAGCGCGGTAAATGGGGTTCAGAGACATGTGCCCCTTTCGTTTTCTGTGAGTAATCAGATTCGTTTTTTGTTTTTTAATCAATGCTTCGTTTTGTTTGTAACTTGCAAATTTTAGCCAACAACCTCAAGTCGAATAATTTACAACAAATTGTAACTACACTATTCACTTTATCTAGAACTACACAGAGTTAAAGGTTATGTGACAATGGAAGTAGGCTGGATTAGTATGGAAAGAATGATAGTGTGGGCTAATAGTGACGGGCAAACGGAGTTGCAAAGGGGTGAATAAGCTGGAACTAAAATGAAATACCAGTGTCGACGTTTATTCGCTAATCGCGTCTGCTGGGGCGTATTTTCGCTAACGAGCATCGCTGCTCAGTATTTTCACTGCGTCGGTTTGACCTTGACGTTGATATTAGTCCCTCAACGGCATGATCCTCTAACATTACTCACGAAGCCCTAGTTGAGGACGCCTAAGAGACAGGAGAAGCCGTGTTAGCAACCCAGCCTGTGAATGGAAACAAAGCTCCAACTGTCAAACCCTCCGCCTTTATATGCGCGGCAGTAATCAACTCGCTCTCCCTTCCTTCTTCGAGCGTTCGGCCAGGCAAGACATTTATACAAGACCGTGACTTATCATTAAGATACGTGAACCATTATGTTTTGTTGTTGTATTGTGATTACATAGTTTTTTTTTTATATTTGCCGTTCACAAAGAATATCTTTGTTTATGGAATTAAAACTGTTTTAAACCGTAAAATATAATAACTAGGGTTGTTTTTTGTGTTTTTATTAGTTTTAAAACACTTAAATTCTAAAAATATTTTTAATTTTTTTTTCCCTCTTGCAACGAGGAGGTAAAAAATGCATAGTGCATATGAAATGACTGGTCGGCAGTGCTGTTAGCTGGAATGCTGTGACAGCTTCACCGAAAGCAGCTGGACTACATTAGGGGTGCCGAAGGCGTATGATTATCCCTATGGACGATTCCTTAAGGAAATCGTCTCGGCATGTGAAGTCACTGGGCACCGACACGGGTCGGATCCATATACCCTACCAGGCAGGGGAGCGGCCCAGAAGAGGGGGGGCGGTTTGGTCTAATTAGACCATACTGACCTAAGCTTAGTCAGTCATGAGTGTTTCTGCGAGACTCTACCTTGGCTGTAAGTGCGTTAGGTGGATCGATAAATACTTTCCGTGACCTATGAATAAGATGGTAGGTCTGGACCTCATATGAGGCTGCCGAACGGAGGAGCGCATTAGGTTGTGATTCCGTAATATCGAAAATCCGTTTAGAAACGTCCTTCATATATTTGGCTATGGTAGAGAGTTCTAGATCCCTGTCCAAACCTGAATTCCGAATGCACCAGTGCGTATCCATTTCGACTCTACAGAATTTATTCTGTATGACTTACAAAGCCAAGACGGCAAACGAGTATGTCATCACCTACCTTATGCACATTTTGTAAATAGTGTGCATTATTGCGTAGTGATAATTTGCTTTACGTACCTAGCATGGCGCTGAGGCGCCCTCGGTAGAAGATTACAATTTTCCTAACGCGCTCGATATGATCTTCGAAGTGAAGATTTCTATTGAGCGTAACTCCTAGATATTTATAATTGAATTGCAACGGATTTTTCACGTTCAACATTTGAAGGTGAGGTCTGTCTAAATCTTTTTGACTCCTATGATTGCCGTCTTTAAATTGAAACAAAGCTGATTTATTCGGGCTAACCTCGATACTCCAGGTACGGAACCATCAACCCAGCTCATCAATGGCTCTCTGGAGGTGGAGGTGAGTTGACTATTTATACATGGTGCGGAAATATAGCGCGGTATCGTCCGTGAATAACGCAAACTGGACGCATGAGAACGGACACGGTATATCGTTCGTGTATGCGGAGTACAGGAGGGGTGGGAGGGTGAAGCTTTGAAGAATTCCTGCTCTGATTAGTCGTTTCGAGTCAAGTGTGTGAACTCCTGTCTAAAAACAAAATACGTATTGCTGATGTAGCTATAAAATGTGTATGAGACGATCTGGTACTTCAAGTACATGAAGTTTATAAATAAGACCCGTGTACCATATCCTAACTAGGGCCTTAGCTTCATCAAGGAATGCAGCTACGGTTTTCGCTTAGTTTTAAAGCCCCCCATGATGTATTCGACTAGACAGACGGCTGGGGACAAGAGTGAATGAGATAAAAACCGAACTGTTAATCTATGAAAAGGCCTTTCCCGAGGAGATGATCACTTAAGCGAGTTTTGAGAATTTTCTCGAAGAGTTTACCTAGACCACTCAGGAGGCTAATTGTTCTGTAATTGGCAAGGAGGTCGTCAGGTTGGCTTATGAATGCTTACGATATCCTCCTCTTTCCAGATGGGAGGGTAACAGTAATTTTTAAAGCACGTGTTGAATATAGTGACAATAAGCTAAAAAGAAGCAAGAAAAAGCTTTTAATAGCTTTGTTGCTATCAAGGTCTGGTGCGTTTCTGGTTTTGGGAGATTTAATCAGCTTTTGGACTTCGCTAACAGAGATGGGTGACAGATCGTCTTTGGGTTCGAGAGAGCCTTTGTGCCGGACCTCTTCCTCGATGCGGCGTATGTGTGAAATGTCATGCGAAGGGGAAGCATTAGAGTATTGGCATTCTACACTACCCGCAGGACACTCAGCTATCTCCACGTCGTCTATAGTAATAGAATTATCAGATCTCTTCAGAAGTGGTATCGGGATGTACCCCTCCGATTTACGTGCTTTGGTAATCTTCCAAAACGCTTGGTGTCTAAGCGTAATTTCCTCCATGAGATTACTAGTTCTCATTTCGAACCTCTTGAATGCGAGCTCTTATACGGAGTTGGAGGGCTCGCACTCTGGATCTATATTCTGCAGCAGCATATGCTCTCTCGCGACGCAAAGCTGCGTTTTTTGCTCTTATCAATTCGAAAACATCGGCTGGCAACTCCCGGTGGTCCGAGAACGCCGGTACTATCCGCACGTTGTTCCCCACCATTGTCCTGATCGGAAATGCTATTTACGGAAGGAGTGTCGATTTTTTCAAGCACGATCGACGCTCTGTTCCAGTTTGTGAAATTTATGGTAGAATAGGGACTCCCACCGGTGGTAGTTCCAATCCTCAATAAAACAGGAAAGTAGTCTGAATCAAGGCAGTGAAGTGTCTCAATACGGCCCACGTATATCGCGACGCCTTTAATTATAGTGATGTCGAGCGTGAAGGGTCTATTAGAGAGATCGCCAAGGAAGTAGATTGACGTGGACGGCACAATAATATCAAAATCTAGTTTGTCTTTGAGTCGTTTAAGTTTTTTTCCGCTATAATTAGAGGCCGGACATCCTCACTTGGGGTTTTTACAATAAAAATCGCCGAAAAGGATGACGACATCCCCTAGGGCGAGGAGGACTTCAAGGTCGCGGTTAGTTTACGACCTGTGGCTTTAATTAATATATAAAAGGATGTCGATCGGGCAATAAGGAGCGCTTGTAATACATTGCGGTACCCCCTTTACTAGCGTACGTTCTGTCCGTTTGTATTTGTGCGTAGCCTGCAATTTTGCAAGTTCTAGGCCTGATTAAGGTGAAAGCAGAACTCGAATTGAAAGCGATATGGAGAGCAGAATCGAGAACGGGACCCATGTCAGAATTGAAATCGGGATCGGGACCGAAACTCAGAACGGGGCTCGAATTGAAAACGAATATAGAGACGGGGATCAAAATCAAAAGTTTTCCTGGAATCGAGATTGACATTGATCGCTATAAAAGAAGAAGGAATTGATTCCATGTCTATTCTGTCAGAGCTGCGGGCAATAATTATATGGGTAAGCCAACCAGGAGAAAAGCAAAGCAACGCCTGCCAGGCCAGCCAGTTGTGCAATATTTGTCAAAGTTAATAGGTTCATACATAATAGGACGTATATTATAAATAAATGGGCTTAAAAAATATATCAAAATATTCCATGATAAACTGAGTGGAATCCTGTATTATCACAAAATACTATTCCAAAATCATAATATAAGGTGGGTGTCGAACGTCCTCATGCATGGTTTCATACTAAATCGTAAAATTCGCAATTACAAAAATTTGATTTAATCAAATTGCAACAAATCCCTCCCTATAAATCTAAAGAACGTAATCTAAGGTAATATGAGCATAAATATAATTATGCTTGAACGGTAAGTGCCTATTGTTTTAAAATCACACAGCATTCATGTCCATATGAATCGGTGTTATATTTGATATAACATGATAGGTCGTTACGTTGCACATCAGAAAACTACTGATATCTAAAAAACTTGAACACATATTTGATACAAAATAATTTTAATTAAATTTTTCTATAAAGTTCTATTGATGTGATTTTTCCCAATTTTTAGATCCACGAAGAACGTGAAGTATATTATGTCAAAAACTCACGAAAGCTTCGACAAGACTTCGTATCTAGCAGATTTTTAGCTGGCATCGACTTCTAAAACAAGTAATTATTGTAAATATTTAAGTAATAAACCTGTGTATTTTTTGTTAAATTTTATATTTCATTTTTAGTATTCCATTAAAAATTGTGTTAGTAGCTTTTTAGTCTTGGGAGTTGTTTCAAATCTAATAGGTATTTAGTTAATTTAGGTAGGTTTTGAAAGCGATGTTTATTCTCTGTAAAAAGTTATTTCATTCAACATTTTTTGTTAATGGGTAAGTAAACTTTGTTATTCATCTAGCTTCTACTCGTGGTTCGAGACTAGTACATCATTGGCCACGCCGTCGCTATTATTTTAATAGGGAAAAAACTAAAAACTAGTTCGGATGCGGCATTTTGTATATAGTCGAAAATCAATTCCACTTTTTCGATGGCGCTAATTTATAGTATAAAAAATGTAAAAGTATGTGTGTGTATGGACGTTTGTCATACGTTGACAAACGTCCATACTGCTTATAACCGTTGAATGACAAACGTCCATACTGCTTATAACCGTTTGTATGATGCCATCACAGTCAAAGTCACAATGAGGTTATTACAATCTAAGGACGAGCAGAATATTACCATTGTATGATACATTATTAATACTTTATTCTGGTTTAATATTCGCTTCGTAATAGACGTTTATAGTGAAACTTATTTGCTGATATAGATATGCTAAGTTAAGCATCATATACCCAAATCTGCATTTTTATTGTATTATTGACAAGATCAAATCCAGGGGATATGGTATCATAACGGGCTGGATCTTGGTTTTACTTTTGCCATTGAACTTTCGAGGGACGAACGAGTTTGGAAGCCACCAGATAGTAAATAGTCATCGCAGCCCATAAATATTTGCAGCCCCAGAGAAGCCAATTATGTAGTACGTTTCAATACAATAAGTTACTAGGTTATTCTGAGACTTATTTTAGCAATACATACTGCTATAATTTCTATCTGATTCTACATTCTAAGCAGGTAGTAACAATGTTCTACCAATAGATAAATAGCTAATTGTTAGTACAATTGTTGCATTCCAAACATTATTCATTGTAGGGTCTTCAAAAGGGTCGGCCCTCGCTATACAATCTAGATTGTAATGGTATTAGATGTTTGTTTGTTGAAATGTTTAAGATTTATATACATCTTTTTTTACCAGTGTAACTAAGGAAGGACCAAGATTGGCATCAAGATCGCTGTTGGAATAGCAGGACCAAGATCAAATCTGACAATGGAACCAGAATTAACATCGATAACAGGTCCGTGAACGGGATCAGAATTGACACCGAAAACGGCTAATATTGTAAATGATTCTATGTATTCGCGAACGAAACCACCAATAATAATTAAAAAAAAAACAATTATTGCTCAATGTTAATTTACGCCTAGCGAAGCGAGCAGGTATTGGCTAGTAAAACATATTTTGAAATAGTATTCAAAATTAATTTTGCACCCATATGGCTATAACCACTTTTCTCCGATACTACGAAAAAATCACGATATCAAAATGTATCTATTACTTAAAACAAAATTGCCCTGGGAAAGGGAAAGCCCTAGGTTTTATAGACTTTGTGAAGTTCCCATTCCTTATTTATTGAATGCTTTTAATAAAATAAAAACAGTAACAAATGTTATTATAGATCTTATACCGAAATTGCAAGGGAAAAAGGAAGCTATGCCAATAAATTTAAAAACCATAATATGACGCACCAGAGTTTGATTGATTTATTTTCTCTAAATTAACGATACATAATCAATCTTACGCACATTTGTTAGCAATACTTCCTCATTACTACCGTTTCACGGAACACTAAAGTGCTAAATAATTTTATGACTGCACAAATTCGCTGATGTGCACAAAATTAAATGGCGCCCGACGTAGCATCTGCTGACCTTGCGTACCTGCGTACTGATAAATGTAGTTTCGTATAAAAATAATAAATTTTTGTTGATGACTGAAATTGTGTCGCGTTGCATTGACGTAATATGTGACGCAAAATATAATGCCGAAATTGGAATTTATTTTGTGTCCGATATTTTTAAAATTAACAACTACCTCATAAACACTGTCCTTTGCTCGCAGGTTAGATCGGGTAGGGTACAAAGGGCCCTTCCTAGTTTCACCAACGATCTCGGTACTGATTACAATTCCTTTTTAGGTTGTATTCCCGGTCCTGTTACAGGTTCCGATTAAAGTTTATACTCGATTCGAGTACCGGAAAATTGATTGTAAGATCGAGAAAAAAATAGTATGAGAAACCTATATAATATAAAGGAAATTGTTCCATAGGCGCAAAACCGCGGGATTGGCCTACGTGAAAATAAACTGTATCAATAAGCACATAAGGCACAGGTTACATTTTATTTTATTTATTACCATCTCCTTCTAAATGCGAAAAAAATAAACAAATAATTTTCATCTATGGCAATGTTCGATAAAATCGAATTGAAATCCTTTTTTAAGGTTCCGAGCCAAATAGTCAAAAATGGAACCCTTATAGTTTCGTCATATACGTCCGTCCATCCGTCTGTATGTCACAGGCATTTTATTTGTGTAGAATTTACTTGCTCAAAACTACAAGATGTATATTGATAAAAATTAAAGTATGTGTCTTATATTAGCCGCTTTATAATTTGGTAGTTAAATATCTAAAATAAGTATATATCTATAAACAATTTAATGTTTCTAAGCATTTGTTTTGATTGATTGAATATTTTCAGAAATGATTGCTCCGAAAATAGCAAAAATTGTGTGTCCCCCCTTTATTTTTTAAACCCTATGTCCCAAAAATATGAAAAATGCTAACAAAAGTAACGCTTAATAAATACTTTACTCGAAAATTATTTGAAAAATATCAGATATACTTTTTTTAAATAATTTCCGAAATCTGCGCTTCTCAACAAAAGGACGTAAGGGCCATGAATATACGCTCTTTTGCTGGTGCACTTTAGTTTACACTAGTTTAAGAGTAATATTCGATATACCTACTCGTTTCTCAAGTGATAGACGACTAAAGTGCTTACACCTATTTGGTGAGAAAACATAGAAAAAAGTGTAACAACGTAGTTTTTTCATATATAGTGCATGTCCTTGTAGTTAACGGCTTCAGGACCCTGCACTGCGTATGGCTTATTTTATTTTGTTTAAAAATGTTTTTGTTTAGAGCATCTACACAATAGACCCAGCCTTCTGGTGTCTAACAAATAAATTCCAACCGCATAGTTTTCGCACGTGTGTTTATCGTTAATGCTTAGATAAATATTCATCCCACTAGTGCCCTCTATCGATTATTTCCGTTCCTATTCTTGTTACGATTTGAATCAGCACGCACCTCATAAATTCTGTCATTAGTTTCTGATAGCACCAAGATGGTAAATGAGATGGGTTAAAAGTAGCAATTCAATGAGTTCAATAAATAAAAGTCCTAATTAAAAAAAATGTATTTAACGTACTTAAAACTTTTTTTTTTGCCAAGCATTTACAAGTTTCAGAACACTTTACGAAGGATTTTCCTAAATTTCTACCTTAAAATTAATCTAATCTTTCAATTAAGACATACTTTTGAGATTTTAAGGTAAGTACATATTCAGGGATTAAAAACATCTAATTCAACGAATGTCATACATTTTTATACGCTATATCCGATAAAGAGGATTAATCATTCTTCAATTAATGAATGAGTTTGTTAATGATAGAGAATCAATACGAACATAAATTTTCCAACGACATCATTATTTGATGGATAACTCTTGCGAAACCCTAAATATCATCACGACTCCAGTCTCTCCTAACTTCCTATGATTATGGACGCGATATTGCTATCGGTAAACAATCACTCTGGCATTGAACTGTAAATAGGTTGTAATGTAACACATAAAACCTCGAGTAGTATAAATATTTTGATATCAAATAAACATCGCTCTGTTTTAGAAGGTGAACAGCTGAAGAACAATTCGCAGAAATAGCCGCCAAAGTGATTTAAAAAACAAGGCAACGTAAAATCTTTTACGAAAAACAATTTTCAAAAAATAGACACCGGTTGGTTTTTATTGAGTTACGAAATGCGGTTATTGAAGAGGAATAATATGGACATTCCAAATTCAAGTTTCCCTCCACATTTTTCACAAGCAAAATTATTGTCTCACTGAAAAATTGATTTGCAACGAGAACATTTCGCGCGATAACCTTGTAGTATTACACATGTCGAATAAAACCAGAAGAATCATTTGAAAGATTTTGAATTGCGTTCAAAGACAAAAGCCTTTCTACAGAGCCTGCTCACCACCGGTTAAACAAATTCAAGTGCACTTTGTGAGACAAAGAAAGAATTGACCGGTGTGTAACAGTCGTTACCGAAGAAAAGGTGCTAGAAATGCAAAATTTAATCTAAGAAAATAGATGAATTACATTATACCGCATGATAGCAAATTGTGCATGCAATTCTAAAAGAGCATTTTGACGCGCAAAGAGCGAAGAACGTAAAGAGGACAGCTTCACGTTGCGCACCGCGCAATCTAACGCATGGCTCAGAGACACGTTCGGGTAGAATGATGCCGCGACCTGAAAGAAAAATGACGAATTATGAATTTATCAATATGATTCAGAAACAAATCGTTAGTCAACGGGGTGACTGTCTCATAATTGACAAACTTCTACCAGGAGCGAAATGTACGAGTAAAGTTTTGAACACAGCTACTTTTTATCTGACGGGTTCACTGTTTTCGTTATGCTCATGAGTCTGAGGGGCATAAATGTTCGACATTACCAAACGGCTGCCAGAAGTTTTCGTTACTGTGACCAGCAAACGACCGACCACCCACCGGCTTCTATGGACTCACCACGACAAATTGTATCCTCCTCGGCTTCCAAAAAAGGCTACTATTTGGACAGCACACCGATTAAATTTACACATAGTTATGTATAAGTTTAATCGGTGTGTATAAATCAAGTACTAGTAGGAGCTCCTACAATTCGGCAATGTTTGATTTTCTTTTGTTTTCCAAAATAAAAAATCGATTCAAAGGAAAACAATCTCCTCACCGGATGAAAATAAACGATAAAAAATAACCTGCATTTTTCTTTTCCTAATTAAATTTTCTTTTTTATACTATCCTTCAATCCTGCAATTTTCTGAGTTCCCCACCTATTAGATCTTGTTTGTGACAAAAAAAAAGCATTCTCGACGTATTTCACATTTTTTTTAATGAGTCTACCTAGCTTAGCTTAATGCTGTACGAAACTTTATTGACAAACTTACACGATCGAAACATCACTAGATACTTAGGTCTAAGTGGTAAATATGAACCTCTATACAGATATCACTTGAGACTTGTTAGTGTCCCATCTCTAAGTGGCTTGACGCGGATTCCTTTATTGTCTTGGTGCACAACCGTACTAGAAGAGGTTCTCATCCACGAATTACATACATTGCCGCCAAAGCAGCGGAATGAAATGTACAGGTACTTCAAGGCATCCCTACATAGACGACGAAATAGAGACAGACACCATGAATCGATTATGGTTTATAATAGACGTAATTTGAGGCGATCTTCAAGTTAAGTTAATTCATCATACATATACTAGCTTTTGTCCGTAACTCCGCGTGTGTAGATATAATATTTTATATATATATCAAGTGATATTTCTTGCAATCTTGTACCTCTTTCCTTCGGTTCAGGGAACCGAAATTGAAATAGTTAAAAAAGTACCGGTCTGTTCCACTCCCGGTCTCATTCTTTCTAATCCCTAATAATCTCATTCTAATCCCCGTCCGGTTCTTGATTCTGATACAGTTTTTCTCTCCATTCTGATTCTAGTCTTGTTCCATTCGGGATTTCGAGTAGACCGATTAAAGTATTAAAGCTGGAGATCAGCAAACCTTTCGATTACGAAATCGATAACTTTCTATGTTTTTCTGAGTTCTTTGTTGTTCTGATTCCGAAGTTGCTCCAGTTTTTGGTTTCAAAGCCGTTATACCAGTTTAGGTTTCAACGACTCTACGTCTTGTTCTAAATTTAAGACTAGTTCCAATCTCGGTTATAAAACCGATGCTGCTCTAAAGTTTTCCGTCCCCAACCTGTTTTAAATCCGATACAGGTCCTGCTCTCGGTTATAAAGCTCAATTTATTTTAACCCTTATCCTGCTTTAAATTTGATACTGATCCCGGTCTCGGCTACAAAACCGTTGCCGGTGTAGTTTTTACCGACTATCTTCTTGTTCTAAATACATTACTGGTCCTGCTCTCAGTTATAAAGCCGATGCTGCCTGTTATTTCAAATCCCATCCTGCTTTAAGTTTAATACTGATCCCGGTCTCGGCTACAAAACCGTTGCCGGTCTAGTTTTTACCGAATATCTTCTTGTTCTAAATACATTACTGGTCCTGCTCTCAGCTACAAAACCAGATGCGCTCTAGATTTTTCCAACCCCATTCTGTTCTAAGTCTTATACTGGTCCTATTCTCGGTTGCTCGACCAATTCAGCTCTAGGTTCTTTCGAAAACGCCTTGCTTTAAATTGGATATTGGTTCCGATCTCCAGTACAAAGTTGATGCCTCTAGATTTTACCAACGCCCGTCCTGCTCTAAGTCCGACGGTGATCTGCACTATATTATGTCCACGAGATTTCCAAGCGAAAGATATATATTTGACAAATTACCGCTGTCGTTCCCATTATTTATCGTAGGAAATATGTACGATTTGTCTTTGAAGATGTAAGTTTGCCTATTTCATATTTTCCCGCATTCAATTTCGTGTTATGACTTCAACAATGACGAAATTTAATATAAATTTCCAGTTCTTATTTTAAACCCTTAAAGGTTAAATTTTCAAGCACCGTTTTTCGGTGAATTCCTACGTTGCATAAACAACCTACTTGCTCAGTTTCTTATTAGAAGATGTATAATTCCAGATATATAGTAATGAATAAAGCAATGAATAATTTTTCTCCTATACAGAGATATGTAGTTAACTTACTTATGCTATGTTAACAGATCCTCACTGAGAACCTAGCTATAATTATTATATAATTACAATAATTGGACTTAGTTATGCCAAAATGAGCCAACCAACACAAGACAACTTTTGAGAAAAACGCATTTAAAATTTGCGACTGTTATGTTCATATTTTGAGTCATTTTTATTTATAATTGAAACAATCAAATTAAAGTACGTGTTACATAGATTTATAACGTATAGGCATTTATTTTGAAAATAACTGATTAATGTCATTTATCATAAAAAATTACACTTGGCTCATTGTGTCAAAATGTTAATTTCTACTATTTCTTGTAATACGAGTTCTGAAAATGAATTGCCAAAATGTACCAACTATCATTTAATATTAAAATAGGTAAATCTGATAAAGTTCTAGTCATTATAGTCACCAAATATTTGGAATAGTAATCTCTGAATTTCTGTATTAAATCACCTTTTAAAAATTATTTTATTTTAAAGTATTCAAATAAATTTATTAAAATCAAAACCAAGACCTTTTACACAAAATAAAATATCTTTAAGAAATAAAAGCAAAATAAATAGAAAAGATATAATATAATACAATTAAAACCATATTAAATAATGACATCAATCATACTAAAACTAAGAATATTTATTATTATTACAATAAAAATTAAATCCTTAAGAAAAATCAAAGCAAAAGTAGAAAGGATACAATGTTATCAAAAACAGTGCCTAATATTAAACATACTTAAAATAAAATTGAATTCTCAAGAAAACCAAAATCAAAATGGAGTAAACAATATAAAATATTAAAATCAAGAATATTAGACATATCAAAGTAAACCCTTAAGCCTTAGCAAGTTTAGGTCATTAAGTATCTGCCTCAAATTCAAAATCTGGTTTTCAAAACTGTCTATGTCGTTAATCAACATATTATTGCCCTTTAAATTGTTATAAAATGTTTACAATCATCCGGTATCAAATGTAAAATTGATTTTATATTGTCTATTTTGCTTGCGATATTTCTTTACCGTCCGGCCATAACGGAGTTAAGTATTGTTTTTCTATATTGGCCTCATTCCTTGCTCTTACTGTCTTCTTTTTAATATCTAGCTCCTCAAATTCGTCGACAAAATTTGGTCTCATGAAAATTGAGTACATGAAATCTTTTTAAAAGAATTTCTTTAGTTGAAAGCCAGTTTACTTTTCTTACTCAAAAATTTTTTCTATTTACAATGTTTTTTCTAACATTTTGCAACCTAAAAGTTTTGATGACATTCTCACTACTGCCAGAGGATTTTTTTCACTTTCATTACATTTATATAATCATCCACTGAATAAATTCTTTGGTGTCCTTTTAAGCAGCTTTCAATTTTTCCGAAATCCGTATCGGTACACTTTGACAAAAGCAAATTATGATTTAAAAAAAATGTTCTAATAGACCAGCATCATTTGGCTCATTATGGTTATTATATTTTGAATGCTTTCTGAAATATAATATCATCACACTATTTTGATTCACTTTGGCAAAACTACGTTCGACCGTCGTTGATTTTAGAAAAGAGTCAAGTGATATAGGCTCACTTTGGCAATAATCATTTAGTAGTCGTCCATAGGTGTTGGTTGGTCTATGTAGTTTGTATTACCGTCAATATTGCTTGTATAAATCTGAGATTTGGTGACATGGAAATAAGGTATATTTTACAATGATTTCTATTGAAATGTCGATTTTGACGAGATTGTTGGTTGGCTCATTTTGCCATAACTAAGTCCAATTAATAATATATATCTACTAATTATCCACTAAAAATTTCAGAATACTAAACTTTTGCAGAACATTAATATCACAACCTAATCATAGACATTTTGAAAATTATGCGAAAAATATAACAGTCTTTTAGTTTTTGAAACAACACATGAACCTCTTTAACGCTAAAGAGTAACGACGTAGAACACTTAGTTTAAGTTGTGTAAGACTATCTAACGATGGTTGTATTTGTTTTGTGCTATACATCAATAATACATGGTGTTATCTGTATTTCATACTTATGCCTATGTTGTTAAACGAAGGCTAAGAAATATTTTCACATACAATGTTATGATTGTTTTATCTGTGATTTATAGTAAACGCGATTAAGCTATTTTACGAAATAAAAAGAAATTTTATAAATCTATGAACCTATCGCTGTTTTATACAGTTTTTATATGTGCAAAACGGAAAAGCAAACATGTCAAGAAAAAATGTTCATACGTCAAGAGCAAATGTGATAAAACAGCAGATTTTCAGAAATAATAAGGAAAGCAATGGCGATGCGTCAATAATGCAATTATAAATGAAATTACCGCTGAGAAACTGCTGCTCTATGAATAAACATCTTTTCATGTCATTACGTCAAAACATTGTCACGTCAAATCGGATTGCAGCTTAACCACTGGAACGCGCACCCAAAAAATAGTACCTCTTTCGGCCGCACAACTCCCCTGGAGTTTTAATCGCAAAGCGCTCCCTAATCACAAATTTTGTAAAATAGCCTGAAAAGTTGATATTTATCATATTAATGTATTTTTTTTTTTGATTGTCAATTAGATTCTAATTACATATTAAATAGTCACATTATCACAGACTTAATATTCTAACGGGAACATAATTGAAAGTTGCACAACCTGTGCTGTAATTACATCACTCATTTCAGTGAACATACAATATAATAATATTCACTATTTTATTACGAAAACCACATAACTTTTTCGTACACTATTCAAGACTTGAAAATAATTATATTCCTGACACTAAACATACTTATTTTTACTAAAAACAGATACAAAGCCGAGGCGTCAAAACGCCCCATTTTAGATTTCTTGCACTTTCCGTCAAACATTTACGCCTAGCTGCAAGTACAGTGAGCAAATTTAAATTATCTAAACATATGTTTTTTTTCGTTAGTTTGTGAGGAATTATAATGTAATTATTGTATAATTTTATCATTAAGTTTTGTCATAGTGATTTATTTCGATATTTTACTATATATATATATATATATATATATATATATAGATATACATAAACATGATTATCACCTTGAAATAAAATAATTATATCACAATATATTGCATATAAATATACACTTACAAAAATATATCTTTTTGCTAAATCCATACAAACATACACTTACTATATATATATAGTAAAATGATTATATCAAAATACATTTTTGTCTTTGTTTTTTTTCCTAAATAATTGCCATGAATTACAAATGCAATGATTATGAACTATTAATGCAATAAATTATTAGTGAATTTTACTTCATATATATAGTAACTGTATATATGTATATAGCAAAAGATATATATATTTGTAAATGTATATTTATATGCAATATATTATGATATAATTATTTTATTATGGATATGCGATATATATATATATCGCATATATATACCGCTTCGGAGAAGAAATGAAGCAAACATCATGTACAATTTAAAAAAAATTATTTTCATATAAAATAAGGAATAAAAAGTAATAAAATATAAAACAATAAAAAGCTTATTCCTAGGCTTACATTTTTAAACTTATACACTGTATTAATATAATAATAAAATTTATTCCTAAGGATTATATTTGCACTTTACATATAAATTACATTATTTATAATACAATTCTTTAGTAAATTTATAGCTGATATCTCAGTAATTCTATACATATTTTTATGGGCAAAATATTACAATCATTACTATAAAATTCAAATATGTCATAATATTGTTAAAAATAAAATATTTAAAATTACCCCTTCTTTGTAGGCAGTTTTGAAGGGAAAAGAGCAAGAAATTCGATTATAGATGTTTTGAATTCAATTATTATTCACAATCACATTCCAATATAAAGCTATTACGAGAAATGAAATATGTTTCAGAATACAATTTAAATTATAATGAAGATAAAAAAAGCGTAAAAATTCATAAATATGTAGAAGCCAGAGAAAAGCCTCAAAATCTGAAATAATTCAAATCGAACAGTCCTAAGCCTCAAAAAGAACATTAAAAATCTGAAATAATCCACTAAGCCGAACATGACTGATAAAAGTTATAAATATGTAAGAATTTTACAAAGTGTCAACCTAACCACTTTGATACAGGTACAGTTGTACATATTTACTACATATTGTACGTATTTACATGTTTAGATTTTGCAAAAATAGTTTGCAATTTCAAAGTGAAAATATAAGAAAAACATATCCACCAAACAGGTTGGCAAAAATTTCAGGTAAAAGCAATAATATTCATATAGGCATATTCAAACAGCACATATTAGCCTAAAATATCCCAATGTTGATATACCGTCGCTAGTACTGAAGTATATTCCATATGACAAGAAAATTAAAAAATGGTCTTTGGCCTTCGTTTGACAATCTGATACCGAAATTGTCTATTTGTTATAAATTTCATTCACGCGAAGATGTTTTAGTACTTATTTCAAAACATATTTTGAAAAATTCTTAGTCGTCATGGATTTTATGGATTTTCTTTGGATGTCGTCACACTTTTAGATGACTATTGTCAGGAAGGAAATATAGCAAATATATCATATATAAATAAACATACATAGAAATAAATAAAGGATATGGATGTGTTCAAAGAAGTCTACCTTGCACAAACGCAAGCTTCGAAAGGGTTTCAAATAAATGAATTATGTGAAAGCTACGCAAACACCTTTAAAATTAGTCTGACATAATAATCGACACTCGTATTCCCTTACAAAGTCTCCGAACATGATATTAACATATCCCGCTATCAAAATTCTTTCATTCATTCTATCATAATTAGTGCAGTTTATCCAAAATTGTTTACTGTAGTTTCGAAGAGTATCATTCCTTAGAAGTCGATGGGGTCGGTTCAGTAAGTTCATTTCGTCAATTTTGTCGACCTAGCCCATGTCCTCGTTTAGGCTTGTCTCGTTTTAGTCTATGTGGAGGTAGAGTTTCTACTGAATGATACTCAAGGAAACAATCGTTTTCAAGACGCATAATCCGACTTAGCATACAGAACACTGGATTACCGTCCGACTTCTTATGGCATATTTTAGTAAACACATCTGGCAACACAAAGTATCTCCACGAATAGGCATATGGTTTTAGTCCTGTCCAGTCGTAATTCTGATCGCGATATCAGACTGCGAATCGGTGCGGGAGGCATGTACCGCATCTTCAACGATACTGCAATCTGATATCGAAACTCTGTGCGTAATTATGTTCTTTTCGTCATATCTTTTGTTATGACTATCCTTGTACAAAATATAAGCGTTATGCACATGTGTTCAATAACCTTTGAACATCTTTATATACCATTTTAAACCCTCTTTCTTTCCATTGGGTACATGGAGAGCTTTTGATCTTTAGATCAATGCCCCCATAGTTGTATTACAGTCTTTACACATATGGGCTTCTCACATTCCTCGCCAGCACTTGTTCCCGTGTAGGTGCTGTTGTCGTGGAAGGTGCTAATCATCGATAAGATTTTTGCATCCTGCCAACACCATTACATCGCCGGAGTGGCAAGCAATGATCGTGCCCTTTTCACAGTTTTTCTTCATCTCTTTTACATCTTCTGGTATATTTTTCCGAGTGAGGCGTTCTGTGCCCAGACAGTCAAAGCCTCGACATTTGGTATCGTGCCAACGCTGGACTATTATAAAATTGTCCATCGTGACACAATGTCCTTTATGTTCAAGACCTTCTAGTAAATTTAAAACTATTTTTGTAGTTTTCCGGTCAGGGCCTTTGTCATAATGTTAGGATTAGGGGCAGTGTCAGAAATAGCAGGAGGGTTAGACATTAGTTTTTACTTTTGTGTCTATGCTTTAATCCCCTACTTTGACCCTGCCCTCCCGGCCTCAGCTCTTTCATCACAATCGTCGACATTTTCTTCGTTGTTATTTTTTTCCTCACCTGTATAAATTATAAATTTATTTAAGTACCCTGTCCGGGATTCACACGATTCAAAGATTTGATTCCCCAGAGCGGCTTTTGCTTTTATATATTGTGCAAAGGAAAGACGACCTTTGAACAGGGTAAACGAATCATCTACGCTAATCGATCTATTTAATACATATAATTCCTGGAATTTTCGATTCAAATGGGAGTAATAGGTTGCAATTTATACAATCTATGGGAAAAGGAACCTACACTTTCCTTTCGATTATCGGCAGGCAGCTGCTTACAGTCAGTAACTGGTTGGTTACTGGCAGCAAGCGGTTGCTTGCTTTCGCGTTCGGCAGCGGTTGTTTATCATTATCTGAAAAGTGTAGGCATTTAGTTAGAAATCCTATCTGTCATAGGACATGGGATTACGGAAATAGACCAATTCAACGTCAGTGCCTTTCCTCCAATACTCTTCTAAAGAGTTAAATTGACATATGCCCATATAAATAAAACTGCGAACAAACGGTAAAGCTCATCTACAGTGGTATCTTTCCACTTGTACATGCGCGATGACATTGTATGTATACTACAGCTTTTGCCTTATCAATTACGATGAGCGTAACGGTTAGTTTCAATGACAATTTCCTTCATGATGTCAACGTCAAATATATCGATGAAGGCATCATAAGGAGAATCATAATCCTTCACCGCACCAACTGGGTGGACAAAACTCTTCTCTAACCGCAGTGAATGCGGTGAAGTCTCGTTGCCATTTGAAATTAACGTCACCACTCAACAATTTCTCGTGGTCTACATCCATTTCGGCTTCCATAAACCTTGCCGACGCCGCTACTTGAGGTGGTAGCTCCTCATCATTTGATAAATTCTGCTGAATCTTCTTTGGCGGAAGTGACAAGATATTCGGCATCATCGTCATCCGAAAATTCTGAATCATCATAACTACTTCCACTTTCAGGATCAAAAGCGCTTCTGTTGGTGATGAGACACGGAAAGTCCTAGAAGAACTCGGCATGTCTTCATCAGCAGAAACGTGGACATCAGGAAAGTTATCACTTGATGAGTACTCGCTGGTTGAATCGTAGAAGCCGGAAATGGCGCAACGAGGTTTGATACCTGTGCCTTAATGTCATGCTCGGTATCTTCTATTTCAATGACGTAAAGAATTTCTCTGGCTTCCCAAGTTTATTTATACCCAGCTCCATCAGCAATTTCTTGGTGCCCGACGTGCATTCTTCCACATCCGTCGACACCCCATTGGAATCAGCCTGCGCCTGATTCTTCGGCTGATTGAAGTCCGGCACACTAAAACAATACATATTAAGATGATTCATTTTAAGCGATGAATTTTTCACTCCCGCAGTAAATTTTTTTTATGCTAAAACCTGTTAAAGAAGGAACTCTTAGTTTTAGTACTTTTTCCAATTTCTAAAACTTCCCATTTTAAATACACGTAAACTTGTGTTTTTATCTTTAAATTTATATAGTTCAGTGGCATTTCATGGTATGACCTCGCCCACAGTCAGGATTTTATTTTTAGAAAAGTGCATATTGCGGCATAATCGTAAATTGACGAGGTAGTATGGGTAACTAAACTTAAGTCTTTTATAAAATTTTTAGTTTTTCTGTAATTATTTTATAAATAACGAGGCCTACAAAAAATGTTAATGACAAAATTGTAGAAAATTTAATTTTTCTAAAAACGTCCTCTACTTCAACGCGATGTAATTGATAGCTTAAAACATATAAATCGATATCGACATCGGTATTTTGGGTGCCGGCTTCTCAAAATGTCAATACACAGCCGAAGAACAAGCAACAGGCCTCCTGAAACATGTGATTGTAATGCGCATGGTTAAAAATAGATGCAAAACTTCTAAAACAGTCACAAACACTAGTTTTGTACGTACTTAACCGTTTTGGGACGTTTGATTGTGGTGATGATGTGGAGGATGACGGAGATGGCTGCGCCGACGAACGATCTGGGATCGCTGGCGAAGGGATTCGCGCAGGACCTGGAGATCGCAGTGATTGGTCCGATTCGCTCAGCGCCAAGTCCACAATATGTCGTGAACGCAGGGACGTTGACCATTTTGTTTTATGGTACTAGCTCGAAATTTATAAAATTGTATTATATATTTGAAAAACAATATTTGTAATGTGACCTAAAAATAGAACAAAATAAAATTCATAAAACATAGTATGTAAATATTTATATTAAAAAAAGATTTGCAATGTGATAGAGTTTGAAAAAAAATCCTCATAAATACTTTCCCAACATGAAAAAATCTCATATTTTAAAATTCATAAAACATGGTAAATACTTATATTCAAAATAAAATAAATTAGCAATAACGTTTAAAAAATTCTTCATAAATACTTTCCCAACATAAAATTCTCATATTTTCAAAATTAATAAAACTTGGTAAATATTTTATTCAAAATAAAAACAAATTAGCGATATGATAGTTTAGAAAAATTCCTCGTAAATACTTTACCTACAAAAATTTCATATTTTCCAAGTTTATAAAACATGGTAAATATTTATATACAAAATAAAAATAAATTTGCAATATAAATGAATTTGACAGAAATGCAATATAAACATTTTCCTTTTTTATCCTATTTGCATAGTTTGTAATAATATTCAATTAATCCTGAAATTTAATAATTCAAGTAATTCAATAATTCGAACAAAATCGTAAATTTTATATTTTCACTTTTGCTTGACTGTACTACGGTTGAAATTTGGAAAACATGTCTCCCTCGCTTACAACAGACGATTGCCGTTAGCAAATGTAACGGTTTTTTGTACATATATGTAAATTCTCTACAAATTTTGCACCGAGACAAAAGCTAATAGTCTACTTTGTCATTAGAAATCATTGAAATAAAATAATATATTGAAATAATATGTAAAATCAATAACTAAAATTGAACAATGGCGACCATGTTATACAACAAAGAATAAAGGATGAAAGTTTCGGGTTATTTTAGACATAAGTCTTTTCGAAAAACATTGTAATCTATGCTTTATGATTCTCCAAACGTTTCTACGTATTTTAGTATATTTATCAAAAGAAATACTTACGGTTTTCTTAGCTTATCCATAATTTCGTAGCAAAATCAGCACACAACAATTCACCGCAAAGTGAGATGACGTAGCGTATGGCATCACGTGGATTTAAAATATCGTTGTAAATTTTTGACGCAAGTGACGAGAACAGTAAATATTTTTCTGCTCCTTATTTTTAAACTATAAGATTCAATTTCGTATAATATTGTAGTATAACCCAGAAATTTAAAAGTATTTTTCTTTTGTATCGTACCAAAAGAGCGAGTTATGCCGTTCTAGTGGGTGGCGCCTCAGTCGCAAATGCCACTATAATGGCATTGCGCGCTGAGGATCAAAATACGCCTATAATGCGTGTCAGATATACTTACAATGTACATTTTCTGTAACTATTATCTGTGTGCAAATAGTGTAAAAATATACTAATTGTTGTATTAACTGTTGATTTGCACATTAATACATGGGTAGATAACAAAATGTGGATTTTAAAAATAGTATATCAATTTGATATCTATACTCCAAATTCAACAATTACCAAAAAAAAAACAAATGGTTGGATGATTGAATATATTAAAAGATAAAAATATTAGTGAGTTACAACCATATTTTCATGCTATAAGGCATTTTAAGTGTTAAAGTTTGATGTTAATGAATAAATATTCTTATGTAACGTTTATATGTTATATATAGTTTTGTTTAGTCTTAGCTTATTTGGATATGAAAAAAATAAATATTGGGAAAAAAAGTGATGAATAATTTTTTCGGTGATAGAATGTTTTTTACTACACTGTGGAAAAGAAGACTTATGGTGTGTAAAGGCCATTTTTTCTCCAGGTCGTTTATATTAAAAATTATAATTATGCATATTTTGGGTATAAAAAATTTTCGACTTCTTTTTATTCAAGTTTTTGGTAATCTTAAATTTCATAGTGGCAAGTTCTCCCATAGATCCGTCCACATCTCGTTCCATACTCCAACTGTAAATGTCAATTTATAATCGCAATATAGTACAAATCGTTGCTTTATCATTATATGGACAACATGTGATAAAGTATAAATAACGATTTTCAAAAAATTTACATTTACACGTTTAATAGTGATTCATTAGCTTATGCTAACATGTAGTGGTTGTTTCATTTAAACCGGTTGACAATTAACAAAACCTGTGTGTATATAAATCTACAAAATGCAACTTTTTTGTAATGCATAATTTTTCCTTTATTTTATATTTAATACCAGGCCATGTTGTTCTATTATAGAGTAGCAGTGCCTACTCTCCGGCTCCATCATCAGACGGAAAATAGCTCATGATCAAAATACATCCTATAAAAATTCCAACATAGCTAAGATACGTCGTCTCGTTGATAGAGGGATAAATTCTAAGCAATAAGTTCCTTTTGTTCTTTAAGTTTAATTTTTGAATCAGTCAATATTTTCTGAGTTATTCCTGATAGAAAATTGTTTTTTTTTTTCATGAATGAGAAAAGAACATTATTTTCACCAATTTTTCTCAAAGAAGTAGAAAATTTGACATTCTACAACAAAAAATGTTAACAAAGAATAGAAACTTATAAAAAAAGGAAAAAATTGATTTTCTTTCTATTTATATAAGTGAAATAGATGCTGAAATGCGACTGGTCAAAGATAACTTTTTATCTGTCGGAAACTCAATTACATGCCTTGAGCGTAAAATAAATAAAGAATTTAAAGTTTTAAAGAAAACTATGCCGTATATTTTTGGAAGTGTTTCCAAAAATCTTTAAAATTAACTTGATTTTAAACCATTAACATGAAAATTAACGAAATTACAATAATAATAAAATAAATTATTCATTTTTCTGATAAGAAATCAGCTTAAAATCTGATGATTTTTAAAGACAATCCTTCAATAATTAACTTTATTAAAAATATTTATGCATTGAAAATGTGTCCTACAAGTTAAAGCGGCTTAAAATACTTATTTTTAGATATAAAACGTTTTAAATAAATAGAAATTAAAGCCTGAAGAACAATTACATGTTTTTGAAAATAACTTGAAAATTAAAAAAGATACAAAAAATATTGAAAAGCAAAACATTTAGATTTTTTCTAATAAATTTTTTTGTATTTTTTATTTCTGTAAAATAAAAATTACTAAAAACATGGTTACTAGAATTTTACAATTGCAAGAGAGAGAGACATGTTTCGGAAAATCTTCAGGCTCAAAAATTTAAAAAATGACTAGTTAAAAAATATTCAATTTGACAATGCTTGTAGCTGTTGAAATTTCCTGCAAAATGGTTTTATAGATCGATCTAATAGCTTTAAACTTAAGGATGATTATCGTTGAAAAACCAAACGTACGTTTCCGTTCAAAATGCGTCATGAATCTTTCATCAAGGCCACCACTAAATGCGATGCAGTGAAGCTTTCATCCTTAGTTCCAACAATTGACGCTTTGCATCAGAACGTAAAAAAAAGTTCTCTTACAAATCCAAATTTGGTTAAGAAAATATAAATATTCGGCCAACAGATCGGGGATGGATTGACAAAGAAAAGTCTTTAAACACAATTAAAATGTATAATTAGCCCGCAATGCAAGAACTCCTAAAAAAATATTGCTTGATGATGTTTTGCGATTGCAAATCAAAAGGCGGTGCAGCTTGCAGCTGCTGAAAAATTGGGCTACTATACAATACTACATGGGGAACATGCTTCGATGACAATTGTCAGAACAGTCCACCAATCATACACGAAGAGGAGGCGGAAACTGACAATGGCGATGTATCAAACATTTCATAACTTATATTTTGTATTTTAATTTTCTTTTGTATATTGATCATAGAATACCTTTATTTTTCATTTTTAATCAGTTGAAAAATCTCCTAATCAATTTCAAATCAATTTTTTTTTTTATAAAGAGCAATTCTGAAGAATTACAGTGATATACTGACCACAGGATAATTAAACATTTTTTTTGTCGTTAGGGGTGGTTTTTGGCGGTCAAAACAATGGTATAACTTATACTGCAAAAAGTTAATAATATATTCAGTTATCGTATATCTATTATTAAATCATTTCAATTTGTTAAAATCTATTTTTTTTTAATCTCATTAGGCGTGGCTTTTAATTAAATATTTACTATGCAGTAAACTATTAAAACGCCTTTTATCTACAATATATACAGCAATTGAAAAATCTTAACATGAATTCTACTTTTTTTTTAAATCTCGTTCTTAGAGTGATTTTAAGTGTTGAAACGTTGCAAACATTACGTAAATTATAACTCACAATTTAAAAATACATTTATTCTACATACTTAGATGTTATTTTAATTAAGGTAACATCTATTTTTATGTTTTTTTTTTTTATTTTTCTTATAAGAAATGCTTTTATCACCTAAAATACACACTTTATCCTAAACTTTGACCCAAATTAAAAAGCAGATTAATCTGATATATTCATAAAAATTTGTTTGGTTTAAAAGAATTCTGAGGTCATACTAGAGTTTTCTCCCCGTTTTGCTTTAACTAATTAAATAAATAGACTAACTGAGCAAAACCATCCAGACTCTCCGCGTCGCAAAAAGGCGTACAGCAAAGACCCACACATCCCCCTTTAGTACTTACCTAATACTTGAACGGCCGCTGTTGATGAAGCTGGAACTGTCATCATTGCTCGATAAGCGTAGGTACTAAGTTTTTACGATTTTGGCATCATAAAACGTTACAAGTAAACGTTGCAAAATTTTTTTTAATACCGCAACAAAATTCTCCACTACGCCGATAAAGAAGATTTATTTAAAAAAACGATATCTCAATTGTAAAGTGAGCCTTTTACAATCGTTACGAATTTTCATCAAAACACATCGTACGAACAAAGTTGGGGACAGTGAACATTCTTGGCGAAAGTCGGCTTTCACCGATTTGGGATCCGAGCATGAACCACCAGTCGCGTTGCTAGCGGTGTGGAACAAACATACTCCAGGTGCGGGAGCTAACGATAAACGACCGCCGCCTGTCGCTTCTATACCATAAATTTCAGTGTAAACTCCGCTGCATTGATATACGAGTATATACAGGTGCTACCTAAATTGACGTTCGAAGTAAGGTTGGGGCTTGACTGGTCATATATAACTAATGACATATGTGCATATCGATGGGTCCTACGTATATCGGCTAATCTGACATTTTGCTAATTTTCAGATTATGTATTCTACACATTCCTACCTCTGATATGTATCTCAGACAAAAAAAATATGTAAAATATTCATTGAATACAATAAAAAAATATTGTCGTAAAAAGATCAATATGAAATAAAAATAAGCGAATAAAGATCTGTTCAATGCTAGCAACTTGTACTCGGGGCAGTCCCGTGATTTACCCCGCGCTCGATGGCTGATGTGTCGGTTCCGCTCATTTACGCCGAATGTGAAGAGGTTACTTTCGCGTATATTTTTAGCATCGAAGATATGATATTGATCTTTTTGTTTTGATTAGTTAAGATGAATCCTAATATTAAAAAATGTACAAAGAGGGGTCAAAGTTGGATTTGATTCTTGGTAACGAAAACAATGTAAAGTCTAACGAAAAGATTGAACGTGAAAACGATTTAAATGTTATTAATCAACCAGGTAAGTTTTATTTACAATCATTATGATAAAGCTATAATAATTAAATAATTATTTTTAGTTGCAACTAAATAATAGAAATTATAAATGATTTTTATAATATTTCACACATAAAGGCTAATCTGACACATGGGCCGTTCTGCGCGTATTTTTGCTAAACTTTATCAATTAAATTGATTTTGTTTAGATATCAAAGTTCTAATGAGTAACATTATATTGGTTGACCTTGAGCTGTACGTGCCCGTTGGGGTTCTGTACATATTAAGTTATTTCATTCTATAGTTTTGACAGTATTTAAAATCAAATCAGATATTTTTACTCAATAATAAACTATGATATAATCAATAATATAAGCATGTTTTATAGCATGTTCTGTAACAGTGTTACAAAATAATAGTTTTAGTATTTTTTTAAATAATTTATAGAGACCTTAAAAAATGATTCATACTGTTCTTCGGGTGAAAATTATTCACCATGACCAAAGAAAAGAAAATATACAAAGAGAAAGAATTTTGGGCGGTTACGTAGTACATATAAAAATTAATGAATGGATTCTAAAAGAAAAAGAGTAAAAAGCTAAGGAAAGGACTAGGAAATTCAAATCAAATCAAATCAAAAATATCTTCTTTCGTAGGTAATGAAATTACACTTGAAATACGTCATTAATAAATTCATTTCGACATTACCGCCCATTCCAAATGCTGATTCACCGAGAGAAGAACGGACAAGAAACTCAAGGCTTGCTCTTTTTACTCATCAACACAAAATATTTAGTCATTTATAATTTAGTTGACATTTAAAAATAATATGAAATAACCTGATAGGCGAGCAGCTCAATCCCAGAGGCTTTTTTTTTTATTAATATATTCCAATACGGTATAATAGCCCTTGCCATATAACTTTCTTTTAATGAAACGTTTAAACTCAGCAAATGGCAAATTTTGAATTTCAGTTGGGATCTTATTATAAAAGCGCACACACATCCCCTTAAATGTTTTATTAACTTTACTTAGACGAGTCTTATGAGCAGCAAGATCATTCTTACGTCTAGGATTAATGTTATGGATGTCGCTCCTTTTATGGAACGATTCTATATTTCTCTTGACATATACCAGGTTTTCGTATATATATTGTGATGCTAAGGTTAGAATATTAATTTCCTTAAATTTTTCTTTGAGAGATGTCGTTGGTCTCAGATCATAAACAGCACGAATAGCTCGCTTCTGCAGCATGAAAATTGTGTTAACATCGGCTGCGTGACCCCATAACAAAATTCCATAGGTCATAAGACTATGAAAACAACTGAAATAAACTAGTCGACTTCAACTCAGAAAGGTCATATAGTAAAGAATAAAGTTATTGGTCGTCCTTGCAATATAAAGTGCCGTCTAAAATATTTTGAAAAAAATCAACGAAGAAATGACATCAGGAATATTTTCTAAGTTTTGAATTATTGATAACCACAGCCAACAATGGGAGTTCAGAACTAGAACCATAAAAAAAAGAACCATTACAGACGGAGAGTCTCGGGGATATTTTGCTTATATTTACCACTTACCGATTCAATCAAACGACAATGAAGAAAAAATAAAAGTTTGTAAAACCATGTTTTTATAAACGTTAAGTTGCAGTTCCAAGATGATTCAAACCGCTTTGCCTAAACAAGCCACAAGTACAACTTTACTTGATATTAGAGAAAAGCATAACAATCAGAAGCGTATGATCACTGAGAACATGATAAAAAGCGTTTGTGATCATATCTATTCTTTTGAACTTGTCGAGTCTCACTATTGTCGTAAGACAACTAATAAATTGTATTTAGACTGCTGTTTAAATTATCCTCGCATGTACAAATTATGCAAGTAATGGTTCAACTGCTATACGTAATACCATTAGATCAGTGTCAAAATTTAGGACAACATAGAGACATTGCCAATAAACACATAAATCTGTCCCTTCATAAGCCCAAAAAGGATCTGCGCACGCAGTGTTATTCATTTAAAAATGTACTTTTGACTAACGATCTTCCAAAGACTCGCGAAATACATTGAATTCAGAAAATTTAGCTCGGTCCTTAAAGATGCAAGACAAACATGATGCACAGAATAATGCAACCACGTTTTGTGGCACGTTTGACATACAAAAGATTTTATCGGTTCCAGCTGGAGAAGTGAATGCGTTTTATTATTTGAGGAAACTAAAAGTACATAATTTCACAGTTTTAGGTTTGGGAAAATTAACAGACACATGTTATCTATGGAACGAACAAATAGGAAAGAAAGGATCCAACGAAGTATCCAGTTTTGTTTATCACATGATACAATTAAAAAACAAGAACGTTACAAAGATTTCAGATTTTATTCGGATAATTGCACCGGTCAGAATCGTAATCGTATTATGTTTTTAATTTTTTAACAAAACCATTGAAAGTAAACATTAACCACACTTTTTTGGAACCAGGTCACACCCAAAATGAGGGAGATTCAGTACACCCAACTATCGAAAAGGCATCTAAATATAAAGTTTTTTATATACCAAATGAATGGAGTTCTTTAATAAAATGGGTTAAAACTAAAGGAGAGTCTTATAATGTAGTTGACATTACTCAAGACTTAATACATGATTTTAGAAAATGTATTTCTCAACCTTATTTTAACTGGTCGACTAATTCAGATGGAAATACAGTTCAGTGGACAAAAGTAAACAAATTCGCACTTATGAGAAAACTCCATTCATCTTGTATTATAAATTTGAACTTTCAAATGATTCCCATGAATTTTCTATTAACATAAAACAAAAAAATCTGTTGATGAAATATGTAAAAGAACCACATCGATGGCAAGAAGTAATTTATGTAATATTGATGAAGAAGTTCAATTGACTTTGTGTTATACTTCCGTGTTATCTACAACTAAATCAAAAAAAAATACTTGTTAAGTTTTTGTGACAAAAATATCATCCCACCGGCTCACCACGGTTTTTTTAAGAATTTAATTACTGCTGACCATAAAGACCTTAATCTTGATAGAGATTATGATTGTGCAGATTGGCTTTTTTTTAATAAAAAGTTAACTCGTTCACATTGTGTGAATAGACCCTTTTACTCCTACAATTATGAAAATTATTTTTGTTTAAAATCAATGTATAAAGTCCAATGTGCAATTTCGTGGAAATAAAAATATTTCATGGGCGAATTTAAGGTCTTTAAATTTCTTCTGATTCCTTTTATATTTGTACCTCATTTCAAAGTAATCGGTTTACTAGAAAATTTTATAAAATTATTTTAAACTTTGACGCGCTCTCCTGTAAAGTTAGAATTTCTCAGTTATGCCGATATACATCGATATAATAGTATAGAGGTGTGTGTGTCAAAAATGTCACTTTTTTTTAATAATGTAATGTGTATGAGATTTTTTCTGTGATGATAAGTTTCCAATCTCATATTTCTTCTTTTCTTTATTGATCTTGTCATGAGTAGATTACCGTTTCTCGATATGAATAAAATACTCATAAACATCATACATGGTTTCGAAGAAACCCTTCTAATACAAATTATGAAAACTTAAAATATCAATTAAGGCTGAGGTTTCCTTATTTGAAAAACGGTCATGGACACTAAATCGTGCCTACTGTACCTAAATAAATGTTTTTCGTAAACATTATAGTCCATTGAAATGTTACAATTTAAGGACTTAATATTGCATTTTTTAGAAGACGCAATTTTATTTTTGGGACGTGTTTGGGGGTCAATAGAAGCTTAACCCCAACTTTGGGAAAACAAGCTGCATCTTGTGTCGCTGCCTCCAACACAAGATGCAGTTTGTTTTCACAGTTTTCCGAGTATATCACCATGTCCAGTCGTGGCTCGGAAGACATCAAAATCCTGAAGATTGGGGTCGGAAAAAGCATGCAAGCATTTGGATGCCAATACAAGCTTTCAAGCTTCCAGCACCAGTTTGGGGAATCACGGGAGTTAAAATTGGAGTCATAGTTGGAGGTGCACAGTAGAGAAAATTTTCCTCAAAAGACCATCTACAAGATTGGTCTGAGGTAATTTTTTTGTGAAATGCATAAAAAAAAGTAATAGAGCAAAAAAAAATTTTTATAGAAATTATCTCACTTTTTTGCTTATAACTTCTTTAATTTTAAATTTAGGGCAAAAAGTTATATGAATATATTTGTAGGCAAAGCGATTTGCTACAAATTATGTCTACGAATTTTTCGTAGGACGCATAGTGTTCGAGATATCGCGAAAAAGGTGTTTGCACCCCCGCCGGGGGACAAGGGCGGCAACCCCACAAACTTGAGGTTAAGCTTCTATTGACCCCAACACGTGTCCCCAAAATAAAATTGCGTCCTCTAAAAAAATGTAAAGCTCATGTAACATTTCAGTGGACTATAATCATTATTGCAGAAAGTAGAATATATGCATGCGCAAAGTCGAAAAAGCTTATTCGTAATCAACCTGGGAATGATAGATTTTCTGAATTATTTGGTATGCGATATTTAAATTGCGTTTGTTATATCAGGCTTTTATCATTCGGTTGCGGAAAAATACCTACCCACAATTTTTTTTTGTACGCTTTGCGGGCTGAGAGCTACTATCGACTATTATCGACCATGCGGCAAATACGTCCAGAACTTCACGTCCGGCGCCGGCGGCTTAATGCATTGTCCTAAAAACGGAGCGAGGACTTAGTTAAATACTTATTTGCGACGTGGTCGGGATTCCAATCCGCTTACCCTTTTGTTTGAAAGCAACTTTCTCGACCACTCAGCCACTTTCGCTTGTACGTAGAAAATGCCAGTACTGCGGCCAGACCGTCTCGGTCACATTTAATCTTACATGCAGGCTAAGCATGATTTGGGTGCATTATAGTAACATAAATAACAATAAACATAAAAAGAAAGATAAATAGCTTTTTAATTATTAATTAATTGATTCGTACAATTTTCTTTTTGTGTGGTGTAATAGTTTCTTAAAATTTGTTTCACGCTTTGTTCCGACAGACACTTGTACCTTTTCCCTATTTATACTAGTAATTATATTATTTCGTCGTTCTAATTTAAAAGATTAAAATATGGAAAAATAAAAAATTACACAATAAAAAAATTCCCGTACCGGGAATCGAACCCGAGCCTCCTGGGTGAAAGCCAGGTATCCTAGCCACTAGACCATACGGGAGATACTCGACTATGTTTTTAAACAGTAAATATTTGCGATGCAATAAATTTTCCTTATTTAAAGAAGTATTTATTAAAAAATTTGTAATTATCGTATAAAACAAATACGACTATAAAAAAATCATTCACTAAAATTCTATTTACTTTGTAATCTACATCCTTAATGATAAAATATTTTCAAAGTATATTAAATGCTATTGCCATCTACAGGGACTATTACTAAGCAATATAACATTTTTTTTCATGCATCGTTATTTATTACTAATCCATACTAGATGTCAGTATTTACTGTTTAATTCATTTTATTTAAAGTTTCACTTGAAAGACATTGTAACGTACTCTGTGCTCTGACGGTAGAGGTAGCCACCATACACAAAAACAACATTTATTTTATGCAGGTACGTCATAGATAACTATTAAAAGTGAATATGATAATTATTGTATAGTGTTAATGCAAGGAAATTCATTATTAGACGCAAATTTCAAATATGATAATTACATGGATTTGCACAAATATTAAAAATTTACTCGAAACTTGAAAAACAAAGAGTACTTAGTTTTACAGTATATTGCTTTATAAGAATGTATTTATAAAAAATAGTATTTATTATGTGTCTATTGTATAATAAATGAAGTAGTGTTACTTCAACTAGCGGCAACTATCTGCCAAAACAATGAGCCGTAATATACATTGTAGTTTTTCAATGTAATCATAGATGTCGCTAAACATTTTATCAACAGTATATTATAATAAGAACATTTTAATCAATAACGCCATCCTTGTCCTACAACTGATCATAAACTTTAAAGTATACAATAAATCTGCACGTAACACCGACTCAGAGTTCTTGTTATGTCTCCAGCATTCAAATAGACATATACATTTGTAATCTTCTCTTACTATATTCAGTTAGTATAGAAAAGTAATTTCCTACGAAAAAAAATCCCAATTTCTCTAAAAATGTGAAATTATTCGATTTGAAGTGACATTTAGAAAAAAGGCGAATTCAAGACTTTTTTGCCAACAAAAATTGTAACAAGAAGTATTATAGAAATAGAAACTATACCGTTTGGGACGTACGTAGACACTCGTTATTTGCTCTGTGCACGACATTAGCGCCATCTAGCGTCCGCAACTTTTCATGATATATCCAACACTTGTATGTTCAAGAAATTGTAAAAACATTGTTAAATCATCCATAATCAATGGTTATAGAGTTGATTGTTATTATTATACAACTATATAATATAACTAAACAGCAATAGCATCTCCTTGTTTTGTTTTATTTTTCGTAATGAAAATAATTATTTGTTATTGCCATTTTCACTATAGCTGGGACAGTTCAATTATTTGCATAAACTACAGTCATTTTCATTTCGTGGAATAATAATAATTAGCTGCCTGTATCTCTGGTAATTAAATGAGCAACTAATCAGGAGTTTACGCTCAATCGGGTGTTATTTCTTTTATCAGATACATCAACTTGAAAGAAATGAACACGACAATGTTTGCTATAGATTTCCTTATTCTAATTGGAACAACAAATAATATAACAATCCCTATTGTTGCTGGAACAAGTATAAAAAATAACAACCATGGATATAATATTTTAGCTTCAACTGAACGAAAAATTTAAATATTGTGGCTTACGTAATATAAGATGGTTTCCCAAAAAAAATCTAAATTAATTACGGTAGAGGCTAAACTTTTGTAAAATTCATCAAAACATCTTGAAGCTGTTGTTCTGTAAAGACTAACTGTCCCTGTATAACCAATGTGCCCGATATTTATGCCTTTCTAAAGATATCTTGACTAATTTAACTTGTATTTATCAGTTTATTTGTACATTACTTTTCAATTACCAATAATAAATATGTGCCTTATTCCGATAATATTGATAATCATACTGAAATTTTACACAAAGTTTATTCAAAATGTACTGCATTTCCAGATAATCTTCCTATTTCATCCACAGCCATCGCTGCGGTCGAATGTATTTCCCCCGTAGATGTACATTTACATTTCACTACCTACGAAATGTACATTAGTATGTACATTTCGCACGTAGCGAATACACTATGTAAGATTCGCCCTGAAGATCATCAGGAGTCACAGACTCGGCAATGCACACGTGCAGATCGACACAATGACCACTCTCGCCTGCGGCTCTCGTGATACTCCCATGTGTTCTCCGCCATGCAACACGAGTCTGTTTAGATCAGAGGTACCCAAACTCTTTTGTTTCATAGACTACTTTCAAAATTTTGCTGGTTAATTTCGAAACCAAATTAATTTTCATGCACCCCCGCTTACGATTGTGTTACCCCCATTTTTTATTACGCTCAACGTAGACCCCCGTCGAGTCTCCCGTGGACCCTTGGGGGTCCACCTGGACCACTTTGGGAAATACTGGTTTAGATGAATAACCCACATACACATCTCCTCCTTTTTCTAATGATATTTTCTATTGTTAAAGAAACTGATAAATAAGATTTTAATCTATTTAATGAATAACGCCGTTTCCATTTTTACCGCCTACCTCCAAAGAAAACACTATCCCCTTTAACGTCAAGGGGTTGTTGAGGCAAAAGAGAGTTCGATATTTTTTCGAGGTCAGCCTGGAATAACGAGATCTATTCTAATTTAACTACTCGTATACCCAATTAAATGATGATAGCTTTAGCCAATAGCTGAACATCGTTATGTCACTTTGATATTATTTTCCATTTTAATGGAGGTGTATTACTTTACCAGTAGCTGTTCCCAATTTAATGGTGGTAGCTATACCTAGTAGCTGAACAACGCTGTCATTTTGATATTATTTCCCAATTTAACGGAAGTGTATTATTTAACCAGTAGCTGTTCCCAATTTAATAGTAGTAGCTATACCTAACGCTATGTCACTTTGATATTATTTCCCAATTTAATGGAAGTGTATTATTTAACCAGTAGCTGTTCCCAATTTCATAGTAGTAGCTATACCTAACGCTATGCCACTTTGATATTATTTCCCAATTTAATGGAGGTGTATTATTTAACCAGTAGCTGTTCCCAATCTTATTGTGGTAGCTATACCTAATAGCTAAACAACGCTATGTCACTTTGATATTATTTCCCAATTTAATGGAGGTGTATTACTTTACCGGTACCTGTACTCAATTTAATAGTGGTAGCTATACCTAATAGCTGAACATCGCTTTGTCACTTTGATAATATTTTCTAATTTAATGGAAGTATATTATTTAACCAGTAGCTGTTTCCAATTTAATGGTGGCAGCTGTACCCATTACTTGAAAATCGGTTTGTAATTTTAACTACTCAGTATGCTTTTGTAACTCAACTGATCAGTAGTGACAAATGACTACATTAAAGAAAACCAAGGCGTTTTTAATTAAGTATAGATATTTCAATGTTATAACTTAGGTTACTTATTTATTTGTTTATATACATGACAAATTAATTTTACAGAGCGTGAGTGCAGACATTGCGAATGCATTTATTGATACTCTGTTTGATAATTCTGGATATATTTAAAGGACAAATATGCGAAGGCTTCTTTCTTTTCGCAGCCGATTCAGGCGATAATGATGACGGTTGAACAGCTCCTGGTCTCATCCGCTAGCACTCAGCAGCCATCCAAATCCTACTACGATTTGGATGGCTGTTGAGTGCTATATAAAGATTGATCAACGACCGATGATTCAAATAAATCATAGAAGGGATGTCCTCCACATCCCTCCTATGATATGTGTATTTGAATCGGTCTGTATGCGCTCATTACAACAAGCCGTTAAGGTTCTAGAGAGACTATTTCAACAACCCGTTCAACGGAGGGATTCACAATATCGGTTCTCTTTCAAATTTTGTATTATTTCAAATAAGAATTAAAAACCTGTAAGATAGTTTAAAACCAAAAACATTTCTTCATCATCGGGTGTTGAAGCTTATGTTTCTTGAACCACATAACGAATTTTAATGACATAAATATTAAGTTATTATTAAAAGCTTTATTTTAACAGCTATTCTTTAAATTAAACTTTTTTTCGATAAAATACGCTAATCTAATTTTTTTATATAGATACATACACACATATTTCATACATATTGTTTCGACAATATTCATAATATATTAGGATTGCTTTGGCGTCATTAGTGGTATTAATGCCGTGTCTTCTTGTAATAAATGTGATGAACTTTTTTGTTAACAATGTTATTAATGAATTACTAATGAACGACAAATTATATTTGTTTAATGTTTAAACAAAGGTTATTGCTGTAAAATGGTCTGAAAAACGTCATCTTGATTTAGAAAGACTTGTCAATGATATGTCACTCAATAATAAGATATATTTTTTTTTGTTTACACCGTTATTTTGTATTTTACGATCGGCTTTACAATTATTTTTTTTTTCACCTTAATGATACCCATTATACCACTATGTAAGAATTTTATTATGTGTTTGGAACATATAAGTGAAAGTGGTTACTAACTTTCAATCGTTGTAGGTCCTAAATGGTAATTGAAAATGAAAAATGTTTAATGAAACCTAAATGATTTTCAAAGACTTCTTCGATGATACCCCATTTCAAACAGTTTGTCGGCATTAATTTTTTTCCCACAATATGACGTCAGATCGCCATTGCCGTTGACGCTAATTAAATTTTGATTACTATCATTATTGTAGTGACACTCAACAGATTAAGATAAGTCGACTAACTAAAAAATCATCAAAATCGGCCCACACGCTCGGTGTCCAGAACGCCACAAAAAAAACATACATACATATATTAGTGAATTCTTTACCCTCGTTTGCGCCGCACAGTCGGATAAAAAACACACCTTCCAACATTAAGAAGCTTTATAATGGACAGACTATCCTACCAGCGACACGCAGGTGGAAAAGAACAGATTGCTGTAATGGCGGAAAATCATCATTTCCTTCTTGTAGTGTTAATATTTACGTGTATGAAACAGCACTACGTGTCAAAACATTGACACAAGACCGGTGCTATCCGTAAGTAGGTGGTTAGATAGTAAAATAAAAGTTCAACTAACGAGTCGTTGCATTACCGAGGGCAGCGGCAGATAACTGTAACGAGTCAACGGCTCGATGCGCCAACGAGGCCCACTCTTTAGATAGATTTGTTTACGTTTTTTTTTTCGTAACTGCAGCGGTATACAACAGAATTTCACTGTTGCACGCGATTTTCTTCCCTACGATAATATCTTGAATGCAAACTCGGTTTTATCATGATGCCTAAACATAAGTCAATCCTACTGATATTAGAAACGCGAAAGTTTGTAAGTATGGATGGATGAATGGATGTTTGTTACTCTTTCACGTAAAAGCTACTGAATGGGTTTTGATGAAACTGTACAATAATATATAGCTTACACATCAGAATAACACATAGGCTATAATTTATAAAGATATAGTGTGAATTATCCAAAATATAACGATAAATGACAAGTAAGTAGGAAAAAAATTTGTCATGTGTGAGCTATTCTGGCGTGCACGCAAAAACCGTTGGAATTACACGGATATAATGTATAATTGAAATGTTTATCTTAAATAGTCCTACAAAAAAAGCCCGCGACAGCATATATCTATCTTTTATGTGTAAACCATTATAACCAAAATAATGAACCATAAATACAATAATAATTTATTTCTAACGAACATTTAGTAGTAACAAATTGATCTTTATATCAAAATAAATACTTTTATCGCATCTGGTGTTTAAAGCAAATAAACTTTGTCTTTTACACTACATCATTTGGACAAATATTTGAATAATTACGCCGATAGACAAGCGATTGCGCGATTTTATGGTGCGCTCCGGCGGCAGGGTCAGACCATAAAGGCAGCAGGCATACGTTTGAGCACGCTATGTTTTTCCCACGGCCAGCTCTATGTGGCTTGCTCACGCATTTCTAAATCGCTAAATCTGCATGTTTATACAAACCAAAACAAGTCGTTTAAAATAGCTTATAGGAGTATATTGCAGTAGCCACCTATAACTTTTGCTTTACCATCAATCGTCATATACATTCGTACCTATCTATGTTTATAATACCTATTTGTGAGATCATCATAAAAAAAAAGGCGTGTGTATTAGTGTACATACGTAAGAAGTGAAACTTCTTTATGACATCATTTTTCGAAAAATGATTTACTATTACAACTCACAGAAATTGGTTGAATAAAGCTAAATTAGATAAAGTTTATGCAAAGGCTTTTATTATCATGACATGGATACAAAAATAATACAATTATTTCACCTTTCTGCTACTAAGATTATAGCATTTCAATAATTATAATAGAATTATTACTATTATTGTTATCGTTATTATATATTTTTGTAATTAATGGCTTAACTCACTGATATTTACAATCAAAAACTAAGGTTAACCTGAAATAACCTTAAAAAAAATAAATACCGTAATCACACCCACGTGTTGAATGTATTAGAAAAAAGGTTTAATTACTTACTTCTGTTAGAAATCCACTGAAATTAGAATAAATATCTTTTATTCTTTTTGCCAATAACTTTATAAAAATTTTTTCGCTAATCACTTAATTGAAATATTATTTTTCACGTCACTACCGAGTTTCAGAAATAGAAATGTTCAGAGTTTCATGTAGGAAACTTGGTAATGGTATATGTACCTAGAAAGGTGATAGGTAAAACTTTTCAATTAATGCGATGTTATAAAGGGCCATATAGAATTGTAGTAAAATTATCGAACGCTACATATAAAATCGAGTCACTCAATGAAAGAATGTGAGATATAGTTCATGTATGTCGGTTGAAAAGGTTTCAACTTAGATAATAGGAAAATGTAATATATACGAACTGTAAATAGATCTAGGGTGTTGACAGAAAGTATATGTGACAGGTGGCCTTAGTAACAATTATGTTTATGCCACGATGACATTAATAACATTAAATAAATATGGCGCGTAACGGAAAAATGTTACCCAGAAATAAAGATGGCGCGTAACAGAAAAACGTTACATTGCTATAAAATTTCTCCCATACGCCGATAAAGAAGTTTCACTTCAAAAATACTTAGTTCCAATTTACATATATCACACAATATAATTATCCGGACACTTATAACTGGAGAATGGGTAGACCTATTTTCATTTTTAATTTGTTAGATTTGTCTCCGTCCCGAATAGCAGAATAATATAAAAACATTGAAAAATTGACAAAAAAATAAAACGCTTTCTATCATCATTATCACAATTTTCCATAACCACGTGGGTAAAACCGCGGGCCGCTGCTAGTAATTAATAATTATAAGTTCAAAATTGTGTTCATAAAAAAACTTACAGTCGTCAACTAGCTTAAACGTTTCTATTTTTTTTTTTCATTTTAATGTACTAAACTCTGATTATATTTTTAGCGTTCATTCTCTCTTAAACAGGTACATTTAAGAAATTGCCTTTTAGACAGAAACTCATATATTACGACCCTCGCTTACACATTGAAGTTGTAACGAGAAATATGCATCGCTTAAAACGTCCATAGACTTTCGATGTGTCTCCCCTCAGCTACAGCGCCGTACTTCGGTGCCCACGCAGTTGACACCGTGTCGACATCGGCAGCGCGTGATCCGCGCTAGCGTTTCGTTCCTACTGTTTTTACAAACGTTCGATGTTCACGCGTTAACATGATTATTGTGTCCCTCGTGAGCCGGCGTTCTCGGGCACATCAATAGCTGATTGTTTTCCCCGGACGCGGTGAATAAATAATAATACTTAATACTCTTGTATCGGTCTCTCTCTGTGAGTATTGTTCTTCTCTGTGTCGGATATTCGGCACGTGCGCGAGTGCGCGAGGGCTTATTAAAAAAAAACATATACAATACATAGAAAAAAAAAATTATAAAGTAAACAGACATTCTAAAATTAATAATGTGTCGTAGAGTGTATAGTAAAAACTCACGGGTACCTAGTCAATTGGGTAGTAAAGTAGGTAATTGGGATAGGTAGTCTTGGACCGTGAAAATCTAGAGGGGTGACCTACGTCCATCAGTGGATGACGAAAGTGTGAAACGACAATTGATCTAAAAATTAAAAAACAGTGAAGATGCTGTAGTTTTATTCTCTTGTATTGTCTCGCTCACTCCCTTTCGCAGCAATACAACTAGGTCGCAACTACAAAACAGGCATTATGAAACTTATCTTCAAAAACCATTACAAGGTTCTTGTATATAATGCTGTTTTCTGAGCGTCTACGATTGCGATCGATAAGAAATTCAGGGTGTAAAATAATTTCCCCGAATCTATTGTTTAATTATTTATCTGTAAGATGATACGTGTGTTTATATGTTAAAATTAAATAAAGATCACATGAAGGATTCATTTTTTTTTTCTGTAGACGACTTACATGGGGCATAAAATGAATATTATTTTTTTATTTATGCTTGAAAATGTACAAAACTGTATACTTTCCTCTAATTTCATATAATTCCTCAATTATAAATTATGTTCATAAATGCTATACATGAAAAGGGCCTTTTATAAAACCCTCGGTCAGCGATTCAATACGCACTTGTCCAATTTATAATTTCATTTTCGTGACACTTCTGACAGTATGTTAAAATCAATATGGCTGTTATATGTATTCAGTGCGAATAAAAATTCATTTATTTAGCGAAAGCTGTCAAATGCGTCATTGAAAAGCCTTTGTACTCAGGGAGTGCTTATTATATCTAACCTTAATTAAGTATGTTCTTAGATAAAGATAATACGGTATTAATGATGCGTATAAAATTTATATAAGAAACATTAGGTAATAAATACAGCGTCGCGTGCGCCACTCCGGAAAGAAGGCTTTTACTTTCTATCTAATACAATGCGTGACGAATCGTAACGGCACGCGTACTACTGAAGTAACAGTTTTATCGATAAAACTGTACTATACACTTGTAATATCGTGTTATGTTCTACAGCAAATATGCCTGAGTACTAAAAATGGAAAGACGTGCCGTAATTATGAGTAAATTTGAAGTTCCTCAGTACATGTTAAAAACATCCCTTCTTTCTGTTCTGCTTAATTTTCTCTCTGACATACAGATTTCCTTAAGACGTTTTCCGTCAGCGGTTAAAAAAAATATTACCAAATAATTCAATTTGTATCAATCCAAAAAGAAGTCTGTAGATTTCATAAAAATCGAACTTATTGTCTTTTGTCCTCATGACGCAACTTTTGAAAAAATTTGCTTTTTTCCGACTTGACGAGCTGAGTCAGAAAATACATATGGTTCAAAAATTTATGTATGTATATACGATGTAAAGCGGGGCTTGTCAGCACGATAGCGTCTACAATTCTTTAGAGATCTTAATGAAACTCAACGTGCATGTTCTATGGACGATTATAAAGGTCTAGTTTATATTTGAGCCAAATCGATTAACTAGTTTAAAAATTACAGCATTTTAAAATTTTGAAAATCTGAAAATGACGTATTTCATATGAATTATATATGAAAATAAAATGAAATCTACTTCCATTTCGGCTGTCAAATGGCCTTTTTTGTTTAATATATTTGTAAAACAATATTAATTATAAGATAATTTCAATAATTAATTTTGAAATTAATCGACCATAGCGAAATGACGGTAACGGTAACTATTGATAAAAAGGAGCCATATATTATTGATGAATCGCTTTAGTATTCATTAATAAAATTGAATATTAACTTTTGTTAAAGCATAGAAATTATAAGACCGTTTAAATTCATGTACATGTCATTTTCTTTTACTATAAAAGTAATCTTTATTTTATCCAAATTACGTTGTTCACATTATTTCAAAGGTTTTTTTTTTAATAATTGTAGGTATTTTGAATATAACATAGCATATATTACTTTAAAATATTCTAATTTAAAGATTATATTTTTGAATAAATAATATTTATTTGAAAATAAGAGGGATGCATAAGTTTTGCCTTTCATAGAAAACATCTTTCTGATATTTTATAAATAACAGATAATAAGTTCTGAATCTTAAAATGTATAGAAAAAGAAATGATCTATTATCAGGTTTTGTTATGTGATATTAGGCACACGTTGCAAATTAAAATCATTTATTAAGAATTTCATATTGTATATCGAAATTACGAACGGCCACTACAAAATATCTCTTATATTCGTAAAAATGTTGATGTGATCAATCTGTGTTGTTTTTATTGAACACGGTCAGCCAATCATCAGCCTGTATCAGCAGCACGTTATAATTATATTAGAAGAAGCTCACCGGGAAAATCCGGTTAGATCATTACACAAATGTAATGAAACAGGGCTCGAGTCATTGTCTTTTATCATAAAATTTTATATCTAACGTCTATAATACATGTCAGGTATGGAATATAAAAATCTGAGCTAACGGCTCAGTGCTTGATTAGAGTTTACGTTATTTCTGGCTAATCGCTACGATAGTGAACATGTTCAACCTAATGCGCTTTCTTTTCGTAATTGCTGCCTCCGAAAATACAAAAACAAAAGCAAATTCGTATTTAAAAGTGAGCAAATTATTAAAAAAAATTGCACATTGGTCAGGAGTATATGCCGAACCTCGTAACATGTATATTTGTGTAAACTATAACGCATGAAACTCTGCCGCTCTGAATTGGCTGCGAATGATGTAATACGCAGGTATTGCGTTCTCCGACCCTTCGTTCTTCTCCCCCTCTTTCCTATTTTACGCCACTCCGACGCTTTCGTGACAAACTTCACAACAGCAGAGTTTCGTGCGTTGTACTGTACAACATACACGTTTAGACTGTACTCTCTAGAAAATGCTTTTTCTGATAGATCATGCACGGTAAATGATAACACTTAATACAAAAAAAAATGTGTAACTTATTCTAGTAGTTTAAATTGCATATATTATATTATACTATGCCAGATTTCATTAAAAGTAGTTTTTGTTAATAATACTTGTATGTGGTAGCATAATTAATAAAGTGTTTCGTCCAAACATGAAACAATTGAACAATTAAAAAATGTCTCATGATATTTTAGATTAAGTTAATGAAAATTTACAAAGGAAATGTACATCTATACTACTATATAAATCTGTAGCGTCTGTCTGTACATTCAATTTTTTTTTTTTTGTAAAATGTTACGATAAATATTCGTTTTATGACTAGCTAACTCCAATTCTACCATTTTTAAAATAAAAATTAAATTGAAAATTGGTATGTAATAAGAACATGTGATTACACAAATGATAGGCTATCTGTCAATTTTCTATCTGTCTGTCTTTACTTATTATGATGAAAATTGGTATACAGAAAGAACATGTGATTGCGGAAATTATATGTTATTGTCTGCTATTTGTTTGTCTGTCTGTCTCTATGTACCTTTATAACTTAAAAAGGTTTTACCGATCTTAATAAAAATTGGATATGAAATTTAAACATGTGATTACGGAAATAATAAGCTACTGTTTATTTGTCTGTGTGCACTTTAATAAATGTAAAAAGATTTGACTGATCTTGATGAAAATTGGTACACAATCAAACATGGGGGTGGAGAGGTTCGCGTCCGTAGGAAGATTACCTAACTAATACCCTACACGTGCTCCCCGGGTGGTGCTAAACGAACCTCAACGCCGAGTCTCGGGCGGCGGTCAACTAACCCGAATCTACTGGCCTTACAAGCCAGTCAACCGTGGGTGTTAGGAAATGAATACCCATACCCGCAACCGCTACCTAGCGATCGGGAGTCTTGGCTTAACTGCCCGGGCTGAGAGGAAGAAAACCTCCATAATCAATCACCCCAATTCCACGGTGGGACACGTGCCAATGGAATGAATGACTGGTGGGAAATCAGTACCTAGCGCCAACCTCGACGGACCTGGCAAACGTCGTTGAACTTGCCTTCTTGGGGGAATGGGCGTCACCCCTCAAGTGACCATTTATTATCGACCCTACTCGTGGGAACAAAATGTATAAGGAAAATGAAAATAATAAAGAAATAAACACAAAGATGATACAACAGACACTTTCGAAAAGCATGTTTACATACAAGAAGTCATTCTCTGGGAACGTTACCAGCAGGAAAACCAAAAGCTGCAAACAGTAAAGATATACATTATCCAGAGACCAGCACAACGGACAATAAGGATGAAAGAACGGAAATCAACCGACCTTGGCAAAACGATCATATACAGACAAAAAGGAAAGCTGAATTAAGTCCTGAATTGGCAAACAGAAGTAACAAACTTACTAAGACGACATACGCAGTTACAACCCATAATAGATTTCAAGATTTAGAAACAGAAAACAACGAAGGTCCTCCTGAACAACACAAGGAGCCTAAGCCGCCAAAACCCGAACCCATTTTGTCACAGGGTTTTAGACATAAAGAAGTTAAAAGAGCTTCTGTCTTTGATTACGGACAATAATAACTATACTATGACAACATTGAGATCTGGTCATAATAAAGATAATGCCAGCTGATATTGATACATATAAAAGTATAAGAGCTAATTTCATAGAAAGACGTTAGCCATTATACATATAAACTCAAAAGTGAAAGAGCCTATAGAGTAGTATTACGTGGTCTTCACTCATCAGAAGACACCGAATCTATAAAACAAGAGCTTTACGAACTAGGACATGACGTCAGGCAAATTACAAATGTAAGACATAAAGACACAAAGCAACCACTGCCTCTTTCTTTATTGATCTCGAGCCCAAACATAACAACAAAGAAATCTTTAATGTTAACCTACTGAATCACGCAAAATCTCATTTGAAGCACCATATAAAAGTTTGACATATTACAGTGTAAACGATGCCAGAGATTTGGACATGCCAAAATCAATGCAACAGACCCTTTAGATGCGTAAAATGCGGTGACGACCACGCATCAACAAGCTGCTTAAAGAGACCGACACTGAGGCAACTTGTGCAAACTGCCAAGGTAAACATCCGGCAAGCTATAAAGGCTGCAAAATACAAACAGTACAAAGAACTACTACTTACGAAAGGAAAATCAAGAAAAACTAATGACAACGCTGAGACCATAATGAAACAAACTCGACACCACACAATAGAGACAGCACAGTTAAATAACCAAATCAACCATTTGCCCTTGAATCCGAATCCAAACATTCCATCAACCCAAGTAACAAGGCCACTGAAACCTAATACTCCTTATACATATGCACAAGCAGCGAGACAAAAAGACAGATCAATACCAAAAACTGATATCAAGGACCCCAATGATTTTGTTGAAGTTCTAGACGCAATGGTTGACAAATTCCAAAACATAATGACTCTTATGTTAGACAACATGATGGATCGTATGATCCAACTAGTCACAAACCTCATAAAGCATTCCTAAACCTAGGGTAGTCACCTGGAATGCCAACGGCCTGTCCGAGCGTAAACAGGAATTAGATCTCTTTTTGAGGACTGAAAGAATTGATGTAGCTTTAATCTCCGAAACAAGATTCACTCAAAAAAACGTCTTCCGCCTTAAACACTATATGGTGTATACTACGAACCATCCCTCGGGTAACTCACATGGAGGAACCGCAATCATAATTAAAGAAAATATTAAACACTATCTTCTCGAAGAATATAAAACGGATAAAATACAAGCAACTTCAGTCAGAATCCATGATAACAAAGTAGAAACTACACTGTCTGCAATTTACTGCCCACCGAGGCATGTTACCACAAGCGAAGATTTTAAGAATTATTTTAAAACTCTAGGAAATAGATACATCTGCGGTGGTGACTGGAATGCTAAACATGTGTTTTGGGGTTCCCGATTAACGTCACCGAGAGGACGACAACTCTATTTGGCTACGAATGACCTTAATCTCCATTGTGTCTCACATGGGGTCCCCACATACTGGCCTGCAGACCCAAACAAGAAACCTGATCTGCTTGACTTCTATGTTATCAAAAATATCCCGCTCAGCCAATTAGACGTAGAAGAATCCACAGACCTGTCATCAGACCATACACCGGTTATAGTTAATGTCCACTGTCAGGCTGTCTTAATTGAATATCCACAAAGGATGTATAACCATAGAACAGATTGGGACGAATACAGAGCTAAAATTACAAAATCTGTAAATCTCAATTCTCCATTGAATGATGTAAACAGCATTGAAACGGCAATTGAATCTTTCAACAGGCTTATACATCAAGCGGCCAAAGAATCTACACCATTTTAAGACAGAAAAACTTAACCATTTTCCCTACCTAAACTTATAAAAGATAAGGTAAACGAAAGAAGACGGCTACGGAAAATATGGCATTTGACGAAATACCCAGTGACAAAAAGCCTTCAACCATGCTTCCGAGGATCTTAAGAACATGATCTCCCAAGCTAATAACGAGCGCTTTCAAAATCAGCTAGCAGACCTTACTCCAAAAAGACACTAACTACTCACTTTGGAAAATAACGAAGAAGTTAAAAGACCAAAATACACATACCACCCATTAAAACTACGGATGGCAAGTGGGTCAGAAAGGAAGCCGATAAAGCCCAGGTATTCGCCAATCACCTAAAGGATGTTTTAAACCTCTACCAAGCAAAACACTGAACATGACAAGGAAGTCTATGAATACCTAGACGCCGCACTGCAAATGTGTCTACCATTGAAAAGTGTTAGCCCGAAAGAAACGTGGAGAGAAATCTCAAAGCTGCAGGAAGGCAAAACACCTGGCTACGATCTGGTCGATGCGAAACTGCTCAAGGAGTTACCTGAGAAAGGTATAATACACTTCGGCTATTTGCAATGCCTGTTTAAGACTGGCAATCTTTCCTGGTCAGTGGAAGATAGCACAGGTTGTAATGATACCGAAACCCGGAAAACCGCTACATGAAGCTAGCTCCTACAGACCGATAAGCTTGCTATCAGTGCCAGGTAAAATTTTTGAAAGAATGCTGTTAAACAGGATGCGAAAGCATTTATCAGACGTCATCCCCCAACACCAGTTTGGCTTCTGAGAAAAACATGGAACTATAGAACAAATTCACCGTATTACAGACATCATAAGTCGCACATTGGAATTTAAACAGTTCTGCTCTGCAGTCTTTTTGGACATTAGCCAGGCATTTGATAGAGTGTGGCATGAAGGACTTCTTTACAAAATCAAGAAATTATTACCGCACTCATTCTTTCCAATCTTAAAGTCGTATCTCGAAGGAAGATGCTTTGAAGTAAAGTACAACAATGAGAGCTCTCCCTTGAAGAAAATTAATTCAGGAGTACCGCAGGGCAGTATATTGGGTCCAGTACTATACTTGATTTTCACAGCTGATATCCCAACACACGAGGACACCATAACCGCCACCTATGCAGATGACACAGCTCTACTGTCGGTCGATAAAGATTCTAGTACAGCATCGGCCAAACTACAAGCTCACGTCTTTAAAGTGGAGAACTGGCTGGATAAATGGCGTATTAGGGTTAACCAAGGAAAATCTGTTCACGTGACATTCACCCTCAGAGAGAGACCTGTCCACCAATAAAACTCCATAACGAAGAAATCCCCAATCGGAAGATGCCAAATACCTGGGCATGCATCTTGATCGTAGACTCACCTGGAGAAAGCACATCTGGACCAAGCGCAAACAACTAGATACGCAACTTAGATCAATGTATTGGTTGATGGGGCGTAAATCTAACCTCTCACACGAAAGCAAAATAGCTATTTATAAGACGATCCTTAAACCAATCTGGACCTATGGGATCCAGTTGTGGGGCACTGCTAACAATAGCAAAATAGAGATTCTAGAAAGATTCCAGAGTAAAACACTTAGAACCATGCTAGACATACCCTACTACATGAGCAACAAATACATTCATCAGGATCTAAGAATGAACACAGTCAAACAGGAGATTGCTAAACATAGCAAAAACTACCAGATGAGAATATCGACTCACGTTAATGAACTAGCATTAAACCTTACAGGTGCAGGAAGTGTTTCCCACTTCAGATTGAAGCGGCATAGTGTCCCTACGCTGGCCGTCAGATTTGATCACAGCTGATGATGGGATTCGAGAAAAGACCCCTCTGCTAATAAAGACATAATAAACCCCAACTGAATGGCTCATTGTGTTAACACAGATCGCCAGGTTACAGGAAAAAAAAAAACAATCAAACATGTAATTGCGCATATGATAGTGTGGAGGACGGATATTCTTCCACGGGAAATGGTTGTGAATGAAACGCAGCCGTCGTTGTACTAAACAGGCTTCACTCTCTGTGGTGGGCTGCTTCCCCTCTTCTTCGGGTTTCTCCGTCGGCCGCTGCACTCGAACTGACCCCTTTAACTGTGTCGGCGATGCTGTTAGCTGGGAGTGTTGCGAGCGTGTTGACGGCGTGTGACTTGCCATGTGGAGGATCCATTAAGGGGATCCTCTCGGCACAGGAAGTCACTGGGACACCAACACGGGTTGGGTCCATTCGATATCTAGACGCAAGAGCGGTATAGAGCAACGGGGATATGACTTAGATGTCTAGGTCTTAAGTGTAACGGAAGCTATATTTAATGACTATTTAATTGTCATTTTGTTTATTAATTTCAATAATCCTTTCGACTTCGCTGTGAAATCATCCGGCGGATCAGTGATAATATTCCGTGGCCTACGGATAAAATTATATGGGGCCGGCGCCTCATATGAAACCGACGCAGAAAGGAGGGGATTAGAATGAGATTTCGCGATAGAGAAAAAACGCTCGGATGCATCCTTCATATATTTAGCAATGGAGGGAAAATCTAAGTCCCTTAGCAAGACTGAATTTTTAACGCACCAATGTGCGTTGGTGGCTGATGTGCAGAATTTATTCTGCAAGATTTGAAGTTTCTTAAACCTATTAGGAGCGGCATGAGCGAAAAGAGGAGACGCGTATGTCGTCACCGTCCTAATACACATAAAATAAATGGTATGCTTATTCCGTAAAAAAAGTTTAGTTTTCCTACCGAGCATACCTTTGAGACGCGCTAAGTAGAAAGTACTGTTCCTAACACGCTTGATATGATCTCGAAAGTGGAGGTTCCTATCAAGCGTGACACCTAAATATTTATAGTTGTGTTGCCACGGAATAAGTGCATTTTAAATGCGAAGGGGAGGGGGTACCTCTGGCGACCACCACGGAGCTCCTACTTTTTCTATATATGAAAGAGATAGCCGCCGATTTTTTGGAATTAACCTCAATCCTCCAGGTTTGGAACCATCTACCCAGCTCATCGATGGCCCTCTGGAGGTGAGAGCAGATGTTGCGCTCGGTAGCGCCGCGCAGATAGAGGGTAGTGTCGTCGGCGAACAATGCCAGCTAGACGCCTGCCGACGGTTGCGGTATGTCATTGATGTACGCGGAGTACAGAAGGGGAGAGAGCGTGGAGTCTTGAGGAACTCCCGCTCTTATGGGTCTTCTGGTAGAGTGCGTATTTTCATGTCTGAACATGAAGTATCTGTCTGTTAGATAATGATGCATGATAAGAATGAAACAATCTGATACTTTTAAGTGATATAATTTGTAAATTAGATCTGCGTTCCAAACTCTGTCAAAACCCTTAGCTACATCGAAAAAAAAACCGCTATGATCCTTTTCTTAGTTTTAAAACTCTCCGTAATATATTCAACTAAGCGGAGGGCTTGTTGGGGGCAAGAGTGGTTTGGGCGAAACCCAAATTGTTCATTTATAATAATGCCTTTGCCGAATAGATGCTCGCTTAAGCGAGACTTAAGAATTTTTTCATAAATTTTACCGAGACCGCTCAGCAAACTGATTGGTCTATAACTGGCTGGGAGGTCACGCGGTTTTCCAGGACTGTGGATGCCGATTACTTCGGCTTCCTTCCAGACGGGAGGGAAGTAACAATTCTTAAAATACGAATTAAAGATTGCGACCAAAAGTGACAAAAGAGTGAGAGGAAAGAATTTGACAGCTTTATTGCTAATACCGCCCAGGCCCGAGGCCTTTTTGGCATTTAAATTCTTAACGAGTTTCTGAACTTCGTCAAGAGAAACAGGAGATAGTGCGTCTCGGAATTCGAGGGAGGTTTTATGACGAACCTTCTCCTCGATACGAGTGATATGATGACTGTCGTTGGGTGGGATGGTGTGGGAGCATTGGAGTTCTAAGCTGTCCGCTAAGCATTCAGCTTTTTCTGAATTGTCAACCGCGAGAGAGCTATCAGATTTTGTAAGAGGTGGAGTGGGTAGATACCCTTCCTATTTTAAAGCCTTGGTTAGTTTCCAGAAGGCTTAATAAAAAGGAGTAATGTCTTCCATGAGGTTGCTCCATTCCTCATTTCTGACCTCTAACATGCGGGCTCTCACACGTCTTTGAAGAACCCGCGCTTTGGACCTATATTCTCTGGTAGGATATGCGTACGCGTGACGCAGAGCTGCGTTCTTGGCTGTCAACAATTCAAGAGCATCCGCTGGCAACTTCCGACGGTCGACAGCCGCCAGAGCCTCCCGCGAACAGCTCTTTACCACTTTTTGAATGTAGTTTGTGAGAGCCCCTATCGAGATGTAAATTTCGTCCGTCGTTTGGATGACGTCAGAGATATTATATAATGCGAGAATGTCGATTTCCTTAAGCGCGGTTTTCTTTTCCAGTCAGTTATTTTTATCATAGGTTTAGGTAACTCGTCGGCGGGAGGTCCCATTCTTAAAAGAACGGGACGATGATCAGAAACGAGACAATGAAGTGCCTCGAGAAAATGTACATATAGGCAGACCCCCTTGGTGATCGCTATATCAAGGGTAAAGGGTCTAGAAGTTAAGGTGTCTGGATAATGCGTCGGTGTGGGAGGCGCGATTATATCAAACTTTAATTATTTTGATAGTTTGTATAAGTCCCTGCCGTTTGTGTTAGGGATTTCACATCCCCAGTTTCTATTTTGCTATTAAAATCACCGAAGAGGATGACAGAATCTCGGCAAGGAGGGCTTCTAGGTCACTCCGGAGTAACGATTTGAATGGTGATAAGTAGATTGAGATTATGACAAGCGTACCGTGACCTGTCATAGCAAGTCTACACTGTCTACATCCCATCGCTTCTATGTTAATAAGAACACAGAGCACAGGATTTGGGCCTAAAGGGTTTCAGGAATGTCTCCTGAATTAGTACTAAATCGATTCCGTACTCCTTTGTACACTATTTAAGTTCGATTATACTATTTTGAAGAACGAGCGCGTTAAAAGAAAGAACGGTTAGATTTTTTGGTTTTTGGCGTCCAGCTGTAGGGGCAGTAGAGCACCTGGGTGCGTTAAGCGTGACTACTTAAATAGTTTCTAATCTAACCATCAAGTAATAGTACTTAACGAGGACAAAGAGCTTGTCCTCGCTATTCCTACCTAAGCCCTAATGTCGCAGGCGAACTCGGATATCTCCGAGCTCTTTACAGTACGTAGTGCTGATATCACCGTTTTGATGTCGTCTGCGAAACCTGATGCTGACCCAAAAGAAGAACGCACGGGAGTCTGCCCAGGAGGGCCCTAACGGACGGCCTCCCGAGGCGGCTCAGGCTCGCCCCTCAGGGGCTGTTTTCTCCCCCATGGGTTAACGGAGGGCGCGGGCGTCGGGACAAAACCATCGCCGGAAGTCGTAGCGACCTTCTTCCCTCAGAGATCGGGGAAGTGCGTGGTATACCTAATTAAAGGAGGTGGGACGCGGCCCGTCTGCTTTTGGTCATGTTTGTTAGTTCGTTTGACCAAAACTTTAGGTACTTTCGGGCACCTTTGTAATTAGCTGTGTGCCCCTTTTTCCGGTAGTGTTCCGGCTTATATAGGCGGGGGTGCTTCCCCCTCCACCGTACAGCTGACGAGCGCCCCGTATGTCTAATGTCCCACCTTCCCCCCGCAGAAGATCAGCTGGCCATTTATTTACTTATAACCATTATTTGTAATATCGTCGTTCGTAACAAGTATCGTCGTCCGTAACAGATAGGTAGAGTATTTCTTTAACACCATATTCATGTGTTATGCGTGCATGTGAATGTGTGTGGGAGTGTGCATGTGTGTGCTTATTGTGTCCGTGTTTCTGATTCATAATTTTATCGTCGTTTTCCATGATAATTGGGTATGTGTGTGAATAAGCTCTTTGTTGTTTTTTATTATTGTTAGTACTTCATATATTTTTACATACCAACTACAAAAAACAAAATATTTGTAATAACACTAAAAATAACTAAGAGAATAATTAATTATTAACTTAATCAGATATTCAGTAGTAATATTTGGACAAAATTCGATTTCGAAGAGGTAATCCAGAAGACAATTTTTCCTCTAATACAAATATTTATTAAGTGTCCCATGAGCAAAATTAATTCGTTGCTATATTTCTAATAATTTATTTCTTTTAATATGTATTTTAATTTCTGCTGTAGTTTAAAAATACTATTTGCCAGTGTTAAATTTCATGCCTGTGTCGATAAGTATAAAGTCTATTACTTGCAATTCTAGTGGTAACAATAGTCAATAATACAAGTTAATTGTATTGCACGACTCACAAAGCGCAACGTGTGAGAGTGCTCTTCTACTTTCAATATGTGGGCATACTTCAATTTCGCTATATACGATCGTTCTTATACTTAAAAATAGAAGTTAAATCAATTTTATTATTAGTGTTTAAATAACTAGAAACATTAAATTACAAGAATATTTTATTTTCTAATTGATTTACGTTAGATTACATGACAGAAATTATAACTGAAAAATATGTGTACCGCCTGTTAATATCTGTTGTTCTGTGCATCGGTGGGTCTTCACGATTTAGAGAAACATAAACAATGAATTAAGATAAATTGTATTAAATAAATTTCCATATTGTAAGGAGCATCCCTATTGTTTTTTTTGTTATTGAACTCACAATCTTTCAATAGTTATTAATGAAAGTCAAACAAGTTCTCTAGTTTTTTCTTCTCAAAATTGTTGTCACTATTTTCATCTCTTTCTTGTTACATGCAGAGCGTATACTTCTTTATCTTTTATTCTCATTTCGCATCGATTGTCTTTTTTATTAATTCTTTACACCTCCAGGTGGCGCCACTATAAGAAAAATAAAAAAATAACTTTACTAAGTAAAGCAGTTAATAGCATTAAATAATAAATAAATAAAAAAAAAGAAATTTAAAAAAAAAAATTTTGGCGGGAAGTCAAAAATAAATAAAAAAATACAAAACAAATTTTTTTTAATAGTTTTTATTTTTTTAAATGGAAATTCACTGGAAAATGGAAGAAATATAATTTATCATCTAACATTTCAACCGATATGTCATAACATAAGAATCATTTTTAAATGCAAAGAGAACAAGTAACGATGATTTTGTCGCTGGAAGACAATAAGCCTTACTCTTTTACGATTTACACGTTCTTAAACGAGACATCAGTGGAGTGATTTAATATTATTTTAAATCTTTATTATTGTTTTTAGTTGAGTGCAAGAAAAGAATCGTAATATATTTTTCTTCATAATAAAGCTTAAAAAATGAAAGTTGATATGAACCCTTAATTCATAATATCCGTGAAAATATACATGAAAGGACTTGAAAATTTCTAAGGTATATAAAATATAGTAATATAAAACTTTCTCATTATTTATATATCAAAATAAGGTGATGATGTATTAAACATTAACATATTTTTGATGAACACCTATATATAATTTGTTGAAAAACAAATTCAAATATAATAAACATAATTTTTTTTGGAATAGGTTTAATCTATTGTGTGAATTACCTTTAGAGGTAATTTTCTTAGTTTATGAACAGAGTCACTATTGTTAAGCGACCAAATAATGTGACAACGCAAGAAATAGGAAACCGGTGTTGCTCAAGTCCATTTTTTTAAGTCGGTTTGTATTTCGGATTTTGATGGTAGTTAAAACGAAGAAATACAAAATACTCATCGAACGCTCATTATATGTGACTGAGCACCTATTATAAGTAAACTAAATTTTACGTCGTAACGGAAGGTGCAACGAAACTATATACTTAATGCAATGTGTGCTAAACTGTCTGTTTTAGCACTCTTTTGCTTCGACCGTTTTGGAACGCGGGACTGCGCATCTTCTCTTTTTTATAGATCAATGATGACTAAGAAGTTTACTCAGTACGAAATCACAATAACAGTAATTAAAGTCGGAAAAAATTAGACGTCTGATTTATGGGCATGCGCTGCCTAAACGGTTTGAAATAAGGAAATAAAATGTACATCTAAAGTATTAACCTTTAATTGTTTTACAAATGAGTCCACGACGTCATATGTCCACGTTTAATATTTCAGCCACAGAGGCGGTTTTATGTTGAAAGTGAAAGAAATTTACCAAACCAAGTTTGGATTTGGTTTTCGAGTACGCTCTATGAATTCTTATACAAACAAATGGTTCAACCCGTATACAGCGGCGGTGGCTCGGTGTCTAAGGCTCCGCTTTGGATCAGAAAGTATCGGGTTAGACCCTGACCACAGCCTAATTGGCCAAGGAGTTTTTAGCTTAAATCAACCTAAACCACACGATTCTTGCGCCTCGAAGAACAAATTAAGCTGTCGGTCGCGGACGTAGCCATTCTTTGGTGACGACAATCTTTAACAGCCCCCAATCCGCACTGGGCCAGCGTGGAAACCTTAAGGTTCAAATCCTACAATCTGAAATAAAAACAATGTGAGAGGGTAAATAAGGACTGATACAACAATTAGTGTGAAAATTTCATGCACAAAGAGTTTGCTTTTGCTGTATACTAGTTGATTGAGCAGTTTATTAAATAATGTAAAATGAAGACAAAAAATTTCTATTTGGAGAAAAGCGATTCACAGATTCAGGCAACACGATATTTGCAAAATATCGATGAACATTAAATTTCACACATGCTATTTGTAGAACGTAAGGGCCCAATAAGAAAAAAAAATTGAAAATTCTTTTTTATCGCAGTAAAAGAAGGTCGACTTTGGTTTGGTATGGATCTCGGTTATTAAAGATATCGAGACACGTCTTTTACAATTAAGTGGAGGAGGAAATAAGGCTATACATTGTGTAGAAGTGAGCGTGTATTTTGTTCATATTCTTGGTATACTTAAACCATCCATCCGATTACTATGAAACTGTAATATGTTGTGCTTTCGAACAGGAAGTTTTCTGAAAAATAAATAGCGACTTTCACCAATTTTGTCGGTTACATTCATAGACTGCGTGTACGGTTCGGTGGATATACAAGACGATGGAAGTCATTCTATATCCATGCGAGCGGAGCTGTGGGCGGAAGGTAGTAGTAATATAGATATATGCTTCATACTTGCTACAGCTATCAAAATAGTAATGTTTCTTTTAGGCACAACCAAATTGAACATACGCTTATTTAGTCTTCATTGCTTTATGATTATTAAACATCAGATAATCTGATTAATTATTATAATAAACCATTTTTGCTTAAGGCTTCGCTGATTTAAACACTAAATGGATTCTTACATCTGTTATATATCGCGCAAGGTAAGACCTCGATTTCGATTCTGACTTCGCGGTCCCAGTGCTGATCCATGACGTTAAAACAACATCAAAATCTCGACTAAATGGATCTTGACTGTATCGTGTATTGTCACTTTTTTCACGTTGTTTTAAAAAAATTGTTGATTAAAAATAATTGTATATATTCATGATTTTCATGAGGTTTCAATTTACTTCTCAAGAAAACTTCTATAGAAAAGTTGATTCTATAACACCCGTGAACATCCTTTTGTGACCCGTCAGATGCTAAAATTATCTGACATGAAAAATGTTCTGTGCAAATTGCGAGATATGTTTCTATTAAATTTTGTCATGACCCAATTAACCATTACGAGGTGCTTGACTACAATCTTCAGCATTTAACCCTTCGAACGCGGAATTTGTTTAACAACATGTAATTGTAGATCTACATAGCAATATGATTACGTCATAATTTTCTGTTGGCTATAGTTAATAAACAACCGTACGTATGAGAAACAACAATGGTAAATAAACAACGAGTACGGGTAACGATGATGAATATTCAATAAAGCGATCTCGATCACGGAAGACCTTCACACGATCGTAGCTCAATGTGACGCCGGCGCACGGATTAGAATGCTGCGCGGCGAGCGCACAGGCACATCTGGTTATGGCGAAGAGGACACCGATGTCGACGACGGCGATGAGTAATGGCGTCGCTCGTGGCATTCTAACGTGTTGAAGGTTCTAATATAATCTACTATTATAAATTGTTTTAGTCTCGACACCATGCCCTGAAAATATTGTGGGAAGGTCTATATCAGCAGTGAGGTGATAAATCGTCAAAGGTGATAAAAACGTCTAAGTCCAAACTTTATTGTTGCGTAGAAATCTGAAAAAGGGTTGACCCTGCAGGCCATCCCTAAAACCTCTTGCTATGATACCAATGTGGCTTTGAGAGCCTTGAGTTTATAAATATGGTTTACGAGATTTTGAGCTTTTCGAGCTCAAAAATTTGAAAGATGTTTGACCTCGCAGACTATCCCTGAAACTTCTTACTACTTTTAAGCTCAAAGTGCTTTAAAGTAAAGAACCGTTAAATTATGGAGTTCATCACACTTGGAAGGTCAATTTTAATGCTTCTTCAATCTCTTCGAGCCTAAAAAATATAGTTTTATCTCCTGAATAATCGAGTTCAAAAATCTATGTATGTTAAAAAAACACTATTAAAATTTTTCAAGTACGATATTTTTCGAACGCATCGTTCGATTTTGATTTGCGTTATGATATTCAACGCAGTTTTTTAAACGAAAAGAGTTCACTGATTACCAAATATCAATCCGTCAAGAATTTCCTGTTATAAAAAAAAGCCCTCTATTTCGAATTTTTTATTAACAATATCTCTTAAGCGAATCAACCGATTTTGATGCATTTTGCAACGATCAACATTGTTTTTTAAAGAAAATAGCTTGTTAGATTTTTGAATTTATCGGTAAAGTAGATCAAAATTTTTCTCAAAGAATATCTCTTGCAAAAACAACGAATTTTGATGCATCAATTTTTTTATTTGCTGAAGTTGTTTTTATGAAAAACAACTGTATTAGTTTCGGAATTTGTCGCTGCAGGAGTGTACAAAATATTGTAAAAAACACTTTTTTGAAAAATTTTCTTTTACCACATCTCTTCAACAGTTAAACTGAGTTTTATATTGTTTACGACAGTCGATACAACTGTTTGCGGGAAAAGAATTGATTAAAATTTGGTATCGATTAGTAGAGTAGTCTCCAAGTTATTAAAAAAAAAGACCTTTTTTTAAAAACTATTTTTGAGATTCCTCAAAACCTACTGGGAGGAAACAGTTCGGCGTCTCAGGAAGCCTATATATTGAGTGGACAACTTTCGAATGTCGCATACTGCTTGTCGATCGTTTGATCCGGACAAAAGTTATGAGAGTCTCGCATACAAACACGCGCACGCACGTACGCACGTAATGAAAACTCTATTTTCGTAAATCGGATTGAAAATAGTAACTTCATAATTTTACGAAAATTTTAATTTTCATAACAGGAAGCTAAAAATTGACAGTGAGTAAATGATCTGTATGCAAGTCTGCCTATTCCAAAGGATGTCCAAAGAAACTTTGAATAGATTGTTTTCGTTATTCCACTATACGTATAAAAATTAACTGGACATATGCTGTGCGAAAAATTCGCACAAATTATATATAATTTATTGTCGTTTTATAAAATTACTGTAAATATTAATTTTAATTCTTTTTTATTTAAAAACTTCTTCATAAACAATATTTTAAGTATGTATATATATAGTCATCTGATACAATTTCACTTACTTCGACGTTTTTCTGCTTGATTTTCCAATGTTCGTCGCCTAGGCATTTTATTTTATCGTTTTTGTAAATATTATTTAAATAAATCATTCCATTCAGTTTAATGAATCAAAATTTATTGCAGGTATTCAATTCGTTTCTAATTTTGAACTCTATTTATAACGTTCTTCTTTTTGCTGCAATTACATTATGAAGCTTAGATGACAGATCCAAGAAATATTTGAATAAAAAATTTACCAATCGTTAATCATGTTGACGTTGTTTCAAAATTAAAATCGTCAGATGACAGCATATATATATATATATATATATATATATATATATATATATATATATGTATAATTTTAATAATTAATTAATTTACAAAAACAAAAGCAATAATATTTTTTTTAGTTGTTGATGCTCCATAATATGATAGATTCCTTTTTTCCAGTATCCATATTCAGGATTTTTAAAAATGATATGGATTTCGAATATGTCAAAAATTTTTGAACCATCGTAATTTATTTCTAAAATCACACATTAAAGTAAATAGATATTCAATTATATATTATGTTACATAAAACTGACACTAATTTATTTAGACTCTCTTAGACTAGCTATCTTAAATGATTTTTGAACTTATACACTACGAGTATAAACACAAATATATGTACAAAAAAAAAACAAATTTTTATGGCGATCATAGAACATAGATTTGAAAACTAAACGAATTTTAAATCTTCTAGCTTTTATTAAAATATATAGATGAAATGAAAGGTACAACCTAGTATTTGCAATAATTGTCACGTGTCCTGTACAAGCTAAAAATGTTTTATAACGACGGAGGTATCAACATATACGGACTTTTAAGTTTTAAAAATTTCACCCACCATAAGAATTTTAAATAAAAGAAGAATATTTTATTTTTATCACAGTAAAAATTCTTGTGTCGAAGAAATTACGTTCATGTTGAATTTTTCTTTCTATATAATTCGGGTGTATACCTAGCCGCAGAGACAAAAAAAAAACCAGAGTTGTAGAACCCAAGAAAGCCCCTAAATTAAATATGAATAAGTCAAATATATACAGTATTATGTTTAACATCTTAATTCAAATATTCTTTAACACTTTTATTTTTAAAATAATCTATAATCCGCACAACGATTTATGGGCACATTGATTTTAACAGACATGTCCATTTGCATTTCAAGCATGTAAACGTAACGAGACTTCGATACGCTTCCTATATAATTATTGCATTGCAATAAATTATCAAATTTGTATTATTTGTATTGTATCTGTCTGCATATAAGGTTGAGATTTCTTTGACTGATTACCATCCGCATCAAAAAGCCCCAACCCCTTTCTACGTTTTCGCGTCCCCTCCGTCTGCAGCAGACGGGAGGCGGTCGCCGCCGGCGCGACGGGACAATGGCCACCCCGGCGTGCGCCACTTGATAACTTATTCCGTTGAACTTTTAAAACGGTTGACTGCTATAGAATAAATTTTTCAAAAAAAAAAATGATAAACCGTCTTCAAAAACCTATTTAAAACGTTTTTTTAAACGGACTTCATGAACATCTAATTAATTGTTTTTAAAATCGGTTCCAGTCAAAGCAAGGCAAAAGGACATATAATATATGAACGTGAATATGAAATGTTAAATATTGAGTCAAAGAGAGATAACACAACTATGTATGAACCGACTGCAAAAACAATTAATTAGTTGTTTTTGAAGTCTGTTTAAAAAGTATTTAAATACGTTTTGGAAGGCGGTTTTAATTTTTAAGCTATTGCATAGCTTTTATGGCGGGCTTTGAGCGCGGCGACCGAATCAAGAAATTCCGTAACGAAAATAAAACCTAACACCACCACTCCGCCTACCAAGTAGCTCGGCCGAGCGTTCGTTTAACGTGTGGTACGATTGTACGAAGTTCGCACGGATCGAGACGAGCTGCTCCGAAATCGAACGAATACGTAAGCAGCTGTTTGTGAGAAAGTATATAGGTGTATAGGTATCTATCATATCTTTATAATGATACACTCACCGCATGTGCCGTGCAAGTATACATGTATATATGTATACATAGGTGTACCTATGTACAATAGTGAATAGCAGTTGCTGGTGAATAGCTATACGCGTAAAATTTGTGTATAAAGTCTTTTAAATATGAATAAACAAAGTGTATTTATTAATGAAGAAAGTGATGAAAAACTTGAATTAACATCAAAAAAAAAAAAGGTGTGTGTGTATTAGTATACACACGTAAGAAGTGAAACTTCTTTATGACATAATTTTTCGAAAAATGATTTACTATTTACAACTTCACAGAAATTGGTTGAATAAAGCTAAATTAGATAAAGTTTATGCAAAAGGCTTTTATTATCATAGACATGGATACAAAAATAATACAATTATTTCACCTTTCTGCTACTAAGATTATAGCATTTCATTAATTATAATAGAATTATTACTATTATTGTTATCGTTATTATATATTTTGTAATTAATGGCTTAACTCACTGATATTTACAATCAAAAACTAAGGTTAACCTGAAATAACCTTAAAAAATAATACCGTAATCACACCCACGTGTTGAATGTATTAGAAAAAGGTTTAATTACTTACTTCTGTTAGAAATCCACTGAAATTAGAATAAATATCTTTTATTCTTTTGCCAATAACTTTATAAAAATTTTTCGCTAATCACTTAATTGAAATATTATTTTCACGTCACTACTGAGTTTCAGAAATAGAAATGTTCAGAGTTTCATGTAGGAGACTTGGTAATGGTATATGTACCTAGAAAGGTGATAAGTAAAACTTTTCAATTAATGCGATGTTATAAAGGGCCATATAGAATTGTAGAAAAATTATCGAACGCTACATATAAAATCGAGTCACTCAATGAAAGAATGTGAGATATAGTTCATGTATGTTGGTTGAAAAGGTTTCAACTTACATAATAGGAAAATGTAATATATACGAACTGTAAATAGATCTAGGGTGTTGACAGAAAGTATATGTGACAGATGGCCTTAGTAACAATTATGTTTATGCCACGATGACATTAATAACATTGAATAAATATGGCGCGTAACGGAAAAATGTTACCCAGAAATAAAGATGGCGCGTAACAGAAAAATGTTACATTGCTATAAAATTTTTCCCATACGCCGATAAAGAAGTTTCACTTCAAAAATACTGCATAAATAAATAAATAATTATAATTGCATAAGTTGATAAAAAGTGGTATGCAACAGCTTTACCGCGGCAGTCCCCGAGTGCCACACGTTTAATTTTTTTTTTAATTTATTCTTTTTGATATTCTTTAGCTGTTGAGTAATTATAACTTTATAACTCATTTAGCTATTTTATTTTATTTTACATGTGGATTACGCTATGGTTAATAGAATTTGCCAGGCATCTCTTATACTTTTTTTACAGAGCAAGTGAAAAAGTAGTACCGATCCCGAATTTATTGTCCATTAGTAATCACTCCTGGATTTTTACATTTTTAGTTGTAGCGCAACTACCAAATTATTCTTATACAAACTATATAAATAATACTTATTCATTGTAATATACAAGGTCTACAATTCATACAGATTACATTATCATTCATTTCCACATTAAATTACGAGTAGTTCAATGTATTTCTACTGTTATCGCTAAGGGTTCTAATGTGTTCCCGCTACGATTGTCACGATGGAATTATATAAATTTATTAAAATATGTAGGTAGATTATTAAGTAATTAATTTAAATTCCGTGTATACTAGGTTATACTAATAGCCATTGAAGAGTAATTTCTGGTGGCAAATCGCAGTATTACCCTCTAACTATTAACGTTAATGAGTGCTATGGCTTCCATCACCAATTTAACAGCATGATATGTTAACTACCATACGCAAAAACTAGAACAACTAAAAAAGAGCTCTAACACAGTACTTATACGTTCCTATAATATTTGAGAGTTTCCTTCGATTTTCCTGGGATCCAATTATCGCTGACGATACATAAAAAACATACAGACGAATATATAACTTCCTCCTTTGTTTGATTTCGGTTAAAAAGCTATTCGTGTAAAATTTTTGCTAGTTTAATTTTTTTGTTTCAATTGTAAACTCCTGAAAGTGCGCAAGTTTTAATTCTTTCAGAATATGCTAATACTACGAAGTTCGTAGAGGGGTAAGCCGACAGAGGCGGCCGGTGGGCGGCCGCGGGCGCGTGACGTCGCGGCGCACCGACACGCGGCGGTCGGCGGCGACGGCGGGCAGCCGCGGCCGGCCGCCAGTTGCACGAAACCCTTCGGTAGCGTCGCACGCTTAGAGAAACATGATAGCGCCGCTGGTGTTGGCCGCCGTAGCCCTCGCCGCCGCCGCCTCCGCGCAGACGGACGACGCCGCGCCGCGCGCCTCTGTCCCGCGCCGCGAACAGTTCCGCGTCATCTACGAATGGAACGTTATCGACTACGAGTGGGCCTCGGCCGAGGACCGCGAGATTTATCTCAATACCAGCCGATACATCCCGAAGAACGTTCTAATATCTGGAATAAACTTTTACGGTGGAAACCTGTTCGTGACGGTGCCCCGGATGCTGGAGGGCGTACCGGCGACGTTGGCCACGATCCCCGTTCAGCAGAGCGACACGGCTCCTCGCCTCCGCCCCTTCCCTAGCTGGGCCGCTAACGCCGTCGGCGACTGCGCCGCGCTGCAGTTCGTGCAGAACGTCGAGGTCGACCGCAACGGGACACTTTGGATTCTCGACAACGGAAGGGTGGGAACTCTCACGCAAAACCCCGACGCCAAGTGCCCGCCTTCTATCGTGCTCATAGATCTCACGACCGGCAAGAACGAGATGGAGCGGATCCCGCTGCCGGCAGACGTGATCAACCCCAAAACTACGTATCTGAACGATCTCGTGGTGGACAACCGCCACGACGACGACTACGCGTATATCACCGATAACAGCGCCGATGACCCCGGCCTAATCGTATTTCGTCGCAGCGACAAAAAGGCGTGGAAAATACGGGACAACTCGTCCATGAGATCGATGCCGGAGGCGACCACGTTCCGCATAAACGGCACCGTGCTCAACCTGTCCGTCAACATAGACGGGCTGGCGCTGGGCCCGCCGATGCTCACCACCAACGCGGACATCGACCGCACTCTCTATTACAGCCCGTTAGCCAGCTACCATTTATACGCCGTAAACACATCCGTGCTCCGTAACGAGTCCCTGGCGCGTGCCGGCCAAAACGCATTACGTTCCTACGTACGCGACCTCGGCACCAAAGCCTCGCAGACCGACGGCATGAAGATGGACGCGGCCGGCGTCCTCTTCTACGGCCTCATCGGCAATTCTACCATCGCTGAATGGAACTCGACCACCGATTTCCGCACCGGGCAGCGCACGATCGCGCGGGACCCCACCTACATTCAATGGGTGGATCGATTCACGTTCGACGACCGCGGCAACGTATACGTGGTCATCAATAGGCTTTACAAGTTAATAACTAATAAAGTTTCCTTGGACGAAGTGAATTACAGAATTTTAAAATCACACACCGGTTCCAAGAGTTACGTGTGGGCGGAGGAGCCGGCCGGGGCGCGCCCGGTGCCCGGCTCGGCCGTGGCGCACGCCGCGTCCTGGTCGCTGCTGCTGCTGGCGTGCGCTCGCGTGCTCGCCTAGTGCGCGCCGCGCTCTCCGTCAAATAATACTTAAGTTACCTTTATGCGGTGGCCACCCAGTGCTAAGGACACTGTGTAGACATGTCGGCTGTTTGTACTCGCATTGTTGTGGTGAAGACGCGCGTCGGACGAAGAGGACGTGATAGGTCGCATCGCCGATAAATGGCGCGCCCGCCCTCGCCCGCCCGCGCCTACCGCAGCACTACAGAATCACATTCCGATGCGATGCATTTGATCGCTTGTCTTTTTTATTTATACATAGTATGAATTTATAAATTGTATATATTATTTATCAATACCTACCTATGTTCAATATCGAGTTACTAACTGTAAAATATCAATGCTTGATTCGAGAAGTCTGGAGATAGAGCCGCTTCGAGAGACATGCCGAATATTATCCACTAGTAATTTATTATTATAATCAGTAGTTTTTAAGTAAATTAAATCCGTCTCGGCGAAGCTATCGTGATTACGACCGCCCAGCGGTCAACGTGACTGCGTGTTTGTCTCATAATAAACATGTCCATTGATAAGTATTTGATCGAGTGTTTTATTTCTCCTTTGTTCTTACCTGCCACTCATGGAATGTCAACAAACGTCCGGTTCCATAATCACGAATATCTTAATTTTAACGTCTTCACTTCTTACATCTTGTTAGACCAAATACATAACGCTGTGTCCTCTAATTACTGTTGGATATGTATATAAATAACTTAGTTTTTTTCTGCCTATACAACACCATACACTTTATACGTATGTACTTACACAAATCATTTAACATCTTAAATTGCATATGTTACACACAAAAACCCTGAAACACTATTAGTTCACTGTGAAGTATTAACACAATATATCTAATTGCATATGAATCCATTATCCAATGATATCTGTTTTAAAATTCAGTGGACCTAATTTCACAGACGTACACATAAAGCCAACGTTGTACAAACCGTACTCCAAGCGTCGGGGCCACATTTACGAGGACTTAGACCATTCAAAAACGTGGGCGGATTGCGTGAACCCAAAACATTTAGTGCCGCAAGCAGATGCAGCATCCGCTAGGTCACGGCCATCGTTCCATAGCAGAAACCGGTTCAATACCTCATCAGGTTCATGCAAACAATAACTACCGATGCATCATCAAACGTGTTTAACGTGACATCTGGCATTAGGAAATTTAGAACCTGTTTTCTATATATTAATGTTTTGCATGTATGTTCGTTCGCGCATTTTAGTAACGTGAAAACTATAAAAATGTGTCTGTAATGATGAAGAATTCTAAAAAAAAATACTGCTTGTACATTTGCCAAGACAATATTTAGAATTCACACGTTCATCTTCCTGTATTATCTACCTACATCAATAAACCTTGAATTTTGCTTCAATCAAAGTTAAATATACTATTTATTATGCATACGCACAAGATTTTATGGCACAATGCTTATCCGTTATAGAAGAGGAAAATCATTTGATCATGGAGGAATATTAGGTATTTCATTAAATGAACTGACGTTCGTATGATAATTCGTCCTTGTTATGATGTTTATAAATAACATTATTCATCTTATTGAGAGATTCATTATTATATATTATTTTAAAATGTTTTTATGAATTAGATATATACATAAAAACACTCAATATATAAAGCATAAATGTTGATTACGTTTAGAAACAGTGCTTTGACTATTTCAAAAAGTACACTATTGTCCTAGTATAGCGATACCATATAATCAAAGAACCTTAAACTAGACAAACGACGTTGTTCCCTTAGGTAACTTCAAATAAAATATTCTTTTGTGACAACTCGCGTGCCGGCTGCCGCCCCGCCGCGATCGGTAGCCTGACAAAAACCAATTATGGGGCTACCCCCTTTTTAGGGCTGTGGAACTAATCTGCCAAAAAACCCTTCGTTAAATCTTTTGCAGTTCCATTCGTTCGTACATGCATATTTTAAATTTATATGTAAATTCGCAATAGATTTAATAGTGTAAATTGATTTCTTAGCATTTCTCAAGCGTCATGTTACTGTGTTTAGAATTGGGAAGTTTTTGATGATGTCTTCAAAAAATGTATGTAGAAAAGGATATCTTTGATAATGTGATGATTTATAATTAATACCTATATAATTAAAATATATATAGTATAAATATGATATTGAATATATTCAATATCATATTCATTTATTATATTAACCAAATTATGATAAAATGTCTGAACATAACATATTTATTGTATATATGTTAACAATTATGACAACCTAAATACATAAATCTTAAAATGGAAAATTAATAAAGATTAAATTGAAAATATTTTTAAAAAATGTTACTTTAAATGGAACTTAAATCAGTATACCGATAAAAATAAATTTATTTAATAAATGAAATAAAGATGATTAAATTTAACTTTTAAGAGAGGCGTAGGACCTGGCGTTGAATAATTATATTGCTTAACGCGATTATTCGCTGAAAGTTTCGTATGAGGACTGATTTTCCAATCAACACAATAAAAGTGAACTTTCGATTAAATTACAGAATGAGTTGATATAATACAGTTAAACTGTAATATTTAATTTGTTTATCTTGCATTTTATACTACGAATAACATTTATCTCATGATTGGGAAATCAGATTTAAAGCAAAACAACTTTATAAATAGCTATTATTTTGGGCTCTGCTATTGCATAACTCCACCTGTCCATTCAGATCAAGCCTACTTGTTGACTGACTTGATACAACTTAAATGCGTCGTACAATTTGAGCATCAAATACAAAATAATAATATCGTCGAGATTTGTCAAGTACCTAAATTTGTTTAGCAAACTTGTTGCATAGATTTCTAGAACATACCAAGTCCTATATATAAAATTAGACCGTCACTCCTTATTGTATCTGGTTTAAAATGATACGAAGTAATGTTACGGTAGTCCCCATAAGGTGTATGTGTGTGTATTGTGAACTTGTGTGAAATATGTGAATGTCGCTGTGTACACGTGTGTAGAATTTTATACCATAGACATAAAATTCACCACGCCGTAGGTACCAATCCGCATAGAGTCCACATATCAAGTATTATAAACTGTGTGAGCCACAATTTTTAATTAGTACTCGATATCGCGGAAACACTATAATAACGACACTAAAATCTAAAATAATTGGTCATTAAGTATTTATTAACGTAATGAAACGTCATGGATGCGTACAACTACAACACTGAGTAGCTAGTTTGATTGTACTGATATTTTAATATACGAAGTAAATAAAAGAATCTTCATCAAATGAGATACGCTACATAGCGTTATTGTGGTTATCTGTTAATTTTTTTTTGTTTCATATTGTGGACGCACCTCAATTGGACATCAATCTATAATAGATTGATTGTCAATCTATTATATACTTCCATAATATATATGTGTGTGTTTATATATAGGAGTAAACTGAGTGATATATCAACAAACAGCCCAAACAGCTGGGTGTATATACTTGAAATTTTGTAGACGAGCTCGTTTTATAACATAGGTAAGCATTAGAAAGGATTTTTGTATATTTTACCCCTAAGGAAATGAAAATGGTGATTTACTGTTGTATGGAAATCGAAACCGTTGAAGCTACAAATGTCAAACTTAACACTTTAGTTACTTATAGAAATAAAGAAAAAAAACACTCATTTTACATTTTTTTAATGAATATTTAAAGGGTAAAATAGGGGATGAAATGTTGTATGTAAAATCGAAAGCCTGGAAAGTAAGCAAGAATTTATATTTCAGCTAATCATAACTATTAAAAAATAATGACATGCGTCAGTCACGTTTTGAAATTTTTATACCGAAAAAGTGAAACCGTTGAAGCAATTGACAACAAATATTTTAGCTGCTTATTACAAATAAAAAATAACGTGTGCTATTTTTAAAAAGTAGCTCAAGAGGATGAAATAAGGGCTCGATTGTTTTATGGAAAATCGTAACTTCTATTTGCATTTTATCCGTTTTTTTTTTTTTGCGAGCTTAAACCATTCATTCGGGTACTATGACACTAGTTATACGTTCCACGTGCGGACGATACGCTTTTGATGGCCGAAATCTTTGCTTTGTTTTTATATTTCTGGCACTAAAATTCAAAAAATCCTTTCACTCACAGAAGGCTACATTGTACCCGCACTTCCTATGTCTTCGCAAAATCAAAACGGCGATCGTTAGCAGAATCGAAAATTGGACACAAGGAAAAATGAAATTAAAAGTCGACACCGAGATCGAAATCGAGAATGAAACCAAGGTCAAAATCGAACTTGGGGTCAGATTGGAAACGAAGGCGGGACCGAGGCGGGATCAGAAGCAGTACCGAGATTCAAATTGTTAGCTGGACCGGGATGAAGGTACCAGGATTTCCTTAGATGAAGACCGAAGTGGGTATCAAAAGCGGGACGCGGACTAGAATTGAGAACGGGATAGGGATCGGGGTCTCGACTTTGTGATGGGGACACATAAGATGAAGGAATTCGTTTATGATAAAACGGGCGGAGATGCGGGCAAAAGCTAGTTTATAATAAAATACTTGTACGTACACCCTATATAAAAAATATGACTTTCCTTTTGATTGCTATTTGTACATAAAAAATCCATTATTATCCCATCCGCAAAATAAAATCTTCGGCTTTTGTTTATGTAACGGGAATTTATCTGCTTACTTTGTTTTTTTACATCGTATAAGGTATCTTAACCGCCAAAAGAATGTCAACCAGTGACATCATCAAAGATAATGGTCAATCGTCGGTTTCGATGTGTCGTCATCTTCACGCTTGTAGTACATCGCTCGGCAGTGCAGACGCAAACGGCCGCCAGGAGTCGCGTCTCGGCCGCCAATGTTTTTTGTCGAAGTTATTGTGACGTTACCTTTATTTTTTTATGCAAATGAATGAAATCATTTAAACGGTTTGAGGTATGACACAATCTAAGAATGTTTGTGAGCTGAATATCGTGGTAATAATGAAAAACGGGTGCGTCATCCGTTCATTGTGATGATGATACCTGCTTGTCGTACGTACTTCACTTGTGTGTCGAGAAATTCTTATAATTTTAACCCTGTTGTTCCAATGTTTCAACGTCGAACTGCGTCATTTTATTTTGAACACATGTCGTAGTGTTTGTTAGACCTTTTAATTATATATAGTTAATAATATATTAAATTATTAAATCTAAGGCATATAACGAACTTTTTTGACAGAGTAGTTTTGTCCCTAAAGTAAAAAATACAAAATAAGTATACGTATACATTATTTTGATCAGTGACAAAATAAGATTTTTCATTTATTTTTTTCTTCTAAGCTACAAAGTTTATTTATTTATATGTTATTTATTCAGTGTCATTGTAAGTTAACAGCATAATATAAATCAAATTAAAATACATTTCTTCTTCTTCTGATTTATATGAAACCAATCGTTATAAAAGCAGCTTTCGAACGCTTAAATGAATAGAGACAGACAGATCACGATCCAGACTGACTGACAAGACATTGATTAACAAATTGCACTTGTCTATGACAGGTGTGAAATGTCAAAATAAATTAAGTCACAATAGAATATAGCTCAGTGTTGTAAACACAAAGGAATAAATTAGAATAAGCAATACAACTATTGTAAAGGATCAGATTTTACGTAGACCGCCATCAAATCTCTATTGTTTATGTCGCTATTGCATTTCATGAGTTCTTAACAGCGACATCGGTCGTGGCGGAGTGATCGCTGGGTTGTTCCGTGACGCGTGAAGGTCGGCGGTCATCTGTCCATCGCCGCTTTTGTCACGGCTTTTGTCTCACCAATGTCAATGCCTCCAACGAATCGAGTCGTCTTCGCTAATATTTTCCTCTTTTCAATCGATCCCTGTATATTCCTACTAACGCGAAAATATCAAATCCTACATGTATATGAGATCTATTTTATGTCATCTAAAAGATTTTCCTTCTTCATTGATTAAAAATAAAACTAGTGAAACGGCGTGTCTCTGAAATTATTATCACATATTTTTTTTGTTATTTACGCTGTATAGAATCTATTTACCTTTCCTGTCTGACTATAGGTTGCATGTAAAGTGGTCGACAATATGACCCTATCACTCTCCTTTCCAGGTTCAAAGAAACTTTCACCCTTTTTCATAACCACGACCCCCTCGGTCTACCATGATTTCATCTCTTCAGTCGTAAAACAGACTGAACGCAAAACACTGATGAATCCTCATTTACAACATCATCAGATGATAACGTTATTATAATACGATTTACGACGCCGTAAAAAAAAACACGTCTAAACTCCGTTTTGCAAGAAAGATGTAGCAAGGTATCATGGATAAATTAAAATTCATTATTTTGACGTGACAACGTCTTATAAATTGGTTTGCCGGGTGACACTTCAAGAAACTGCGTTACGCTCCGCTCACGTTATGCGCTCACAATGAGAGCGAGTGAGAGGCACGCGTCCCTTCCACTCGGGCACAGTTAGCCCGCCTAAGAGCGAGAGAGACAGAGACGCAAATGTATTGCAAGTTATTGTATGTATATTTGTATATAAATACGTATGTATGTGTAAAGGTAAAAATAAAATTTTATTAATATGAAATTCAGTGCGAGATTCTTTGTATAAATTAATGTTTTAAATATAATTCTTTGTATAAATAAATGTTTTAAATTGTTACTATTATTTCATCCTTCTTCCTACTATACGAATGAATATTCACATTAAAATGATTTTACCACTCAAAGTCGTTGTCACGTAAAACTTTCGCCCGTATACCGACTTTACAGGCAACCAATTTTTTTCAAAAGGATCTCTACTTTGACTTCACTTTTACGTCATCGCTCCTGGTCGCCGAGTACATTTTATTGACAAATATAATATGTTGTAACTTAGACTACTATTGCATGTCTTAAGCGCGATCGTAGATATGCTTCTACTGCCGCCTGAAAATCCCGTCTACACTGGCTGTGACCACGATAATTAAAAAACTATTTAACTTCTAAATTTAATTTCTTTTTCAATCTTACCACTAATCGATTGGGAAGAACTGTATTGAAAATCGCAGCTTGATATAGTACCGATTAGCTGTAATTGAATATTTTAACTGGCAGTTATTTGTGTTTTGATCCGCCATTTCGCTTAAATATCTAAAATAGAGGTTTTTTTCTCTCTCTCTTTTTCTAATTAGATCTTTCCTGACTTAAAGACAGTCTGTTACTAATTACGTCAAAATGCTGAGTCCGATGACGTATTGACAGATATTAAATGATTTTTTTTTTTATGTTTATCAACGTTTCTCGACTGAAATTATGTAGTTTTTATTGGAAATAATCGTTTTTACTTGAAGCAGTTTTTGTATTTTGCATTATGATGTCTAATAAATATGAAATTACCTATCTTTTTTCGATTCATGTTTACCATAAAACTATTTGAAAATCAAAAATAAAAAAGAGGATTTTTGGTGAAAAGCTCATATGTTATCATAAACCTCTCATTTAAATAACATACGTATGGCACGAGCGCTTAAGGCATGCACATTTGGTTTTAACATTTTTTTTATTTTCTGTCCTAACATAATTTAAATTATAATAATATCTCCCAAAACTTTATCCAAATCGGATAGCAGTTTTTATATAATACATGCACAAACAAACAGAAAAAATAGATACACGTAACCATATCACAAAACAAGCAATAGTGGTGTCTACAATTATGTAGTGGTGTCTATAATTATATAATAACGTAGAATATTTTCCTATCTTCACATCGCTTTTCTTCCTTCATGGTAAACAGCGATTTGCTGCTTCGCTTCTGCCGGATGCTGCATAACGGTAAACATATACATGTATTATATACGTGCGTAAATACGTACACAGCAATATATTAGCCTCGCGTATTTGTTTATCACTATAAAAAATACGTGGCTTTATTATTTGAAGCGTTCGTAACACTTTTCTTTTGTAACGTTTCGCACGACTGCTCGCTCGTTACGGGCCAGCGTATTCTGTGCTAACGATCTCTTTTAGCGTCTCTGCCGCCTACCTGCCATACGCACCGTTTTCTGTTGCTGACATGAATTTTTAAATAGTTGTGATGCTTATTATTCCTTTTTGGATGAATTAAAGGAAATTGAAAAGAACTGGAAGACCTAAAGAAAAAGCACGTGTAACGTGTAAATATATGCCGATTTGAGATTTGATTATCGCCCATCTTTGGAATACGTCAGAAAGTAAAATAAAAACAACCAATACAAGTGTTGTTTAATGTAAGAGAATTTTCGTGAACACTGTTCAAAACGAAAAATTTGTTAAAACTTTACAATTTTTAAGTATTTTGTTTATTGCATTATCTAAATTTGGAAGCGGTTACATATATGAAATTATTTATTAACCATTTTAATACTTTCAAAACGATGCTCCTTTTTTCGTTTCATCTCTATTAATTTCTCTATATACTTTTTATACATTTACCCATCCTACTAATGTTATATTACTACTAAAACCAAATTCCCTAGGAACTTGAAATCTTTAGGATGCTTAGGATAAAGAAGTTCCGAAGGTAAACGTCTCGGGGAATACCGATTAGTGTACGAGGGATTTCCAGCTTTTCGTCGGATTTCCCGCATCGTCATAACCACATATTGCAATAAGTTGGTTATCGAATTACCTAATTGCGATACCGTTTGGAATGTTTGTTTTTTCCCAAGTCCGACCCCATTCCGTTCCATTACACGACAGTTTTTCAATAAAAGTGAACAAACCGCTATCCAATCTTTCACTGCAAATCAATTTCACGGTGTTAGGAGAAACAGTTTTTAATTCCGTTTCGTATTTTAATATAATTGCTTCTGTATTAACAATTATTGTCACTGTAGAAATGCTTGTAATAACGTTCTAGTTATTAAACTAGTACATGTACGAATTAAAAACTATAACATTTGGTTAAATTTTACGATTTTCGTTGCTATAACTATTGATTCGATTTACATTTCTACGAAAAATGCTAAATAGGTTAAATTAATAATAAGAATTATATAATAAAATGTGCAATTTCTGATGAAATATAAATAAACTACGCATTAGGATAAAAAAAAATTGACAAACTAAATTAAAATCATCTAAAAAAAAATGATTACGTATATGGGTATTTCATCCATCAAGCCTCGATTATTTTGTCAGTTTTCGATACTGGTTAGGAATTACCCAAGGAATTGCGACACTTACTTTAAAAAAAAAACCATCAAATTTCTTTAAAAATGCCCGAATCTTTATAAAACATTATGTTTCTCCAGGCTAAAGAAATATATTGTAATTGGTGATTTGTAATGGTGGTTTGTAATCATCTATAAATAATTTCCTTTGGCCATAATTTGAGATTTTACCGAATCGGATAATTCTTTTTTTGTTGTATTCGTTATTGCCAAGACAAGGTTATTATGAAATAAAATAACCCTTTTAATCTGTTTGTCCGGGGATCTTCAGAAAGACTGAACAGATCACGATGCGACTTTCACTGAAAGATAGAGGAGCTTACTGGGCTACATATTCATTGGCGTGCACAGAGATTCAGAAAGGGTATGCAAATCTAAAAAAAAACTTAGCAGTTTTAGCATTGTTTCGCTTATGCAAGGTATAAAGATACTTACCGTCGCGTCGGTGGCCTCAACCGAAACAATGCTGAAACTGGTAAGTTTTTTTTAGCTTTGCATACCCTGTCTAAATCTCTGTGCACGCCCCTGGCTACATTTAGTATACTTTTAGTAGCGATCGAGATCGGGAGCAAAATCGGAATCGGGATCAGATCAAGAAGAAATCAAGGATGATGAGCGGGATCGGAATCATTAGGAAAATCAGAAACGAAAGTGGAACGAAAAGTAGAATCCAGAACGGGGCCAGAACCAGAATCGAAAGCGAGACCGGAATTGGAAACTAACATCGTTCGATATAAAAAAATCATTCTACGTCCACGGTGATGCAGCTGCGGGCATTAACTGTAGGGACAAGTCACCTACAGAACAACGTCTGCCAGGTCAGCTAGTAAAATAATTTTTTTAAACGTGATATGACTTCAAATTAAAGATCTTCAGTTTTTTTTTTAAATGTGCTGTAAGATCTTTCTTATTCCTAAATTTTATGATTATAGATCAATGGGAAAGACCCTATAGGTTTTGATTTACTTATGAGTTTCAAAATATAAGGCTAAATAGTCGTATTTTAATGGAACAACTAGAAAATTTGTCACACTTTATTTGATATCGCACTAGTCGTGCTAAGGTGTCAGTTCTCCAGTTTGTGGTACGTAGCATACCGGAAATATCTTAACTAACGTATATTCTTAGTATCGTATGTAGTTGTAAACAAAGTCATAAACGTGTAACATTCATCGTTAAAAAAGCCATAATAAAAAGTCCGGTGAGGGTTAGACGGTAACTATAAAAGATTAGTCATCAAACACCTTTAGCTATAAGTTTGTTAACTGAGCGGAACTCAGTTGTTCATTTATTAGGTATAATTTTGATTTCCTCAAACATTTCTTTAGTTATTTTCTGTAATTAAATTAATTTTCTGATATAAATTTTGAAAATGGAATCTCAGAAATTGTAGAAATACATTATTAAACATACTTAAAATAAGTTTAAAGACACAAACCTAATAGTTACTTTTTGTTTTCGTCTACAAAACTAATCTTCAAGTAGATTTAGTTCCGTTGTGTAGTTAAAAAAGAGATAATACATTAATTCAGACGAAAAGATTGTCTAACGACTGACGCGAAAGTGACGATAGGTTTAATGGTGAATGAACATTTATGGAACAAGAGACGCGTCTAAATAAATCCATCTAGAATTAGTAGAATTGAACATCGGCAGGATGTGCACTACTGTCAGCACCAGATCGAGTCGGCTGGCCTAGAGGTCTCATACAATATGCCTGAGCTATATGCTGTAATTGGGTATTTGACAATTTTTTTAAAAGTATTTTATTGTATTCTTAGGACACCAAAGATACGTTTGATAATTGTCTATTTCGTTTTAAAGTTAATTTATAACAAAACAGTCATTTTAAATAATACGATTCAAAATTCGCCAAAACAGCGTTCACGTCAAGAAACGTGACAAATTAGGCCGTGACGTCACGATTCAATAAACAGTGAGTGAAATGAATGATCCGTGAGTGTGAAAACTGTTTTTCTTGAAATCTCAAAGAAATGGCTTCGTCATCATACAAAGTTTGCACAGTTCCTTGCTGTACAAGTACAACAATAAAAATCCCAATAAATTATTTATTCATGTGTTACAATCGGGGCCACTTCGTAAAAGTGGCTGCAATTAGCACGACGCGATCCGTCCACTGTATCACCTAAATCTTCAATTTATTTTGCGAGGACCATTTTGATGTGAGTATTATTCATTTATTTAGTCGTCAAATACTAGTATTATAGTGATAAATACCAAATAACTTTAAAATAAAATTACTTGTGAGGTTAGTATTTTCCATATAAATAATACTTGTTTGTTTTATTACAGCTGCCAAATGACATGGAAAATTACATGGAGTACCATATTAAGGGCTCTGTCTCAGCAATAAGACATTGGCATTTTGGCATTCTAAAACTACGTCAGTTAATTATAAATTATTACCTACCGCATTAAAACCCGAAATACATTTTGACATACATAACCTACAAAGTAAATAATGACAAAAATATCAAAATGTTAAGGCTAAGGACATCGATTGAATTAGAACATTATGAATATATATATTGATAGATTCCGTTTTTGTACTTACACTGAAGTTTTCACGTTTCTAAATTCTGCAGAACAGAAGTCCGGGTTTGATGCAAAGAAATTTGCAATCATAAACGAATCAACTTTTGGCAGATTAGCACTATCAGCTTTATAAAGTCTTTCTCCACTTTTATTTTGACTGAATAACTAATAAAATCAACACAAAATTATTATTAAAATAACACCACCGTACAAAAGTAACAGTGCAATTTGTTTGCTTATTGAATCGTGACGTCAGGCGTTCTGATTGGCTAGTGAGCCGTTTAAGTTTTGTTATTCCACTGATGTAAAATTTCTTATTTATTTTTAAGAAATAAAAATATTTATAGTGTTTAATTTGTAAATTCACATAGATATTCTGAATCAGCATCTTGAAATCTACATAATTCAATTATTTTCTTATTTAATTGTTAACCATGTCAAATAATCAAATTTGGAACCTTAGCATCGCAGAGTTTAGAAATTTGGTTAAATCTCTAAGAGTGTCCAAATGAATACTTGAGTCAATATCCCTAGAAGATTAAATAAGCTACAATAAGGCAATTTGGAGGCTATGTTACACATCTTCATTAATTTATCGAAAATATTAAATTTAACAACATTTAAATCCTCTACACGTATACGGGGAGGATGAATCTACAACAATGTTTAAGGACAAGCAGCTAGGAACATCCAAATACGTTTAACTTAATGCACAGTGACGCAAGAAAAAAAACAATTTACTCGTACGCAATGGGCAGACTTGCGTGATCGGCTTACAAATAAGTACTGTGGAATTGTAAGCAAAATCTTTCCATGGTTACAACAAATCTATGTCCATTATTGCTTACGTACAAAGGATACGCAAAAAAAAAAATTGATACTCAAAAAGTACAATATTTATTATTTATTATTTTTCCATGCGTTTAACCCACTTTAGAAATACCTCTGACTCTTCTTTTTTTTTAGATACGTCAATATTTTCGAAATTATAGGCAGCCAGTGCATCTTCCGTGCTCTCAAATCTCAGTTGTACTTTGATTTTGGGAGACAAGTAAAAATCGCATGATGCTGAGTCGGGGTAATATTGTGGGTGAGTTAGGACAGATATATTTTTTCAATAAAAAAAAAATATTGTTTGTAGGACGTATTGGGGCGCGGCGTTGTGTAGTGCCAAAGAATGTGTCGGATTCGTGACCTCGGCCGCTTGTCACACCAAGCTGATAACACTACTGGGGTACAAAGTGTCACAAACAACTCAGAATTAACTGTTAATGTGATCTAAAAATATGACCGGTCTTGAAAACCTGAAAAAAACCTGATGACGTGGTTTATGTGTGCTTGTCGTTTTGTTCGTATTGGTTCATTTTCCAAAACGCTATACGGTTGTTTGTCGCTTCATAAGTATATGGTATTTTTTTGTTTTTTTTTTGCTCTTCAGTCAGCGCATGCGGTATCCATATCGTACAATGCTTACGGAGAGAAAGGTGATCGTGAATAATAGTTTGTATCACTGCTGATCCAACAATCAGTTTTCACTAACATTCTACACATTTAATTCTTCGGTTATCTTGGATCAATTTTTCAACTGCTTGAACATTATCTTGAACGACCGCAGTTGGCGGCCGCCTCGTGGTCGTTTCATATTCAAAGCTTCCCCGTCCTATTTGAAGCTCAGCAAACCAATTGCAAACTGTTGTTTGTTAACAAGCTGCTTCATCAAAAGTAGTAACTAAAAGTTCGAAACACGCTCGGGGCTTTAAATCTTTTTTGCATAATAAATCATAGAGTGAAAAATCATGGCGCTTGAGTTTTATTATTGTAAGCAAATTAGATGAGTATTTAAAATAATTAAATATATTTATATACATTAATTATACTGCCGTCACCAAATTCACAAACAGCGGTAAAGTTATCTAAAACGCACAGTAAATTATAATATTTTTTTAATGAGATTGTCACAGAATGTTACTGAAGAGTTAGATAGATCAGACTGTGATCTGTCATATGATGACCGCGAATGCGTTGTGCAGCTACGAGGATGTAACGTGTGTGCAGACAAATGAGGGTAGTAGAATAGTGTCTTTACTGTCAAAAATAATAGTTGCTCAATGGTATACTTAAGTATGCAATAGTTACTATTTGCGGTGTAAAATATATATACTATACACAAATTACGTTGTGTTTCTGCCTTATTGTTTCGTTAGCAGTAACTTGAAAACATTACTTTCACGACTGTAATCTGTCATTTATTGCACTCTCACTGATACAGATTTTCTCTGCAAGTATTTGGAACGTAGAGTGATACGCGACCGATGGTGATCTAAACAACAAAATCGTCCGACGAAACCGCAAATGGTCTGTCAGTTTATAGAACTTTCGAGATTGGAAAAGTATTATAATAAGATACCTAGTTGTAGCAACACATACTCTAATAAATTCTCAAATATCTCGATTCTTCATTATTTTATCATTACCAAAGTGATGACATTGAAGTATCAAAACTCACCAATGCGAGAACCGAAATACATATTGTATACATTTCCGTATGTAGATAATTGTCTATTCTTAGTTACAGATAAAGAAATAATAAAAGTTTAGCAAACGATTTCTTAACATAAATGTAAGAAAAAAAAAATATTTATCTCAACTGTTCCATAATTTTCTCATTGTCATGTCAACTACAATGACATCATGTAAAAGCAGTACATTTCTATCTGTCACTTATATTTATTTGAAAGTAATCAGCTAAATACAATAAAACAATAAAATTTTATTCTGTATATTTATGAGATTTAAAGCACACAGTATTTAATTTTATTTATGATTTCGTTTTTAAATTACACTGTCATCATTGACATGTAAATAGTGTGTTTCAAACACAATAGTATAAAACTGCTTTCGACACTGTCCGTATTAAATGTAAACAGTGTATTGTGTTACGGCAAAAACATGACAGGTTTTAAAAATAATGATATCGAAGCAAACATATATGAGTCATAAGATTGTATATTCGTAAACTACGACTAAGGTAGGAAAAGTGTACAGGTGATTATTGATTTGATAATTCAGAATTTCAAGTTTTTACGTTATACGGTCTCTGGAATAGCTGGCTGTCACAGACAGACACGTGGATAGTCTAACGTTTTCGTTATTATTAAGGTATAATATGTTATTTTAATGTATAACATTTAATTGTTTGTAGAGAAGGAAAAAACGAAGTCGCGGCCATTGCTAGTATCCGACTAAATAAACTAAAAACGATAACTCAAGCACTCGTTCGCTCGGCCGACTCGTTGCGTTCTCTTTGAACTTGGGCAATAACTTTGTTCGGATGTTTTCACAATTTGCGACACTGTGTTATGGTGTAATGACAACTGATATTTCGCAGCAAATTATCAACTTTGTACAAATTGAGGTTTTTTTTAACAGAATTATCAGCTCGTTACTTCGGATGGCCAACTGTAACGATATCTCAAGGTCGTATAAATATAATGTTGTAGAATAAAAATGGCCCTTTTTATGCGTTCGACATTGATCCAATGCTACATTTAAATATGTCTTTTTTATATTATTGGCTTTGTTGATGTATGCAAAGACAAATACACGTAAACTTGATTGTGTACGTTAAAAGCAAATTTATGAAGTATAAAAACATATTAATAAAATACTTTATACCGTTATTAAGTTTAGCGTTTATTTAAAATTATACTATTATTCCTTAGTAAGTATTAATTTTTTCTAATATTTGCTACATTCGTATAAAATAGTGTTCTTAATTAAAGGAGATTATTGACACTAGATAATTTAAATGTTAAAATGAGATGAATTTATTGCAAAAAAAATCATTAAATCTGCATTGCCTTGTACAATCGAGTTTCAACTCAAAAGGAGTATAAATATGAACTATCACACTTGAACAAGGTTCAACGATTATAAATCCGAAATCTGTTACTTAAAAGAAATTCTACTCAAATTAAATCTGTACTATGTTACTTAAACGAGATCCTACTCAAAACAAGTATAAGTCTGAACTATCTCACTCTAACGAGGTTCAATTCAAAACTATTACAAATCTGTATTACACACACATATGTGTGTGTATTTATATAAACACACACATATATACTATGAATATGTATCACTTAAATTAGATCTTACTCGAAACAAATATCAATCTGAACATTTTCACTTTAACGAAGTCCCACTCAAAGCAAATATAAATGTGAACATTCTCACTAAAACGAGATTCAACACGAAACAAATATAAGTCTGAACTATCTTAGTGAACGAGATCCAACTTAAAACAATTATAAATCAGAACTTTGTTACTTAAGCGATATCCCGCTCAAAACCTTTATTTCAGCTCAGAAAAAACAGATGCTGCTCCATTCAATTAAAATACGTATATCAAGTGTACACTCTAGCTGGATACCTCAAAAACTAATTCGATTTTATAATTAAATTCCTGTATTCGAATCGCCTTTCGTTACCACTGAGATATTATCCTTTTATAGTACTTACATTATTATTAGTTAATTATTTTCCTATTATATTATATTAACATATTAGTGAGAATTTTTGTGCTTAAATGAAATAAAAGTTAGACCATTTATTGTACAGCCTTTGGAAAATGTACCAAGTAATAGGACCGGTGACTTTTTTTTATGTCTTTTAATAAAATCCCTGTAATTGGGTAAAAAAACATACATTTATTATTTCAGCTATAAATCGATTCATATTTTAAATTGCTAATTCCACCGAGAATGTACTACAAAATATGAATGTTAAACTTCAACGCTATCATAAATATGTATATACGAAAATATGTTTTGCATATTTTGCAAAAAAAAAAGTATTTGGTCACTTGTTAAATTTTTATTTGTTAATACAGTTCCGTAGCTCTAAAGGAAGATGGAACACTTTTAAGATCACTTTGTTGAAGTGAAAACTTCTTTAGGCGCGTTGGGCATTTTTGAGATGGGAAAGAAACCATTAAACTCGCGATACTATTACTGTTACCGTAACCGACACCTCTGTTACAACATAGATATACGTTCATGTTGGAACTTTTCGTATTATATTTGTAAATATACGTTTTAAGCAATAGATTACAATTTTTGTATGTAAAATAATACGCTTTATTTTTCATGTACAATAGCGCATTAAATGAAAATTGTAATATAATTTTTGTAGTAGTAGTTTATAATAATGAATAAAAAAAGCACTTCATTTGAAAGCTTTTCCGGACAATAAAATATTTCCTGACGATTCAAAAAATACCCACGATATTGTTTAAGTTTTCACTTCTGTCGGCACCCCCGGAGTGCCACTGTTTTTGTCCATGTCTTCGTTTATCTGTCAAGACCCTTTTACTCAAAGACGCGTGGAGGTATCAAGTCTGGAGTGCCTTGGAGTTGTCAAAAAATCAAGCCTCTAAATCTATGTAATCAAAAAATACGGCCAAATATACGGACAAAATTTTGTGACCCCAACACGAACGTGTAACGGGAAGAAACGAATTTTAAATATGAGGGTCACTCTTGGGAAGCAAATTAAAAAATTAAAAACAAGTTTGCAGACACCACCTAAGACATACCAAATGTCTATTTGTAAGGTTGTCTATTTATGGTCAATTGCTTTTTATTCAAAATTTTAAAACAAATATTTTCAAAGTTACTTAAGAAAATTTAACATTCTTCTTCCTTATTTCCGATACCACTACACCCAAAAAAAAAAAATTGTTCTATACATATATATTACAGAAAAACGTATAAATTACAGTTGACTCCGTTTCGGTTAATTTCAATGTCCAGTATAAACTGATACTCGCTGAGTACGTGAGTGTACACTTAATGTTAGCTTTTATTTTAAAGCTGACTATTAACGATATACAACCATATGAAAATATCCGAAAATGTAATAAAAACACTCTGTTGGCTGATAACTAGCTTAGTAACGAATTAATCTCCGTCACAGCTTCCTGTTGTTCGCGGGCTCACCCCCACTCGTCCTCCCTTCCTATCGTTATCGCCTGACCAAGCCAAACATCGCCAACATGGGCGAGTGTCAGTTCATAGTGGACTTATCATTATTGCGACGCAATATTAATTTTAAGGGCGAGTCAGAAAATGAAATATCGCAAGTACTATATCGCTCGCTCTCAGTTCACGTATTCGACAATATACTACAAGACAGAATTCAACAATAGACAATATACTCAGCAATTTTCCTCTGCAATTCAGTACCACACATACTCACAAATATTCAACGTATGGAACCCTCTCCATTCGAGTTGCACTCGCACTTGTTCAGTTTTTTTTCGTTTCTCTTCTCAATTCAATCCCCAATCTCGATTCTGGTAAAACGTAACGATGCGTTTTATTAGTTTCTGGGAAATATTACATACAGATGACGGTGTTCCCACTCAAAATGAAATAAAAATATTGTCGGAGAGTACGCCTCGGTAGATGGGTAAATAACAAGTGCGAGTCGCACTCGCACATGAAGGGGTCCCGTACCACCGTACAATATAATTTTGCAACAAAAATAGTTTTGGCACAGAGTTAGTGCGCTGCGTGCGCCGATTATCGGATTTCCTTGGACCTTCTAACATAGTCACTTAAAATATTAAAGTAAGATCTTTAAAAGTCGTCGAATAACACGTACCAAATTGTACGAGATTCAAGCGAAACGTCGAATAGAAGTGTGCAAATTGCTCTTTGCCCCACCGAAAGATAATCGTTTTATTTAACGCATTGTTGCTTACGATGAAAATGGAGTTATGTAAACAATCAAAACGAGGAAAATTAGTGGTTAGACAAAGTACAATTACCTGATCACTAGGGTCGTCAAGAAAGGTCGATTCGAACTGAAAGTTTTATTACGTGTCTGTTGGAATTATAAAGGTTTCGTGTACTTTAATACGAATCTAGATGATAAACTAGCACTGCCGAGATATTAAGTGGACAGTTGACATGAATGTATAAGTTTTTGAAGTACCCAGGTTTAGTAAACTGGGAACGCGTGCCCTTAAGATATGACAATGCTTATATTAAGCATTGTCATATCTTAAGAGCGAACTTTCACAAACTGCGAAAGTTACGCGGAATAAGATCGAAAAACTTGGTGTTATAAAACTCCAACCATATGCAGCATTTAGTCCGAACCTTGCGCCGTCAGACTATTATTTAATCAGATCCATGGCGAAATTCTTTGGTGCAAAAAAAATTGAGGCCAAAGGAGATAACGAAAATGCATCGCGGAAATTCTTTGCATCCAAGACCAAGGAATGGTTTTACCAAAGTCTCAAAGAGCTTGTTGAACGTTTAATTAATACCGTAGAATACTATAGACTATACTTTGAAAATTGACGTTTTTTGTATGAGTACCTAATGAAAAAAGTGAACATTAAAAACTGACATTATTTATGAGACATCTTAATATTATTTGTAAATTATCTAGGCGCAATAAGCGCTCTTTATACAAAATGTGTATTGGGACAGTGTTGACGCATGCGTCTCCATTCACGCAGCACAGCAGCCACGGATGCACATTGCTGTGTTCGTAATTCTATTCTCCATAGGGACTTAGAACTCCCCACTATTTCTAAGTGCATGAAGGACGCATCGAAGCGATTCTTCGACATCGCGGGATTACATCCCAATGCGCTCCTTCACGCGGCGGTCGACTACGAACCGCCGCCTTCCACGTATTTTATCCGTAGGCCACGGAACGTACTGAATGATCCACCTGACGCTCTTACAGCAGTAGTTGAAAGTCTTAACGACGTCAACGACACGCAGAATATTCCGGACGAAACCAGGCTCCTCCGGCTTACCAGGACACCGACCCGTGACGGTTTCCCTACGAGACGACACCTTCAGGAGTCGTCCATAGAACACGGCCGTGCGTCCGGCCGCGCTCGATGAAGCTATCATAGTCGTCCGACTGGTCGCCCGACTCCGTTTGACCCGACCCACCGACTTCACCTTCAGGGGGACTTTTTTAGTGGGTTTCAGCCCCACACTACCCAAGCGTACGGGCGCGAGGGCGTGCGGGATAGACATCTTTTACCCCCTCCTCGCCGCAAGAGGGAAACAAAAAAAATATTTATTTAATTTACTTAAAAGTAGGCATTATAGTTGTACTAGTTAGACGTTGTATGTGTTGTCTTTATTGAGATAGAGCAAACAATGTCAAAAAACTATTCTGTTGTAATGATAGTAATACTTATTGGAATAACTATAATATTATAATTTTATAAGCTTCATGCCACAAAGAAAGGTAGAACATTAGTCTGTCATGATATTTTGTACTTATCTTCAAGAATTTCATAAACATAGGAAAACAACATTAAAATGTCTTGATATCTTCACTATAAAATAATAACGACATATCTGAATAAGGAGTAATGAAGAATGTACCGGAATTGCAAATATATTTATTGGAGAAATATAGCAAAAGGGTTTTAATGTGACTACCATAGCATTAACAGTGCATTTTATAGCAAGTTTTGTGAACCCATCCTGATATCTTACAAAGCCTTTTTGACGTTTCTCTTATTTGTAAACGTAATGATATATTCAGTACAACAAAACTTTCTGTAAAATAGCGCCTTACTCTTAAAGAAGTATGAGGGCTTTAATAAAATAATTTTATGAATTTACTGTTACTTTTTTTATTCGTACACGGCATATATCAAAATTGTTTTAATACACACCGAAATTATCTTAATATTCTCTTTAAATTATTAGTAAGTAAATTTTTTTAAAAATTTGTCCTGGTGCAATGCCTAGGTATCCGTAAATAACAAAAATATTTTACCTTCCTCTTGACTTATTAGAAATGCATTCGTCAGTCCATGATGAATATGTCCCGCCCAAAATTGATAAGTACGCATTTGGAAGTGCCGATGGATTGACCAAAGTCATGTCACAGGCGTCGTCGCATATCTAATTTCTTTCATTGCTATCAAATAGACGGCTAACTCGTGGCTTGCACCGTATTGTAATATAATATGTAATGTAATATGTTGATTGAGTGTGTAAAAACGGATTGATATTCGACTGATCTGTTAGTAGTGTTCGATTGTTCGAATAAGTCAGTGAATATACTGGAAAGTCTGGATTTGTCTTTTTAGGTATCCGTATCCAAAGGGTGTCAACGGAACGCTATTACCGAGACTCCGCTGTCTGTCTGTCCGTCTGTCACAGGGCTCTATGTCTTGAACCGTATAACTAGACACTTGATATTTTCACCGGTTATGTATTACTGTGGCCGCTATAATAACAAATACTAAAATATAAATTAAATTAAAAAATAAAGAGGGTCGTCATAGAAGAAACGCGTTTTTTTGGCTTCTACTGCTCGGCTGCACGTACAAACAAACACCTGCTTATCTTGTTTTTTACTGAACTATTTTTAAAACATTGCACGGAAGTACGGAAACCTCATGTACAAGTCTGGCTCGCACTTGACCGGTTTTTTCAATGTAAGCACCAACTATATACCTGCATAAATGTGATACTTTTCAGTTCAAGTCAACTGCTAATAATGGGGGTTAATATTTTCTACATAATATTGAATTATACATTGGTTTTTTATTTTTGAAAGGGTAATAGCCCTATACTATTGTCCCACTATTGGTTATTGTGAAAATTAGTAATTATAAAGAAATTTATAAATAGTGATTAATTTTGAAATATTTTATTTCACAAGAATTTTTTTTTTATAAAATCTTATGAATTTTTAATTTTTCTTTGAAATTTTTTTTTTGTATTCACCACTCTTCTAGACGTAGTGACTAAGAGTAGAAAGAGGTATGTTGCGGTGATTTAGCCATCTGGAAAAGTTGAATGAAAGTAAACCGACAAAACAAGTATATAGAGCCAATGTGTGTGATGGAAAAGTAGGCAAGGGTCGCCCTAGAATATCCTATCCAGACCGTATTGGTGGCCTATCAAAAAAGGGCCAAATTTTAACCACCCGAAACCGGCGCACTTGCATGAAAAGATTGATGGATGTCAGTGAAGTATGAACAATACGCAAAAATGTACAATGTGGAAATCTATAGTCTCTGCCTACCCTTCTGGGAAATAAGCGTAAGCTTATATTATTACCTTTATTATAAATAAATTTTAAACAAGAAAATTTTCAGGAACTCAAATAATATCTATTTCTGACCAAATTAAAATTATCAATAGTTACAATTGAATATTATTAAAGCTCAACGAGTTGCTGTCGAGAGACATTTTAAAATAAAATGAACTTAGCTAGACCCTCGGCCCGCCAGCCAAATCAATACGACCGTCGCTCGCAGACACTATGCACTCCGGCTACAAATATCCATATACGTTGTCTTAAAACTGGAATATTGATTATGTTGAAGCTATCTGATACATAATACGCTACGTGTATTACTTTTGCTGTAGATGACATACAGACTGATTGATTGACAGGCAGACTTCATCACCATAAACGTCATTGTAGAGAGAGTCCGATAGAAAGCTATTGGATGAAACTAATTACAAAGTATGTGGAATAAATACGCAACAATAATGAAACAGAAATTTGTTATGCGTAAAATGACAGTTATAAATATTTTTTATCGACTTTATAAATAAACTAGCTAAACCCGGCGAACGTTGTCCAGCCAGTCCATATCACGTCTATAAATGAATTGAATTTGATTCATAATTTCAATAATACATTAATTTTTTATTTTGTGTAACAGATTAACACATAAACAACATTTATAACAGTAAAGTTAATTTAACATATTATAAATTCATTTATAATTATTATACGTTATAATCTTCACTATCATGCTCATTTTCAATACCCTATTTTTCGACATTGTAAATCGGGTGTTCATCAATTATTTTATATTTCGTGGATGTCATTTGATTAATGTCGTCAATATGAAATTTTCATTAACCTACATCCAGATGTTCAGTTATCAGTAGAAAGTTACTCATATGTGATAGGGTATTTATTGCCAATTTTGGTAATCTCCACGATTAATTCCTTTTAATTTTTCCATACTTTTCATCAATCATCTAGGTTCTAATAAATCACCAATTTTAAGACATATCTTATAGAAATAATTTACAACAATGAAACACGAATACATTCTTTGTCTTCAAATATAGTAGCATATCAATTTTCATGATGATTGATTGAACGGTGTAAAAGCTGTTACGCTGCAGCACCATCGGTGTCGAATCAAAACAAGGGGATAACACAAATTTCTTCTCCAGAAAGAAATAGATATACGAGCCATTTTTCATGATGATCGGTTGAACAGTATAGAAGTTGATGTGCTACAACTCCATTTGGTTGGGAGATGAAACGAAGGGGACAGACAAACGAATTGTCTACAATAAAATGCATATACGTGCCAAATTTCGTGGAGATCGGTTAAATGGTGTTGTACTTTAGCAATAACATATATATATAAACATCAATTTTTGACATATATATAGACATCTTTTTTTTTTAATATTTAATACTCTAAATTTGTACGTAAGTCTATGGTATTTCTTCTAACGAATCCAATTTAGATTCTATATTAACAATTGACGTTCATAAAACATTGCAGTTAGTGACTGAGATGTTTAATGAATTCTTCATTACCATTCGCTTCCTACGTGCATCGACAATGAAGACTTTTCATTGTCCGGTTCAGTGTTAGCTACGACCGCCTGCCCGCTGTGGAATATCGATTGGCTTATTCTTATTGGTGCATTATGTACGGTCGCCGCTTTCCGCTTCACGGTGCTAGTCTTGCGTTTAGTGCTCCCTCCCCCTTCCAGTCTAGACGCCCTAGTATTAACATGTCTGCCTTTTTAACCGAGCTGAAATCATTTCATGCCACTTAGAACTCTATGGTGTTTAGCTTTTTAAATACTTTTTTTTAATTTTTCATTGTTTGTTTATTGTCATCTGTCACGTCTATTATTCTAAGTTCGCTAATATGTTAATTTTTTTTTATTAGTATTTTCGAGAGGTAAGCGAGTATACAACTAGAAAGTAGGCGGTCATTGCCGCCCTTGGACACTCGCAATTACAAAGTACTTTGCCGATCTCTTATGTAAGAATACAATACCTGATAGAGGGGAAGTAGGGTGATGAAGAGTGAATGGGTTAATGGAGAGGGAGTAGGTGATGAAGGAAGGAGGCGATCACCGAAACTCTCACTCACTGGACGAAAAGAAACAACGGAAGCTGTTACTTCAGGTTTTTATTTATAGACAGTCTGTCTTTCACCGCCTTAGGAGCCCCTTTTTCGTGCTGTAGCAATTTTGGACACAATATGGCTTTACCACGGTTTCACCATTTTTACCCACAATTATATAAAATAGCAGCAAGTGCATAAATAACTGAGTTTACTAAAAAAACACATTCTTCTGATGGCCGTTACGCTCGAACAATAAGAAGCGTTCCATAGTCTGCCGAACTGGAAATAACTAAGGTCGAGTTGTCATTTTAAATGGATAACCGCTTCGAAGCGATATAAGTTTTACCATGACAATAGCTATTGCAAGTTTTTCAATTTACCTTGGAGCACGTAATCTTTATCGAAATGCGACCGATTCCGAAGCAGGTGTTGTGGTGTGATCTTAAATATGAGGCGATAGACGTCAAACACGCTAATTGCTGGTAAAGGTTTGTCTGAGCGCGTCACAAGGTGAGCGCGCCTCACGCGCGGACCGGCGGCGCACCTCGAGTGTGCAAACTTAAGATATATCAAAAGATTTTATCTTTTAAAGGAAATAATACAAAAAGTTTCTGTCTTTTTCATATTTACTTAGGGATCGCTCTTTGCTCTAGTATTGAAAGTAATGATATTTAGGTAGTGACCATAACGTAATGATTAATGCAAATTGTTCTAAAAAAATGAAATATTTTCTGAATGACAATTCGTATTAATTCCGTCCAAAGTGTGATATTGAGATAAAATTTCAGGAAACACTTTCTACAAATTGTTAATGCTTACTACATTATTTCATTACCCGTAATATTATGAATTCCATTAGACACATTTATCGTCCTCCTCGAATTTGTATTTAATTATTTTCATATAACTCCTTAACGTTTTACGAAATGAAATTAACTTCAATAACTTGAAACGGCTCATTAAACTACAAATTAACAAATAACATTTTAATAGAAACGTGAAGAAACAACAAAATAAACATTTTATAATATAACTTTTGGCAATTACGTCAACCCAATCATCATTGACCCAACGTTATTCTGCCCACTGCCACAACGTTCCGTACACCCCTTACGATGGCTTCATGCTATACTCAAATTAATGAGGATGCAATGTTATTAAAGGAATAGTACAGTTTTGTGTTTTTTTTTCTTAATTTAAAAATTAGTTTTATTTATTTTTTTATTTGCTAGGCATCGGTTCAACAATTTCAAATAGGAATATGGGTAAACGTTTCATTTATAACTTATAAAACCAAAAATATTTTAAGCTTACATCCTAATAACAAAATAGACAAAAGGTCTTCGAGCTCCTCCGCTAGCCGCGTGTTAACACGCCCCGGTCGTAAGATCAATATTTTTCCGTCGTGAAATAAAATTATTTGTTTAACTTTGAACTGGGCAAACACGTCAAACACGACATTCTGAGCGGCAATGTTGATCAAGCCTATATATTTGTACAAAGCTTAGTAGCTGAATGATCAAAATAAAAACATTCTTATGTTGAAGCTCAGATCTATCTGTTTAATATGGCCGCCTTTTTGTTCAACGTTTTATTGTTGAACACGACAAATTACAGTCAACGTATTAGAAAATAAACAAAAAAAAAGTGAAAACTTAAAATTATGAAATAAATGTTTCAAACAATGATAATATTGCAATCGCATTAAATTTACAAACATAATTTTGACATATACATAAAGTTTTCATAATACATATATACGATCAACAGTAGCATGTCGAACGTGGGTGATGCAAATTCACAAGATTTTACCCATCCGAAAATCGCCCAACGTGTCTTTTAGAAGTCTTCACTTCAATTATTAAAAAAAAATTAAAAATATCCACTGTGTAAAAGTAAACTAAAAAGATGGATACTAAATTATGTAAAAAACCATCTAATCCGATATGACAAATATTTGTAGTCGTAGGCATCAGATTTATGTTTGCTTACCTGCTGCGGTTCTTGCAATATTTTGTGCATGTCTCCGGCTGTAAAAAATTGTCACATTTATTTTATTTAATGATTTTTGACATAATCTTATTTTCATCTCCTTAGTTCACTTTTGCCCTGTCAAGGTTTGGATTTTTTTATAATATTTTTTTTTATTCGCTATGCTTTATTCTGTTTTCAAATGTAGGTTCTACATATCTTTCCCCTTTTTTGCGATGTCAAAGTTGTCTCCTTATAATAATCATAACAAATTTATTTTATCGACATATTTTCATTAATTAATTACCTATAAATTATAAGTTCAAATTGTGTAATCCTCAAACGGAGATTATTATTGCTGTAAAATAGTTTAGGAAACAATATTTTGATTTTGAAAGACATATTCAATGATATGTCACTCAATATGATCTACAATTTTTTTTCTTTCGCCATGTTATATTTTACGGTCACCATTCTAGTTTTATATATGCAAAAAAAAAAACTTAGCCTATAGCTACTGCATTGTTTAAACTATTTAAAAGATACCTCATTGATCAAAATCCATTCAGCTGTTAGATGTTTCGAGAGTATAAACAATTGTACGTACATACATACACACTTAGATACGAATGAAAACATCACCCCGTCTTTACTGTCGCACAGTCGGGTAACAAGACTTAGCGAATGATCTTACGCAATTAATAAGAATAATTAATATAAGTGGCGGTCGTTAAGTGTTATAATTTGCCATTTCAAACTACTTCCAAATATATAAGTTATGTATATATATTTTTTATGACCGCCTCTTAAAATTTTTCATTTTCATACCTCAATCGTTATATTTGGCATAAATTTATTTTTTTAATATATCTAATTTGGTGCTAAACACTACTATTTGGATTTTTTATAATTTTCATACACCCATTGACACCCTCACCACTAAAATTTACGTTAGCTTATCGAAGTCGATTTATTAGTTTACTAGCTACGAGGGAACACATAAGAATGGACATACATATAGTTCAAACAGATAACCCTCCTTTTGGGCTAGGCCGAAGTCGGGTAAAAATTACTCTGGTCGTGATTAATTAGACGACGAAGCACCCACAGAGTCTTTTGTACTCAATCTATAAAAAAAAACGGAGCTTTGTAAATCTTTTATTTTAAATTGTGGAATTGTATTTGGAAAAGATAAAATTGTCGAGAATCTGGCGCTTCTTCGCGACAGTATTCATCGCCTGAATCATCAGTAATTTTTAGCGTCTGAAGCATCAGTAGTTTACCTATCTATGGACGTATTGTTTAAAAAAATCGTTATATTTCGATATAAAAATTGTAGAAGTTTATTTTATATATCAAATTTAACCACCTCACTGCTGTCGCATACTCTCTCACAATCTTGTTATTTCAAATTGAGGTGTTAATTGATAATAATAATAAATTTTAATTAATAAATAGCTTAAATAGTTATTATAACTGATATAAAAATTTAGTTTCTCTTATATGTGAGTTACCTTCGAAATGTAATAATCGTTTTTGATAGTGAATTCAATAGGACGTTTTCTTGCTATATTTATGCCATAAAAAACCCAAAATATACAAAGACGCGAGTCTCACAAAGCAGTCATTCCACCGGAAAAATTTGTAAAATCTCATGTAAAACCTAGCTACCATAGCACCTAGAACAGATATCATAGTGTTATCTCAAAAATACAAATAGCAATTACGTAATCTGCCAGAGTTTTACGAATTTTTATACGTGGAAGAACTCATGTATGAGTAAGTTTTTTTGAACTCGGGTTCAAGGCGCCTCTCCTTGGCTACGCCACTGTTTGTGAAAGCAACTATTCAGCAAATTTGTCTTCTTGTTCTAATCTTGGTTACGATCGTAATCCATTCCATAAAAACTTTCAAAGTGCACAAAATGCACACACGCATGCAAGCACATGCAAATATGGTGACCGTGCGTACACGATTCCAATCAGTTTGTTTTTTCAAAATGCTGGAAAGATACGGTTTATGTGCACATACATAAGAACATCCTTCGGAAAATATCATAAAGGCTTCCTAGGACTATAAAACATCGACACACCTCTTAACGTTCGAAATATTGATACCAAAATCATTACATAGTTTAGCTTACAAATCATATTGCGGTTTTTAATACTAAAATCCTATTTTAACAACTTCGTTTGGATATAGAAGGCTATTGTAGAGCGCTCTTGTATTCGATATCTTTCTCAGTTTCGCTTTCGGATCTGATCCCGCTTCCGTTTTGTTTCGTCCGATTTCGTTCCATTTTGTTGTGTCTCTGTTCCGATCCTGATAATATTCTACGTTCTTAAACCCGATTCAGTTCTAAATTACAATCCCACTTCCTTTCTTAGTCACGATTTGCATTTCGTTCGATTTCGATATAATTATATACGTTAGTCGTTTTTTAACTAAAAATACAAGCACTGCGTGACACTGTGAAATTGAGTGGTCTATTAGTTCTTCCACGAAACCAAAGCGAATAAATATAAACACGAACATTTACTTTGAGTGCTATAATATAAATTAGTAGAAATTAGCTTTCAATTTAGCAATTTCAAGAGTTATTATATGCGTGTATCACTCCATAAATCGTCAATTGTGATACTCTAAAATATCTATAATTATTTTCCAATAACTACCGCTACTTTAGCGATAATTAAACTTCTTATTTGATTGATTCATTTTGTAGTCGTAAATGCATCATTCGTGTCACTCTTGATGCACGCTCTCGCTCACCCACCTTTTTTATATCAGAATAAGAGACTGGCCCAGTGCTGGTTTTCTTTATCGTTTCAACCTCTCCTGTCACACACGTGACAGCCCTTGTATTTTTCTCAGATATATTCGCCATCTTTCGTGCAGCCTTTCATTCGGGTTTAGCAGGTTTATTAATATATTTTACTATGTTCTTTATTTATATTGTTTCTTTTGTATAGTGTTAATTCTTTTTTTTTCTGATATATTTTAATTTTATCTTTTTATTCACGCTTTTTTCTTTTGTTTATCTTTTGTTTTATATTTTTATTCTTATGTTTTTTGTTAATCTATTTTTATCTTTATTCTCACTTTTATACATTTTATTAATACACTATATACGATACCCATAATACAATGTATAAACAATCATCTTACATTTATTTTCTGTCTTATATGGCTACTTTACATTCAGCATATTTACACAGTACTTGTTGTATTTTTGTTACGCCAATGGGTCGAAGACGTCCGAGCAGTGGACCCCCACGGTTTAACGGGTCCTCCTAGGCGCGGAGTGAATGATTTCATTTGACTTGAAAAGTTATCAATAAACCAAGCCAAAACCAAGCTTAGATACCGATATATCGCAATTCGAAAGCAACGCGCTTATCGCTCGTCCACCACCGCTATGGGCCTTTATCTGACCGAAAAACGTACGAAATAAATACAAGCACCTCAACGTTATATTCATTCTTATGCGTGGTAGCTTTGACGCGTTTTTAGAAGAGAATGACGCTTTGACGAATTAACACATCGACAATACTCGGTGCGATAAAAAATGGATTGTAATTATCAATTCACCGACTGATAAGAGTTAAAGATGGAAAAAATGTCATTTTAACAATCTTTCACACTTTGTACTGGAATAATACTATTAATGCTAAATATCAATCAAATCAGACTGCTACCGAATGCTAGCGGTAGCATATATATCTCCTAGCTATCTCCTAGTTTAGGGATAACATAACGCCCTGAGTATTTCCTAAACGAATTAGGACGCGCTTGTGAGCTTGGCTTGCGTTAGTTTTATATCACTCAATTGCTAAGACGTAAACTTTCTTTTTATTTCAAATTTGAGTTTAATCCCCCCGCGCCGGCGCAGTACGGGTCAGCGTTGCTAAAGGCCGTCGTCACAAGCGTGATGACAACATCCGAGATCGACGGCTTAACGTGGTCTCTGAGGCACAGACCGAGTGGTTTAATCTGACATGAATTTGTTTTGTGATTAAACTCGAACATATCCGTGGTCAGAATCAAACTCGATATCTTCCGATTTGACGGCGACACCCTTAACCGAACTTAACCGAATTTTGATGTCAGTATATTGATTTCTTTAACGAACTCAGCCTAAGCGACGGAATTTTAAACTTAACGCAATAGTTTCAAGTCGGTTCGCCATTCCAAAACATTTTAAAAAGACTTTACATGTCTCGGTAGCTATTGCATCAGTTATTGTTGCGTCGGTAGCGATTCGTAAGTTTCCATTTAAAATCGTATAATACAAATGATAGTCCAGTCATACTTTGCTATTAAAATGATAATGAAACACCTGTTATAAGCCGTCATCTTCCCTGTATTGATTTACCATAACTGGACAACCTTGCAATCTGTGATTACAATGTGAACAACTCACGAGTATGTTCTGTATGCGGTTAACAAAACAGTGTGTTATAGAAAAGTATCTGATAAGTTTGATATATAGTAATTTATGCAAAATTATATTTTATTTTTTGATATCATCTTTTAATAAATAGGAATACTGCCATAAAAATCAAACATTTTAATTATTTTTTTTTAAATCATTAACATTTACCTCATAGAACTTCGAAACTCTTTTTAATAAAACCCGATTTTCGATGTGCTACTTTTTCTTACAGTTTGGTTCAATACAACACAAGAAATTCTATAACTGTGAAGTTAGACACGAAAGCGTCGCAATGGCGTAAAATATAAAATTGGCACGCGGGGGAGAAAAAGGAAGGGTCGGGGAGTGTTAAACCTGCGCATTACATCATATGCAGGCAATTCAGAGCGGCAAAGTTTCGTACGCTGTACTGTAATCCTGTATCGATGTGATGAATCAAAATAAAATGAAATGCCTTAAACATAACCGCAATAACAATTTCGTGGTGGTGTTTTGCTCACATATTCAATTGTTCAAACGTTCCAAAACAATATAAATAGGTATGGATCGATTTTCATAGGAGTTCGTTTACTAGCGATTAGTTACAGAATAAACTTTTAACACAATGTTAAACACAAATTGTAATAATATTCACATCTGGCCAAATAGTGTAATGACAATAATTTAATCGGAATTCTTACCTGGCAATCCCGTTTTTATTTTGTTAAAAATTATATGGAGGTATATTTTGTCTCTTCTGTGCAAAATGTTTGAGCTAAAATAAATATATAAATACTGATTAAACCATTCATTTGTCTAACAATAGACGTAGATAATATCGTGTTCAATCAAACAGTCCTCGATGAGGGCGGTCATGGCCAGTGATTTGAAAGCGCTATGCTTTCGAATCAGTAGCTAATTATCAGATACAATCCCTGATGCACGAGCGAATTCAACGTGGAAATTTTAATTTAAGTCAAATAAAAAAATCGCTCCTTGCCTCGAAGGACACATTCAGTCGGCGGTTATGGAGGAGCTTCCTTGTTATCAATTTAACAACGACTATCAATCAAAACGGGACTGTTGATTGATACTAGTTGACAACGACTACCAATCAACGTGGGACTTGCTAATAGTTGTCGATCTATCGATAGGCCCTGCGTCGGGGACTGAAATAAGATTGTGGCTGTTTCGTGCGAAAAAAATCTTCGACCGCCCGGCCAACACTCGTGACGAATGTCTTTCGGTGTGTTTTAATGAATCATTAGAGCATGTCGCATGTTCGGGCACAGTGAGTCAGAGCCTAGAACGGCTTGTTCTTATGCAAATCGGGGAGGCGGCGCTCGGCCGCCGCGCCGGCGTGTCAATACAGATGGCTGTTTTGTGCGTTTTGAATGACGACGTCGGAGCTAATTGTAGTGAAATATTGCCAATTTAATTTTCCGACGCTCGAACGTACATACACACGCACCAAGGCCGAGCCTAAGACTGTGAGACAAATTAAACGCGTACGAGAGGCTACACAATGTGCCGAATCGTAGGACACGTGTAACGTCCGCCGGTACCTATCTGGTCGGATTCTGTTTAACTTTGATGGTGAAGTACTCACAAACCTTAACTTTTGCTCGTACTATTGAACAGCTCAATTTCAAAATACTATACCGGCTCAATAGGATAATAAATATTTTATACGTTAGCTACTTAGAGAAATTCGTTTCTATTCATTACAGTAATTCTCGCTCCTCTCTAAAACAAATGCAAAAAAAAAACGTCATTCATTCTTGAGCAATATAATTAATAGTACATATTATATAACTGAATAGATGTTGTTTTCATTTTTGAAGTTTATGTTTCCTATTGAAACTTTTCATTAGCGGATTCATGAGCGGCCGCCAACGATGTTTCGTGACTTTGATAATTGCTTACTTACTTTAAATGTTAAAAATAAATATGATATATCTTACTTTGGAAATAATATTAATATTTTTAGACAGCAGACTACATTTTATAAAAATATTTTATTGTAAGAAACGTGAACGCAATGCGTGTATACCTAAAATCTATGTACATCGCCGGTAATAGTAAAGCGTTTTCGAAATTAATATCAACGAGATAACGTCCAGAACCGGCACACATATGAGGGCACACGTCGTTACGAGCGATCATGCGAAGTGCATTATTTTTTAAAATGCTATTTGTACACAAAATAAATCGGTAATTTGTTAGATTGTATTCTCTAATCTCATAATGGCTGCGCACATTTGGATTAAATAAACAATGATACATTTAGATGAACTTGTACTAAAACTTAGTATTTACTTGATTTGAATAGGTTATCAAATAAAGAAAAGTTATTTCTGAAGTACGTCTCACGCACTTTAAAATTAACGCAGCGTTTTAGTGGAAGAGCGTTAAGTATTTGAAATCCTCGTCTACTTTTTCAACAAATATATATTGACTAAACAATTACGGGAGTACCTCCTCTAATTTTGTTTCCGTGTTTGTAAGCTTTGAAATGTTGATGATTTTTTTTTTAATCTAACTACGAAATCTCTTTGATATGCATCAATAAAACGTTTTTGATCCGTTTATATTGAACTGTTATTATAATTTACGGAATCAATCAAATAAGATCGCGGGAAGGAAGCGAAAACCTCGTGGATCTAAGAATTAATTATATGAAAAGAACGAATATTACTCATTCTTAGATCCACGAGACCGGAGCCACAGGCGGAAGCTAGTTATAGAATTGAGAGTGGGACTCTAATAGAAATTATGATGTCCACTCTTGAATCGTAACGAGGACACGACTGTTATTGGGATAGTATGTGAGGTACCGAGATCAGAATCGGGGAGCAGAACAGAATCGAAATTGAGAAAAACGTCGAAATCGAAATAAAAAGCATAACCGGTATTGGAATCGAAAACGAGATCGGAATCGTAAGAATAAAAAGCAAGAATGGAATCAAGATTATAAGATTGACAGCAAAAGGGGCTAGTTTAAAATGAAATCGTCATGAAACACGAAGAAATTCGTTCTGTGTTCACGCGAGCGAAGCCGGAAGCTGTCGTTAGTCAAGTATGTTTTTCAGAAAATTAATAAAAAGATATGTCAAAAACCTTTTCAGTACAAAATTTCACTTTCTGCATGTTTCTTCGCTGAACTTGAATGGTGTTATTTCGATATAGTTATATTGTAATTACTGCAAATTAAATATTTTTTAGCAAGCAAAACTCCTTTTGATTCAATTACATCTATCACTTCAACATTCCATTGCTTTCAAATAACCACAGTCGAACAATTATGGATGAGACAACAACAAAATATGTACGGCCTCATACACACCACGTTCACTAAACCAGGAATAAAACTGGTACTGAATACCGTCGAGTCGTTCTAATTAAAATGTAAATTACGTTTTTTTTTTCCATAATGATCGATCGATGTGACATCTTAGAAATCCATTAGACACGCGGGCAGTGCTGATGGTCGGAATGACATCAGATTAACCGTCCGACGACATAACTAACTAGTGTCACTGCAACGGTTTAGCCGTAGAGAAGCGAAGGTCTCCACGACCCGACAATGATTTTTTTATAGGTATGAACTGTTCATTACCATTTATTCTGATGTCGATTACTTCCGTTTGATATCGCATCAATGCATCATCGACTTTTAACAAACACGGAACAATGTAAGCTCGCTTTTATATTTCACTGTAACTATAAAATGTTTTATTCACTTCATTAACAGCTTCACTATAAGTACCGTATCATTGTTACCGATAAAAGTATTGAAGGTAAGTACCTACTACTCGTAGAAATAAATGAAATTAATTGTGAGACAATTATTTTTGTTTATTTCGACAACAACAACAATATAGTACAATTGAATGTCAGTCTAATGACAGCTAAGGTAATGTTCTTCGTCATTTCTTCAATTAAATCTCCCCTATTTGCCACTAATTAAGATTAATCAGTGCGAGATAAAAAATGCCATTCCACTGTCATGTGATATAATTGTCCAAGTGCGAACAACAAATAACTAAGATCCTTTAGGTGTCGTATACGAAGTTTGAAAATTGGAATTTGACCCGATCAAGACGACCTTCGTTGCCCAATCACGCGAAGTTGAAGGTTGAATGTTGTCAAAGGTGATTAAAATTGAGACGTAACTTTGTAAAAATTCTTAGCTTTTTACGACTAATTTACTGTTAATCTTCGAATTAATAGTCGAATATGGTATTTATCGAATAAACATATCGCTTTAGACAAGAGCTGAAGGGCCTCTGAAGATTCTATCTTCATCTCAGTTTTCACTTTTATATAGTCATTATAAAATGTTCTTTCCAAAACTTACAATTGTTCGTTATTATGATCAGCTTTGTTTTCTGAACTGATTCATTTATCATAAACAATATGCAGACTATTGCGTATAATAAATGAATCAGTTGAGATAAATATTTAAATGTTTTAAACTGCAATATTTCCATGATGCAATATATGAATGTCATTATTTTATTATTGTCTTTGAACTTGCTATGTTCTTAAATATTATTAAATTTTTGCTATATAATTTTTTTCCCAGGAATGCAGCTTATCATAAGTCGAGAGTTTTGGATGACTTGTTAGATGTTAAACTTCTTTGACGCGACTTGAGAGTAATTGAAATATTTATTTGGACGGAAGTGGCGTTCAGCACAGTCTGTGGCTCTTTTACAATTTCGAATTAGTCGCCAAACGAATATATTTGAATTAAAAGTGGCACATATTTAAAGCAGCTACTTTACATTGATCCCCGATATATTCATTAATAACATGCTCTGACGGTGGCTTCAACTGGGTGAATTTTTTTTTTCTTTTTAATCGTGTCTCTACACACTGTACGTAAGTAACCTATTAACCAATAGTTTAAAAAATAAACAGTTTATTCATAACTAACTTCTACCCGCGGCTCCACCCGCATTAATGGAATTAATTCCTTCACCTTATATGTCGACCGATCACGGTAATTAATCATGATCCCCATCGCTATCCCGTCCTCGATACCGATCCCTGTTCTGTTATCGATGCCAATTTGTATCATTCTCGATTTCGAACCCGGCCTTGATTTAAGTAGGTTCCAATTCTGATCTCGCTTTCCATCCCGATCTCGCTCATAATTCTTATCTCACCTTATTCCGAACCCGGCTTTAATTTAAATAGGTTTCAATGCTAATCGCGCTTTCCATCCCGGTTTCGCTCATAGTTCTGATCTCATCTTATTCCGAACCCGGCCGCGATTGAAGTAGGTTCCAATTCTGATCTCACCTTATTCCGAACCCGGCTTTAATTTAAATAGGTTCCAATACTGATTTCGCTTTCCATCCCGGTTTCGCTCATAGTTCTGATCTCATCTTATTCCGAACCCGGCCGCGATTTAAGTAGGTTCCAAAAGAAAAGAACACGTTTATTTTTTTATGGTTATCATACGGTATATGGAAATCAAATAGAGCTTATCATTTTTGCGATCATAGGCTCTGATTATATACTAATTTTCATCAAGATCACTTAAGCCGTTCTTAAGTTATAAAATAACCTACAGGTAGACATATAGCAGTCTATCATTTGTTCTTACTGTATACCAATTTTTATTACGATCGATCAAACCGTTCGTAAGTTATAAAAAAAATATGCTTACAAACAAACAGACATTAGCTTAATATTTGCACAATCACGTGTTCCGACTGAACATCAATGTTCATCACGATCAGTGAAAGGTTCTTAACTTATAAAAGAACGTATTTATAGACAAACAGACAGATAGCCTGTCATTTGCGCAATCATCTGTTTTTACAGCATACAAATTTCATTAAAATCGATGAACCTTTTTGAAGTTATAAAAGAATATATAAATAGACAGATAAATAATAACCTATAACGCGCAATCAATTATTTTTTTATTGTATATCAATTTTCATCACGATCAGTCAAACCGTTCTTAGATTATGAAAATACATAAGTACAGACAGACAAGAGATAGACTGATTAACAGACAACCTATCATGTACGTAATCGCATGTTCTAAGACTATAATAATTTTTATCATGTGTTATAAAAATACATAAAAGATATAAAAAGACAGACAGACATACATAAATTTTAAGAATCTACTTGAATACGAGATAGCGATCAGAATCATGATTAATTATCGTAATCGACAGATATATGATGAAGGAATGCATTTTGTTTATGCGGGTGGAGCCACGGGCGGAAGTTAGTAGACTACTACCGTACTAACAGATTTATCAGCTTTGTACGCAGTTGCGCCTGAGTGGACCTGGAATGAATTTCGTTATATTTTATATCGAGCCATGTCTCTTTCAACCATGATTCCATTTTGAATTTGTACGATAAAATTCTAACAAGGCTTATTGATTATTTAATTTCCTAATATCTTCTGCCAAACAAAAAAAATTACTTCAATCGCATTAAGTGCACTCATCATTTAAATACAAACTATTTTACACAGGATGGTTTTCCAATCAAAGTATTGCGCATCAAATAGCATTTTATTTTTTATAAAATATGCATTATATTGTTAGTTTCTCGCCACCAATCGCGTCACTACGTCCGATTGTATGGGTGTCTTCACGCAACCCATAACTATGTCACCTTTGTTTAAACGCTTTGGCTAACCTCGACACACCCGACTTTGCTTCGTCAATGTTTAATTCTATTCACATCATGTCATACCTGAGTACCTATGAGTACCTACATTATAAAATTAAGTACTTCAGAAAGAAAAAAAGCCACAGTGGAATCGATGCTTCCGAAAATTATTTTTACCTTCGACAATAATAGTTTTATTAAACGTGTAATATTACACTTTATCGTTCGTCGGTGTGCGGTGACGCATGCGACCGGCGAGAACAATGAAATCATTAGTGGTAGTCGGGCCTGCCATCTTGTGTACTCACAGAGCCTTTGTTAGTGATATCAAATACGTTACAGGTTGTAAACAACGCGACGCGCGAAAACAGGCGACACCGCCAATGAAAATAATCATGCGGTCTGTTTTGGCCCGAATTCCAGACGACTTGACTGTAATAATAACGTCACTCACTATTTCTGATGTAATATGACGGCAAAGAACATCTATAGTGTTCACGCCTTAAGCTCACGCCTATTTGGGGCCATCAATTACGTCACATAAATTATAAGGTTTTTTACCCCCCCCCAAAGGCTCACACTTAAATGAAAAAAAGCAGTTTTTACAATTTTTTTTTGTTCAAAATACTTTGAATATTGGACTAAACAAACGACAAAACCTTTTTTCGTTTTCGTATTTCAGATTTGACATCACAAAGCTTTTGACCTGCTTCTTGTCGCGTATTGTCACATTTCGTTGACCCCCCACCCCCAACGTGTGACGTAATTTATGGATGGCCCCTTTCCCAAAAGATTAAGCAGAGACTATAGATTTCCACATCGTTCTACGATCTTTGCATATGTCTCTTGCCTCACTGAATATCTATGAATCTATGTTAATACTAGACATTCCCTATTTTTGGTTTAGGTTAGCTTCTCCATAGACATACATATACTAGTATAACAAATCTTTTCCATAGTAGATACTTTTCCTAGAGACAGCATCTAAAAGTTTTAAGTGGCCCTACATCGATTTGGCTACTTACTTTTACAATTGGCGTTGGTGAGAGTCCACAATTCGTGATAATCAGCTGCCCGATTGTGCTAACGCAAAAGTCAAGAAAGATATAGAAGTCGAGTCATGGTAAATTCGCTGTGCAGGCAGTTCCTTCATAATACTTTTCATATAAAAGTATTTATTGAATTAAGAATATTATTTCTCACACATAAAGAATTATTAGTGCTTTCGGTAACCTGTGGCTCTTTCTTAATAAAGAAAATAAAATATTTTCAAATTAAACACGCGTCATCTGTGTCATTATAAAATCTTCTAACTAGTCAATTTTCTCGTACTACGATTACTTTATGAAATCTATTTATCATGAGTCATTGTAATTATCAGGGCCAGATTTATTGTTGTGCCGCCCTGGGATACCACAAAAATTTCACCATATTAGGTACCTACATCCTACATAAAATAGATAAGGGCTCATTATATCTCTTAACTTCCCACTATGAAAATCAATAATTTTCGAAATTGACAAGTAATTTAAATCACCCGGATGTACTAAAATTGAGTTTTCATTAGATTCCGAAGTTTAGAAAAATTAGTAAGCTACACATTTCAAAAAACTGCACCGAATGCAAATACCATTAAAATCAATTGATCCGTTTGAAAATATCGTGGATAAAAATTGCGAAAAGTATTCTTTTATCAAATGATATTCGAATGCCTAGTGGAGTCAATATTTAGTACTGGGTAATTTTTTTGTTGTTAAAAAACGTAGTGTAGGAATGTAGTAAATCGTATCTCAATACTTTGGTTGGTTTCAATGATATTTCCATCCTAATATCGAAAAATAGAAATTTAAAATAATATTCGGGATTAAAAGCTCTAACAGTTCAGTTACTTGCAAATATGTCTGTTTTCATATATTTTGTGCTCGAAAGTAGCGGGAAGATCTAGGCATGGCCTGCAAGGTTGATTGTTTTTCAGATTCTCGTAAAATAAATGAAATATCTATTATTATATTACTTAACATTGTATTAATATTTCAACTATATAGTTCTATTCAAATTTGTGTCAGAATATATAAAAAGCTCTTTGCGAAAAATTTTTGAACATTGAAGCAGTTTTCACAGTTTTGTAAAGAAAACTAAAGATTATTTTTAAGACTTCTGAAAAATGAAAAATATTATTGTGTTTATTTTTATTGGTTTACGCGTTTTGAAGCATTTATGACAACGCAAAAAAATCTTTTACCGAGGCTCGAATTTTGCCATCCCTGGGCACTAGCCCCTAATGCCCCTAGTATATATAATACAGCACTGTTAATTATGCAACTTACATCACTAATGTAATTTAATATAATGTAATGCAGTAAGTAATGGGTTCAAGTCTGATTTATGTTATTGTGGAATTTTGAAAATCTTACTATTATTAAAGGACGTCGCTTATGCGACATCCTTTATGCAATATCAAAATATAAGATGACCAGCATCCCCTTTTGTTCATCAAAGAATGTGTTTCTATTCGTGAAAAAGGGACTCGCGATTATACACAGCGATTTTCATAACGCCTTAAAAAAAGCGTACATATTAGTTTATTTTGAGACCGTAACTTACGGTAATTAGTGAAATAAAAATAAATAATTATATTTTTATATATACATACATATATAATATTCACGTAATTTTATTTACATATATATGTATTGATCAAATTCGGTGTTCGACCTCATAAAAAAATTATCTTATCTAAAGAAACTATCTAGTTCTTATTATGCTTAAAACGTATAGTTTTTTCCAGCTCGTCTGTCGTTTATTTGTCCGTCCGTTGGTGTGTCACAAGTGTGCCATTTGTTCATCTATTCCTATGAAATTGTAATAGATGTGTTATGTGAACCCTCATAAAGAGGAAGGAAAGAGATAAGGAAAAAAACTATGAATATATTACCTATCGTACGTAAAACTGGTGTATGAAAAATATTTTTTCTGTGATGTGGGGGATGGTCGGATAAATATTTAAAAATACATTACAAATTAGTTTTCACTCTGTTTTGTTTAAACCTTTCAGTTTTACTCTGTAGTGTGTATTTTGCGATTTATTCGCTTCCATATTCGTTAACCTTGCGTCCTCCCCTCTAACTTTGGAACCATTAAAAATCTGAAAAAAAAACACGATAGTAAAAAAATATTACTGTGCTTTTATATTTTAAACTCAAAATTTTAATTTATAAACTTAACGAAGCTTTTGAACACAGTCCGTTTATAAGTTATTTAGATATCCTCAATTTTCTATGATAACAATGTAATCACCGGCTCGTAGGAGCACGCATATAGATTTCAATACAATAAGTAAGCACCGTTTTAGATACTCACGTTTGCCAGTAGTCAATGGTAACAATGTAATTACCGGCCCAAATGGGCACTCGGGTTCATTTCAATACAATAGGTATCTACCATTCACACATGTACATGTGGATTATTTGTGGACGATTTTGCTTAAATTAATAAGGGATGTTAATACCAGTTTGACTTAACCGAGTGGACTAAGGCCCGCTTGCAATATTCATGCCATTTCAATCGTCGCTGCGTATGGAGGCGGGAGTTCGATTCCTATGTATTTTTTTTTAAGTGAAAATTTTCGGATAGGCATTTTAGCCAATTTTCGGATGGGTGAAAATGAGTTCGCGTCAGCGAAATGCTAATGCAGCATATGCAAAATGAGAATTCTTTAGGTATATGAGAATTTTTTTTTGTATATTTTGAAATTTAAAATAACCGTATATGAGATTTTTTTTTGTGTATTTTTAAATTTAATCCAACTGCAACATTAGTCTTGTTTTATTTAAATTACAAACCTTAAATACGTGTCTTACATAGGTTTTTTTTTTTAAATTGTTTACTAGTTAGTCTCAAAATGAAAAACTCACATCGGAAAAATAACCCCAAACCAACAAATAACGCTTGCTTTGTTGTGTTTAAGCGAAATAGCGATTACACGAATCACTATTTCGATTTATTGTATTCGTAAAGTGTCGCTTGGTCGCCGTTAACCTGACGACGGGTGATTGCAATTTTCCAAACCGATGGCCGTTGGGTGCTCCGTAATGTAACCCTAGCGTAACACTATATATTTATGGGTGTCTCTGTGTAAATATTAAGGCGTTTCTAAAACAAATATGTTTGTAAAATAATGGTCGCCAAATTTCATAGCTTTAAGCAATTTTATGTTTTCATGCGAAAAGGCGCAAATAGATTCCTGCAACCAATAGAAAATTGTCTTATCTTTTTATTTAATGGTTCTAGGATATCACGAAGTTTTGTCGGTTTAAAAAATGATATAGAATATACCTCAGTTTCTAATAATTTAAACATGTTTATTTTTGATTATTATAAATTAAAAACACATGTATTTTTTGGATAATATTTGTATAATTTTATTTGTCTGTTGGAATTAATCGAAACATAATATTACACGAATATGACACATAAATCTCTTTCTTTCACTTTCTTTCTCTCTCTCTCTCTCTCTTTCTACATGTAACAATCAATAATTAGAAATGAAAAATGAATTATTAATCAAAAACGGAGTTTACAAATCCCAATCTTATCTATTTCAAATCGCTAAGGTAACGGAATTTTGTACAATATATATATATTTTTTTAATACTTTGATTGCTATTATAATGTATAGACACACATTTCTGAAACCAAAGCGGTTAACAACACACCTAATAACATCGTAATATCTGAAGCTTAACGGCCACCGCGACGGACAACGAGTCCACGTCGGGGATGGTGGAGCGTGACATGCGGACGTGTGTGTTTGTCTCGCGAAAATGTATTTGACGTCAATACTTATACATTCTGGCCAGGATGTAAAACGAATGAGTGCATAAAGTTATGCTGTACGACAACACTGCGGCCGATCGTATTGTATTTTCGAATAGCAATTTCGATTTACGTTATATAATTGCTTTTATAGATCTAGAGCAGGAAGTCTGTAAGTATTGCATTGTCAGTTTGGCAGATTCATTTTATTTTTTTATATTAGTATCGTTATTCATTATTTCGTTCTGAAAAAATAAATTCACAAAACGTCGCAAATGTCAATAAAGGTATGGAAATGATCGAAATTCAATATGGCGGCCATGGTCTACCATATTATGACAATCGAAAAAATTAATGACTATTATCGAATCATATATCGTTCAATAGACTATAAAAATGCTGTCTTTTACCCATTCAACGTTTACTCCTGGATATTACCCTCCCTCCCTGCATTCCTGTAATTCTAAACTACCTATACCTAACTAACAGCGACCGTGTTCAGATCGTCACCTAGTCCGACGCTGTGGAGCCAGATTTTTATTTCATTTTCAAGAACCTTTCCTCCCTTGCGGTTTCCAGTTTTCTCAAAACGAGTAACTGTCCATTCCCATTTTCACTTCCTAGTTTTATAACAATGTCGGTTAATCTGGTCGGTCCATGAATTTCTTCTTCGAATATTTTATCTCCCAGAAAAACTTCGAACACGGCTCTTTCCATAGCACGCATTTGAATTAGCTTATCAAACCTTACCTTAAGGGACCACGTTTGACATTCTGATATTAATATCAGAATGCCAAACATGGTCCCTGTAAGTTTTAGTATATTAAGAAACTAATAAGATTCTCTTAAAGACTTTTCGTTTCTTGAAGACAAAGAAGACTCGAAGACATATTTTCCGCTGCCCAGCCGAGCTGAACTCTTTGTTGGTCTTCTGTATAGAAGTCGAATTTTCCTAATCAGACAATCTGTCCTAAATATAAATATTTATTAACAACTTCCATTGTAGAGATCATAACTAAATACTACGCTGATTAGTATATACAAGTTATCCACGTTCAGTTTTAGACTCAATGTGTTGAAACTCTACTGTCATTCCGAATCATGACGCATTCATCGATTTTGATGATCTGATTGTCTGAATCGAAAGTAAATAATATATTCGTCATCTTTCACTTCGCTTTCTGATCGAAAATGACTTCTACTGTTGTCATTGAACTGTTGTGGTGTCTATCACGAAACTCTTGTTTTAGAAACATGTCTCATAATTGCTTGTGATTAAATCAGATTCATGCTTTACTTCTGTGATCGAACAGACCTAATGACTTTGTTACGAAAACAACTCCGATATGACGGTAGCAAATATGTCACTGCTGGAGAGACAACAACGCCCATGGAGGTATCGATAGAGTCGAAGCCTTTTTCATAGTCTACATACACTAAGTATGACGGCCGATTATAATCTGACGGAGCGTATGGGTCTGGTCTTCCTTACTGAGGCCTGAAAAAACTTGACGGGATTTGTTCTCTCGGAAGCCGGCTGTTCGGGTCGCTGGAAGCTGTCAAAAATGAATGAACATTACCTATAACTTTAGAAAAAACTTCTACACGTAATTCAAGAATGTGAGTAGCTTATAATTCTTCATTAAAGTATTATCTATGTATAAAGGATACAACTATCACATCTTCTTCTAATTTAAGTGCCAACTTTCGCCAGCTTTTATCAATTCAATCATAATTTTATGATTGGCCTTAATATTTTTCAGTTGTTTAAGGATCATTCTAATTTCGTAAGGGTGGTATCCGGTGTGTTCTCTGCGTAGTGTCGGATCTCTGACTTTGTCATAACGAGTTTTTATATCAATAGCGTTGACTGCAGATAGGAGTTGTCGATTTACTCTAAAATCACCGGCTGCGACGCGTCGATTAATGACTTTATCCATTTTCAATTTATGCCATTTTATTTCGTCAAATGGACATATTTTTTGCAAACATTTCGTTGCTCGTCCGTCTCTTCAATGCAGATTGTACTGTAACGACGTAAGTCGTGTCGCTTGGCCTTGGAAATTCATTCTATTGATGCGTCCACACCGCGACATGTCAGTCGAAGACTGCAACTTCACATATTCTCGTTGCTCATTTTAAAGTCTCGTTCAAGAGTTTTTGAATGCAAAATTAGCATCGGACAGACTTAAATTTGGCACAAAATACGGTTTTTAAAAACACGTTGTTATTACCATTCACGTTACATTTACTTAAGAAAGGGAACTCTTCCATATACGAATGGTGATGGAGTGTAGATTTCATCAGACGATATCTTTGTAACCTTAAATTTAAATGTGATGTGCCTAATTTTTATATTCTAGTAAAGACAAAAATTACATAAGCTCGTAATTAAGAAAACAATAATTAATCGCTTATAACGTCAGAGATTCACTGACAGCGGAATCAATATTTGATTTTCACTTAGGATATATTGTGGCAACTATGGGGTCGCTCATGAAATGCTCGCTCGCTGTTCTGGAGATATTTTACTTCCCTTTACACTTTTATCTTTTTCTTTCTAAAAGATACACGCATCTAAGACAAATATTATTTCTGATCTCGCCAACCCTAAAATTCACCCTCTTACCCTCAACCACAGTCTCTCTCTTTAACTTTCTTTACCTTTCAAACGACTATTGTTTGTGATATTTAAACCGACTTGATGCTTATTTATCATCATTCTTATGTAGGTCACACTTACACTTTTTAGAATTCGCCACTTAGAAACCGTAAAATAATAAAACATATTTAATTTTTTAAAATGTAACTCTTTTCACGCCATATGTATATTGCATTCATCTGTCTTTTATTTTTACAAATTGGCAGCGAAAAGAAAATTATTTGCCTAACGGCAATATGAATTTAACGCGAGAAAATTTTTTGTACAATGATTTTCATTGCACCAAGAACAAAGTTATAAGAATTTCGGTTGGCCTTTTATTCAGTTGGCCTTTTATAACAAAGCCCTTACTATTGTTTATAACTGTTTTAACTAATTCAAACGTGATCGTAATAATCTGACTGACAATCTGTGTGCGGAACGCTCTTCTACGGCGACGACCGAAGACATCACTGCTGTGCGGCTCATGATAGAGACTGACAAAAAAGTGACCTACCAGCAGATTCGAATAAGCTTAAGCATCGGTATGAGTCAAGTGCACAAAATTCACCATGAATATTTAGCGGTAAGGAAGCTTTGTAATTGGTGGATACCTCATAATATGACCCACGTATTATTAACTGGTGTCGCGAAATGATACAAAGATTTGCCGGTCATTACTCAAATGCTGTGTACGAAGTGCTTACAATTAACGAAGCTGGGATTTACTGTTACGATCCCGAAACCAAAATACAGTCTGCACAGTGGTTGTTTCCTTTCGAAGAGTTTCCTACTAGAGTAAAATAAAATCGAAGCATCGGAGAAATGATGGTGACCTTTTTTTGTAATGATAGGTCATTATGCAACAATTGTTTAAAAAATAATCACTGCACACTGGTATACTAACAACTGTTTGCATCTTCCTTTGGAAAAGTTTGGAAAAAACGACCTCACAATAGAATTCTCCTTAATCATGACAACTCGCCACATACCGCTAGACAGACAACTAACAATTTGGAGACGTTATGTATAGAAATACTGGCTCACCCACCTTACAGCCCCGACCTCGCACCATACGACTTTTAGTTATTTCTTAAAATCAATTTTTCTTTTAAGAAAAACTTTGAGGAAAGTGGTTTGTGGACGCCGAAGAAGCAGTGGCTCCATTAAGAAAGGCCGTCGAAACGACCCCTAAGTGCGAGTGGGCAGTGTTTCTGTCAGTGGTTCCATCGGATCCAGCATTGTATTGATTTTAACAGCCATTATATTGAATAACAAGAATAACTAAAATAACTTGCTAGTTTGCTCAGCTTTTAATTTTCTAAGAACTTTTAGTTTGACCCACATAATATAATACAATATGATCTATGCAGGCTGAACAATGTCTTAATTTACTATAATTCATTAGTCCTATCGTGATCTACCATCCGGTTTATTACAGCCAAGATAAAACAATTTTCTTCAGACGAGCAGAAACGTTGTGTAATGTTACTGTTTAGTATTATAATTATTTTCATAACACAAATTATTGAAAAATGTATGAAGTGTACCAAATAGCGGCGAACGCGGTCTGATCTAGCTAAAAAGTTTGTACTTTACAGTCGATTTCGTAATTCATCCTAAAGATCGCCGCATGCGCCTTTACCGGAGATGGTAAAATATTCACCTTTCCTTTTTATGTAATATAACAGGAGCAAATATATTTATTTTACATTAACTTTTTTGTTAGGCTCATTCAAGAAACATCATTATGGTCTATAACGGAAATTTAACAAATTGGATCATCTCGAACAACGTATTCAGTCCATTTTGTAAAAAAAAATAGACTAGATATCGTTGAATAGAAAATCACAAATTACCATCGCGTTATGATTCTTGCGAAGTTTTGCGCAATAATAAGTTTCACCGACCACGTCAGTCGGAAAAGGAAGCGTCAATACTCTGATACGCCACGCTCGAGCGCTCGCAGTGAATTCGCTACGGAAAATGGCGCCAAGGTGGTATAACGTAAAATGCGCATCGTTAGCATTTAAGTAAACAAATAATTTTAGCAAGTTATTGTTACGTTACGTGTCCTTTGAAAAAACGGTGCCTGAAAAAATTGCCGGTCCAATCCGAGTACGTACGTCTGAAAATACTCATTTCAGAAATCGGAAAAAAGTGTCAGACTCGCCTTCCGAAGGTTGCATACAAAACATGTCGTTACCTATAATGAAATCAATATGATTATATTTTACGTGTAAATAAAGCAGGAATGAATACAAATTAACAATTCTTTGTTTTCATCAAGTCTTATACACGTCTCGAATTTGGTTTTGAGTTTTCTATAATGGTACCAAACTAAAAATAAAATGGACAAGTGCGAATTCAACTTGCGCGGAGAGGATTCCAGAGGGTTCCACGGAATATCACATTTAAAAAAAAAATTCCAAATTATTCGTTGTATCTAAAAAAGTATTTATTATCCTGGATTGTAGAGAGAATTGGGGAATAAATTGTCTATTATTTAATTCTGTCTCCCCATATATTCTTCAATAGGTGGACTAAGATAAATGATAGAAGACATTTTGATATTTATTATTTTCATCCTTACAATTAATATTGTATCGCAATAATGGAAAGTTCACTACAAACTGAGTATGCAAGTATATATTTAGTATCAGTTTATACTGAACATTGAAATGAAGTAAAAAATGAAGCCCACTATTAACTGATACGCACTTAATATTGATACTGTATATCGAACCGAAACGAAGCGAATTATAAACTTGTTATAGGTTTTCATGTATTCTGTAAGTAAAGAACAATTTGCTGCGTTTTTTTGTCAAGTTTTAGGCGCAATAGTTTCGGAGATAAAGGGGGAATGATCAGTTTTTACCTATTTTCCTAAATAACCTTAAAACAATTTGCTTTAAAATTGTAAAAAGAAATACACATTCGAGACCCTCACTACGAGTATAAGTGCTTTCATTTGATATGTTACAGTTTGCAAAACATTTTTTTTTTCTAATTAACCTCCTAAAAGTTACCGTTGTATTTAAAATTCACGAATTTGCGTTACACGTCCATGTTGGCCCACATACATAGATGTGTGTGTCAAATGTGAACTTAATCAGTTTAAAATCGGCTGTGACAGATACACAAGTGATCTTAATAAGGTTTGCATTTTTTTCACATAGAAGTACGGAACCTAAATTAATATATATTATGTCAAATGCTCGGGTTAGAAGATGACTATAACTCGGTTTACAGGGTTATTTTTTAAGTGAAAGTCTTTAAATGAAAATCGTAAAAGGTTTAATACTATTTTTTGAAATCCCATGGTTGGTGTATAATGTATAACATCTACAGAACATGCTGTACAAAGATAAATTTATTTTTATCACATTACTTCACATTACTCAAAGCAAAAAAAAATGGAATAAAGGAACCCTTATAGTCATGTCCGTCCGTCTGGAACACACGAAAGGTTGAAATTATGAAAACATTATGAGTTATAACAAACAAAAACGTGGTCTGAAAACCGTAATTACAATAATGACCGTCGCGACAAAAGAAGATGGTGCATCCTTATGCGACAATTGTTAAAAAATGTATGTGAATAAGTTTCTATACAATACGAAAATCACCTTATATATTTTTTTTTTTTTTTGCAAGAGGGAGGTATTGCCCTAATGTTCAATGAAAACTGATAACAATGCATTTTTTTGCAGATGTTATTGTAATGAAAAACTCATTTTTTGTTGTAGTATTATTCTAATAACGCTTAGTCAACCATTACGTTAAAAATTATCATTAAATGTTCAAGGTAATGTAGAGACGCTTGTACTACAATTATTTATTGTATGGATATTGGACACCGGTATCATAAAAAATTATAATTTTGTTATATTAGAATTTATGTACATGAATGATGTTTAAACAACTGCAATCAAAGATTGTATAACTATTTTAACTTTGTACAAGTCTGTGTAAACTCTAATATGTATTGCTTAATAGCGGTTACTTTTGGAATACATAAAGCATTTAAGTTTTATTTATTTAAATATTATCGAATATCGATGCACAAATTAACGTCTTTTCGATCGCTCAGTAATGTCGGCAAATAACAAAATCAATAGCCCTAATTGCTCGTGCCTTCAACTTAGTTTATCCAGAATCGACCTAAACAACGAACATTATTATGTACGATATCAAATATCACAGCAAAACATCAAAATCACAATCTGTCGCATTTAGAGGCTGTATTTCTAGGTACAACCCTTATAGTCGCCATCGCAGGAGGTGGGTGTCACCTAAGAAGAGGGTGTTATACCATAGTTCCGCCTGTTGCCCTCTAACATTAGAATATTTATAACTTAATAAACACGGAATATTCTAGTAAACCTTCTCCGATATGCAAGTTGAAACACGATGTTCAAACATTCACATTTTAGAAAACACATCGGTGCAAGCTCACTTATTGACCTCGCATCTCCTACGCCGCAGGCGAGCGTGCCAAAGTGGATATCACTGTTATGTTAATAAATAACCAGCGTGTTACTGACAAGCTAATTAACGCGTAAGCGGGCTCTATGACGTTCTACGAATAAATTACATGATTTACTCCCATTGATATAAAGTGATTTTGTCGAAGAGATAAATGATAAGAGTTCGTTTTGATCAAATCCCAAAATATTGTAGGAGTTGTAGCAATAATCATTGCTGTTAAATAAAATGTAGGCGTTGAAAGACAACAGTTCAACCAAATCGTGATAATGGGATTGACTGGCGATTTTAAATTTTCCTTTAGTATTTCATGGCTACCAAAGTAAATTAATATTAAAGTTTCATTTAAAAAAAAATGTTTTTTCATACTCTATTAATATGAAGTTTAGAAACGTAGTGTCACTGGTTCCGTGGTGTAGTGGTTATCACATCTGCTTTACACGCAGAAGGTCGCCAGTTCGATCCTGGCCGGAATCACACTTTTTTTTTTATTTCACAATGCATATAAGGTAGCCTTTATTTCCTATATTTTCCTTGTATTTATGTTTGTTATATTAAATACAATTCATTGAAACATTTTCTTTTAGACAAAAATACCTTAGTAGCATTTGTGGTTGTTAAATACAATTTCAAATCAAACAATTGATATTTGAACTTTAAACAAAATTATGAGGTGTTTTGAATCGACTGATATTGACGACAGCAATTCCATATTTTGGAATATCGTATTGGCTAGCTTCAATTACATTTTAGTTGGAAAAAAAAAATAAGCATCGATTTCCGCACGAGCATTTACATGTTTCTTCTATAACATTACCATTACAACTTGCGTGCGTATAGAATAAATTACCACAATTTTAGAATACCGCCCTGCTATATAGTCCTACTCCTCATCTTGTTTTCAATCCCAATGACGATTGCGATGCTGATCCCGCTGTCGGCTTCTGTCCGGTTCGTTGCCAGTTTCGATGAAGCAGGTAACCCCATTAAATTATTCTTCTCTATGGGAGCGGGTCTCGTTATCAGTTTAGATCCTGGTCCCGGTTACAATAAAATTTCGATCCCATTCCGAACCTGAACCCATTCTATTCTCATTATCATTCAAATTTTTCAATTTCGATATCGCTGTCGGTGTTCAATTTATCAAGGCAAAATAAAGGAAACGGTTCGATGCGCATTTGCGAAGTATGACATTTTAACATGTCATATATACTTTTGCTATTCCGTCACAGAACTCACAGATGTCATTCATTAAATAGCTTTTTGACTTCAATAAAACGTAAGTCGAAATTTTATTACCAATTTATTATCGTGTTTAAAATGACATTAATAAACAGACTTCAAAAAGGGTCATATTATAAGAAATAGCAAAACACTTTGCTTTTGTGTTCTGAAAACTTTTAATTACAGGTTTCCAATTCATTCAATAATCTCCATCTTTTGGAGAATGTTACCTGTTACCCTGTATTTATAACAGGGTTGCTGTCCTCTACAAATGTTGTCACGCTATAAATTAAATATCTAAACAATAATGCCATTGTTTTTCTTTGATAATTAAGAATTCTTTAAACACGAAAAATAACGTGTCATGTATTCTGATTGTAACCTATGATAAGTAATTCTATCAATTATTGAATATACGAAAAAGTCCTAAAACTACAGGCTAAAGCCTTGTAAGCTAACAATCTCAAATTAGTTCACAGTTGTGTAATAATTAATTTAAATTTGGAAATGACAATGATTAATACTTTTTAAAAATGGTTGTAATTTTAATTGAATGAATTAATTAATCGAATCTATTCAAACGATATATCTACTGTCAAATATAAAACCAGCAGCATTTCAAGGGTATGTACGATTTTTCAACTTCATGCCAACAAAGTAGTTGAATAGAAATTATTTTTCTATCCTAAGAGACAATTCGACCAGACTAGAATAAGTTGTATCCGAAAACAAATTTCAAATTACTGTAGTGTAAAAGCATCTTATATTTCTCTCACTAATGAATCCAGTTCATTATACTAGTGACTATTCATAGCCACGATCTCGGTGGAAGTGACGTACACGGGTATTTCTAATAGGAACAAAAATTAGTCAGTGACCGTCAGTCATTGGGGACTACCGACAGAAGTCAAAACTTAAAACTATCGAACATTTAGCATGTTGATGACGCGATCTAAGAATTTACCCAAATAAAAATCGCCCAATGTGCCTAAGATAACTTCAATAATAGAATATATTTAAAGTGGGCAATGTCAGTAATTAATTTTATTTTTACAAGCTTGGATTCCAAGTTAATACAAGAATGTCATTTTTATATTGAAGTGATAAAAAATGACGATGATATACTTGAATTAAGGAAACATAAAGAATATTCTAAAAACAATTACTTAGTTTTAAAATCGTTTTACTAGTTTAAAAACAATAACTATAAAAACAACATAAACTTCTTATACATATTTTATATGAATTGTATGTTTAAGTGCGATATTTAGACTTTTCTTTTATTAAATAACTTATTGAACAAGCATAAACCAAATTATACATGCCTTTTCAAATGTATTTACGCCAAAGTTCCAATCATCGTTTTCACAAATTTGATTATTAAAATTCTCAGTCAAGTATTTTCTTAGTTACTTGATAAAATTTGAAATGTTTATAAAATAATAAGTTACAATAACTTTTTATACAAGGTTTTATACTTAGATCAAAAATTATACTGCCTAATTTAAAAATATGAAGACACTGTATTTTTACGGTATTCTGAAAGTTTACACGACGGAATCGTGTACATCAGTATTATGTAAAAACTTACTATGTATATATAATATGTATTGTCAAAAAAGTACGACCAAGGGTGCAATAAATGATGCAATACGTGACCCAAAAATGTAACACAATGTATGAATCAAATCATTTACAACGCATTAAACTAGGTGTTTCTTCTTAAAAATATCAATGTAAGTAGACTTCCTACGCGGGTGACGAGAAGCGGTTAACCAGCCGGACGTTAAAAACAAAACACTACTAAAGTTCTTAGTTGTCAAGCAATTCTACCACAAATTCGGCGACCAATAAAGGGTCGATTCGCGTCTTTTTACTGAAAATAGAATTTGAATAAATATTATATTCGCGCAATGTAGGCCAGGTGGGAATGTCAATTATTTTACATCACTAATTTATTCATTTAAACCAAATAAACTCAATACAATACGAAGGTACGGATGAATCGCAAGTGTTCGACGGATTGTCGTAAACTTCCTTCAGTTGGGGCGCGAGTCTCCGTGGGTGGACCAATATCGACATGCGGCTCGAACGCCGCCGAGCCGATACAAGTTAAACGTCTGAACCACAGTTGAAAAGCGTGTGGACGCCAGAAAGCATATTTAATTTTCTGTTATTTTTCTTATCATACTTTAGTTGGTGCACTTTGACTTATGGTTCTCATATTCATGTATTTGAATGAAATAAAATTCAATTAAAATAATTCCATTTATTACAAAACTATTTACAATGCCATTTATTATTATGCATATATCCGTTGTCATATAAAACATTGTAGTTGAGATAAATTAATGAACATCCTAAGGCAAATTTACAGCTTATAATATAGGCACACTATCTCTTTTAACACTAAAACTAGTTACAGATCAATCGTGTTGTAGGCACCATCTCCTATAAAATTATATCTATTAAATCAATATTGGACATCTTATAATATTAAAAATACAATTGCACAAATACTATTTAAAATTAGTTGAACAAAATGTTTGCAAATGTAACTTCAAAACAAGTTTTCATATTATAATGTAATTTATATATAAAGGTTATATAATTTAATGATTGCAAAGAAATCATGAAACAAAATTTCCATAGTCACCATTGAAAAGTAATTTAGTTACATAAAAATACGGAATGCTTTTGTTTTCGGCGCTAATTAAATGACAAAATACATGAAACGTGGTACAAGACAATATTAGACTATATTATTGTTTTATGTTCTATTTTGCTATTATTCACACCCTTTCATCAAAAATCAGAAAATTAAGGTTTCGTTAATAATATTATTCTTCATACACATTAAAAATGAAAATTTTTATACATCACTTTAATAACAAATTAACATGCAGCTACAATATTTAATATCATGGAATTAAAAACCATATAGCATTTATGATTTTAAATATTAATCTAGATGATACGTGATTCATTTCAAATTCATGATCCGTTTGTAAAAATGCACGCATTAATATCAGAGGGAATGTACTAAATATTTGCTGTCTGACATGACTGGCCATTCAAACCAATTAAACCTATAAATGAACAATATTTACACCTCCACAGTACATTAAAATAATCAACTCATTTACAACTTTCTACACCAAAAACATTCTTTATATTACATATTTTACTAAGATACTAATTATATTTTTACAGTTTTACATTACAAGAGTAATACTTGAATTAATACGTTCTAGACGTCGTTTTATTGGACTCTTTTGAACCGCACAAATTCATGCAGTGAGAATATTTCGTCAATTTATTATAAATACTTATAAACATTGAACTCAAACTCCATTGTAAACAAATATATTACTACAAGGTAAACATTGAAGTAGTTGCAATTAATACATTATTTAAAACAATATCATTTTATCCTATGAAATTATATCACAAATTTCAATACAACAATTAAAAATGGGGTTTTATCATCTTGAAAGAAGCACAATCAGTTAATTCTATAATCAGTCTTCTTCGATATATACATGGACAAATCTCTTTAACCGAATGCCAAGCATTCAAAACAGAACTACTAGATTGAAATAGCTAAACAGTAGATGAACCACTTACCACTGTATCTATGTCATTATTTGGATTAAAGTAAATTGTAAAATTCATGGACTAATATTTAAAAGGTAAAATTACATTTGTTTCCTGCTACAACATATTAGATGGTATTTATTCATCCTTCTCATATCTTCATATGGCCATGCCTGTGTTACATTTATATACAACTACGTAATTATGTTACATACAAATTCAACACTTTTTTTCGTTTTCTAGTTTTGAATACACATAATATATGTGTAGGTGTGTGTAATTATATATGTGTATTCAAAAGTTGAAATCAAAATTATATTGTATCGCTAGATATAACATTCACAATAATAATGAAATCTGGATACATATGTGGTTAACGGCAGGTTACACCAAAAGAAAAAACACAATTCGCAAAAGTTAGCCGTCAGATTTAACAGGCTCTACCAAATTTTACATTAAATTTTACATGTAGTTAGCATTTATATCTCTTGGAGTAACTCGCCATATGATCGCTGGACATTAAACAACACATACCAATCACATATGTATCATAATACATACATGATTGGTACGTATTATATTAATGTAGACATAATCATAGACTAGATGTGACATTTCCTTGTTCTTTCAGAGTGGTTTTTCAATCTGCTGTAAGTTTTCAATAGAAGTTATTAGTAAATATTGGACGGCTGTAAACTTTGCTTACATTGCATACTCAATTTATTGTTTATAAAAATCAGGTCTTTATAAAAGAGTTCCATATGACTACAAGACCTGAAATAAAATAGCGATAACTCATCACTATTAATGTCGAAATTTTTTCTTTCCACGCATATGCTAAATGAAGAAAACTCCCAAACAAGTCTCATAAAAAAGTGTGAAAGAGGGCAAATTGGATATTCTTGTCAGATAAAACTAAGATAGACGTATTGCCAAATAAATTCGATGTATAGTTCATATAAACATTACAAAATAGTAATTAAAAATGTAAAGGTAAAGAGATAGACAAAGATATTTCTTATTGAAAGGAAGTGTATCTGTACATACATATACTGGGGTGTACACAATGTCGCATAGTATATACACAAAACACGTAGATAAATACCCTATGCACATTTAGTTTTATATGAAACTAGTTTGTCTTCACATATCACTCTTTCTGAGAGAAAATCAAAACTTAGCTTAGTTTTGGGCATGCGATGAATTTGTTTCGAAATCAATTTTGTGAATCCCTTCTCATAATTCTTGCGGCTCCCGTGACATATGTCACGATGTGATTGATAGTGTTGAATCAATGTCTCGTTTCCTGTTAAAAAATCATGTCTTTGTATTGGCACGTACGAATAGGCTAGCCGAAATTATGTCGGAGCGTGCTACGGGCGCGAGGGCTAGTGTGAGCCGGCGTGGACGCTGTGCTGAGCCTTCTTCTTCCGTTGGGCGAGCATGTCGTAGAAAGGATTGTGACTGATCGACCGCCTTAAGCACGCTATCCATTCGTCGCGCTCCTCGGCTGTAGCTGCCGACATTCTGCAAAATAAAGAAATCAGATGACCAATTTTATTACACTGAATAATTTAATGAACAACTTGTAGAGTACATGTAAAAAAATTGGCTACTAGTAATTTTTGTACGAAGCTTGTAGAAATAAATAAATAAAGTATGAGCATTAGCGTTGGAACTATCACAAAAGAGCCGTTTATATATATGAAGATAATGCTCAACTCGCTCTTGTAAAACCGTATAAATGTGGACGAATGTTTGGACGAATGGTTTGATGTTCTGATGAAAATAAATTTAATTTCGTGTCTTATTGTGGCATCGCAAAGATTCTAATGGTTCGGAGATAGATTATGTGCAACACAGTTGGTCCAATGCGATATACTGACAATTTATAATTTAAACAAAACATGCCGCGTAAGCAGTCTCTTCAGTACGATAGTGACCTCAACCATAAGTCCAAATATGTGAATAATACTGTGAAAAGTAAAATACTCAAGATTCTGAAATGATTAAGTTGAATCCCAGATTTAAACCTCTTATATCATTTTTAGGAGTTAAATATAACAGTAAGACACCAAAAATTATTCAAATAATAATAATTTAAATTAAATCTTCAAAATCAAATGAGGTTAAAAATCTCTTTATTTTAAATAGAACACTTAGTTTATACAATGCCAATACATGATGAGGCTGTTATGAAGACCAGGATGATATGCCATTAAATATAATTGGCTCATTTACTAAAGTGACAATTATTGTATGAATAAAAACATTATGATTTTTCTGATTTTTTATAATTATTTGCAATCAAACTATCATTAAGTGTATAAATTGTATAAATTGTTGAGTATATATTAATTAACCAAAACCATATTTTTATTTTATTGGTATTATGAACTAAATAAATTATTTACTTTCCTTATATAACTTTGAGCAATAATATATGTAGCCCAAATGTAGTAAGAAAATTACCATTTAAATATCGATACATACAATTATTATACAACCTTCGGTTAGTTTTATTCAAAATTATTTCATTTTGGATGATGTACTAGCGTCATCGAACACCAGCTTTGTGTTATACTCAAGTTATTCTAACATCGTCTATTAAAATCTTGTCATCTCAAGATAAAAAAAATAAATAAACAGAGCCTCTAATTTTATGAAGTGAAGCTATGTAACGTATATGTGACCTGCGTAAGTTGAGGGCTAGTATACTAATAAATAATATTACCAAGGTTACCACTTTTTTTCAACCCTAATTTCAATCACTAAAAAAAATAGAATTCAAAATATTAGGATTTGGATAATTACTTTAAACCAAAACGAAAAATCATCAATTTATAATTTCATTTAGCGTTTTGTGGTTAACAATTGTTTCGCATACGAAAACTCAATGCTCGCGAGGATGTTCTAACTCTCACGAGAAAAATTTAAATTAATAATATTATTTTTGTTATGATTATACTAACTTCCTTTTCTACATTTTATTAAAAAAGAACATGTATTTCGAGAATTAACTTAAATCTACATTGGTAAAAGTGAAAGTTTTTCAAATAAATAAATTTATCAACTATATCTAGTTGAACATCTACTAAACAGCTTTATAATAAAGAAACTATTAGAAAATAATAAAACAGGTGGGATTGCAAAATATTAATTAAAATAAACTTGCTTTTTCAGTCACAAATCGAAATAATCACTTTTAGACCGCCAATAGGCATCTCTTTCAATAGCTGACGTACCTGTATACAGTATGTTTGCCTTCGACGACTTTCCCTTCAGAATCAGTTTTACAAGCCTTGATGAGGTCGGCCCCGCCGCTCGCGTACAGCTCGAGGCAATGAGGCCGCTGCCGGTCGCTCGCCACGCGAACCTGAAATTGATTAAAAGAAATATTAGCATTTTTTTTAACGAACGTCGTCTTGAAGATTCTTTTTCATAATGTACTTATTACCTTGCATAATGCACTTGAAAACAAGGAAACAAAGTTGTGGGGTAAAAAAAACATAAATAAGATAAAATAATTGACAACATTTTTTTAATGTCAAACACATGTAGTAAAATTGGCAGTGAAAATTTTAAAAAATTAGAGATATTAAATAATTTAAAATAATTAAAACTAGTATATCAAAGTAAAAATTTGCTTGTACCTCAAATGTGTTTTAGCCCTAAGACTAAATTGTGCAATGTGCTTTTAGTATTTTATTATCGTTTTAAGGCATGTTTATGACAATGAGACAAACAAGAATGTGTAACAAAACTTTAAATATATAACACAATACCATTTAATTTAATGGATTACATTAATACTGTTTATCCCAAGAAAAGATATGCGTATAATATAGTATGCTGAAAATTTTATACATAATAGATTTTTATAATGCTATAAATTAATTATTGTGATAATATTAATAGATTATTTTTTTATGCAAGTCATTAAAATTAGATGATTTATGATCTATCCAGTATTAACTCTCTCTCTCTGCACTCTGCATAATATATGGTCAGACTTCTATTTGACAAAAAAAAAATAATGCTTCATGTATGCTGTGATATAAAACAGTAAATTTATATAATTCAAGTATACATTTTGTACCTCACATATTTTTATGCCTATACTATGATTATCTGTTTGTCTGAAGTCTAACATTATTTCTTGTCATTTTCTTCCAGTTCTTCTTTATTACCCTTTTACAGAAATAGTTATAGAGGGTAAATATAAAATTGCAAACTTTTCCTAAAGTATATTATAATACATGTACCTATAATAGTATGTTATTACTAATACTAACAAATTTAAATGAAGTTTGTATACTAGTAGGTTATTCACAATAAATATATTTACGTACACTAAAAGTAATAGGTATATTTTCAATGTATGTATATTGGGTTTACCACAGGATGTTTTCATTATCAACAAACTCACTTGCCTTAAATTTTCTATATTGACAATGATTTACAGAAAATAACAGTCAATAATTATGAACTTGAAACTTAACCCCATGACTTTTCACACTAAGATTTCTCACTAACACCTAAGATTTCTCAGAATCCCTCTCCTTTTTACATAACATTTTACTTAGTAGTCCTGCTAAATGTCAATAGGAAAATGATCAATTATTTCACAACTTCAAAATAAGAGAAAAATAGTGTCTATTTAAAGTAAACTATCACTAAGGTGCTATAAGAAACAATCAACTGACTGGTAATGACAGTTCATTAGATCTTTACTAAATGAACACTAAAATAGTATTAAAATGTAAGTAAGCTCTCTGAGTGTGGCTGTAAGGCTTAGTAAAATAGGTATTACAAAATTAAAAGAATGATTTCAAATAATTTTAAAGTGAGGAAACTAATCAGACTTTTTCAAATTTTTTAAAATAAAGATATTTAAATAAAATTGTACATAAAAAAATAGATATAATAGTTGCTTAATTTAAATATTCATCAATCAACTTTGGAAAACGCACGTTCGACTAAAATATCGCAAAATGGATGGCTCTTACCTAGACTAGGTAATGTAGACTTTTTTGAACGAGTTAAAAATGATTATGTTCTACTTGTGGATACTTGAATTCAGAGACTCGTAAGAAAATTTTAAATAATTTGAAGAAAGATTATCTGGTAGTGTATTGCTATTAGTTTTGCATTTACAAGCATTGACTTTAAGTAGGTTTCATATTTATTTGGAGGCTATATGTTACTTTTTTTTCATTAACATATTGAACACCACGCGACCTACGGTGTTGGCCATGTGAGAAAACACGTACGAGCTAAGGCAAAATCTTATTTTCTTCAATTATTAAAATACTTTTTTTTATCCAATCAACGAAAAATATGAAATTTGGCACTATCTATTCGAAACTTTAGATTTTTATGGTATAAATTTTGTATTTAAGTAACTTTAGTCGCCGGTGGACCGCGTGCCTCATGAGAAGGAAACGAGATTTCACTTGCGCTGGGCCGCAGCGTGACCCCCGCCACGCTGCGGTCCACCGCACATCGCGTCACGCCCACGCCGTCCGGCTCGACGCAAATTCAAATCAGTCAACCGTTTTTACTCCAATCACAAGTAGCGTTCGCGCAATATTTGTTTTGTGTATTGTCATGATTAAGTTTTCTGTTGTTAATTATGGATGAAGTATGTTTGAAGACTTTGATATAACTCAAGACTTATCAGCACTAGACAACGTCGAAATGAGACTCCTGAACAACAGTTTTCACAATTGAATTTGTACGACAAATCCAATAACGAATTTAATATAGTTTCATTACAAAGAAGAAAGCGTTGACGTATTTTGCTTTCCGGGTCAGAAGACAACAATGAAAATAGTGTTGTTCCCCATACCTTGGGTAAGTTATATATTTCATTATTTTATCCCAACTACTAGGTATATTTAGTACTAGCAGTTACTCGTTATAACATCAGCTATCTGCCAGTGAAAGTCCCGTTAAAATCGGTCCAGCAGTTTCAGAGATTGGCCGGAACAAACAGACAGAGAGAAAAAAATTTTAAAAATAGATTATTTTTAAGTAACTTCTGTATATACATTTATGTGTATATACATACTGTTATGTGCATTTAGTGAAAAGCTGTTAATTTGGAATTGCAAAGAAACACTTCAATTTTATTTATGTGTATAGATAATGGTCCTTGAAGACTGATATTGCATCTTAAAAGTTAAAACCAATTATCTGCAAATTTTGCGAAAATCACTTTCCTACACCAATCTGCATAAAATTTCAAGCTCCGTCTACTGGTAAAAACCGTATGTTTGATATTATAACTTATTGAATAAAGCAATTTGCTCATTGTTTCAAGTTGTACGCCGACGGCTAAGTGGACGTCGCCAGTAGGTAAACCGTGAAAAATTATTCCGTACACTGAATTTCCAGGTTTTCCACTATTTTACTATAACACAATGAATAACAAATCTCCAGCTAATTTATGTGAGCTCATGGTATCCGACGAAATATTTCAAGAAATCGGCAATTGTACTAACCAATACGCCATTAATCTAATAGCTATGTCTAACGACGCTTCACACCACCTAAACGCACTACACACCACCTGAAGACTCGTGCATTGATAAAAGTTTTATTCCGTTTCGAGGAATAATCATTTTCCGACAATATAACAAACAAAAACGACACAAATACGGTATAAAAAAATTCAAACCATGCACAATACCTGGATATACGTATAAAGTTCATGTCTATGTATGAAAAAAAGGAGACAAAACCGTCAAGACTTCTCCTACCACTGTGATTATGCATTTGTGTCACGATCTTTTAAATAAAGGTTTATCCAAAGAATTGTTAGATAATGAAACTCATTAAGTGGGAATTCTCACAAAGAATCACAAAAATATTTCAAACGATGTTGTATTGAAAAAACTACAGAAAGGAGAATATATTGTGAAGGAAAATGAAGATGGAATTACCATCATGAAATGGAAAGACAAAAGGGATGTTCCGGTTTTATCAACAAAGCGCTCAGCAAAATTATGTAAAGTCAAAAAGCGTGGAAAGGTTTTGTGCAAGCCGGAAATAATTTTTTACTCTAATAAAGATAAAGGTGCAGTTGATTTAGCGGGTCAAATGACATCATAATCCAGTCCATTGAGAAAAGCAGTCGAGTGATACAAAAAAACTTGGGAATGATTAACTATTCATTACGTCAATCGTCAATGCTTTGACATTGTACAAAACTACAACAAATCAGAACATCCAGATATAAGACTTCAGAAAAGAAATTCTGAAAAAAATGTGTCACAAAACCCAAACAATTGAGCCTGCAAACATACTCGTTCTAAAGTAGAAGATCCTGCGCGAAAGACTAGACGAACTTACCAATAATGTCACAAAGAATATTCAACAAATTTGGGTGCGAAAACTACGAAAATCAAAGTCAAAAACATTGTGACTTAGTGCACAACTTGTCCAAACAAGCCATGGTTGTGTTTGGAGTGTTTCGACAAAATTCATTCTTAAATTATTCTCTTCATTACTAGGTACATATTACTCTCACCTACGCTTTTACCTTACTCTAGGCTCATATTACTCTTAATTTATAATAGTGTTATTTATTACATGCTAGTGATTACTGAGTATTTTTATTATATTACTAGTTCCCTTATAAAATAAGAGAGAGGGGAAAAAATACGGTTTCAAGACACTTGTGCCGTATCTACTGACTAAAAATGTTCATTAAGATATTTTTAATTTGGTAATTTTAATTAATTTTCAATTAAATAAACATTAAAAACTAATATATTTTTAGTTTTTATTGCCAAATAACCATTTCTAAAATGTATACATTTTTTTACTTGTAGTGGAGAACATCTCTAAAAAGTATAGAAAACACTAAATAAATTCTAAATCTATTGCAAGACCTGTGAACCAAGCTTACTGGGTTGTTGCAGGAGGCCACGCGGCCCACGCTACTAACATTTTTGAGTGATATCAGCATTTAGTGGCAAAACAGGTTTGAATTTAAGTCGTGGAGCGGCTCACCGGTGAGCCGCGTGGCTCCAATGAAAAGTGCTACAATTTTACGCGGCGTTCAAAATGTCAACTATAATGAAAATACATAATTAGAAATTTGTTATGTAAAAGATAATTTTGAATTTTTTCGTTGTTTGAACTTACAGATATGTTTTCCAGGGGAATGATTCCTCGTGGCTCCTTATCAGTCGTGTATTCGAAGTAGTACAGGCAGTTGTCATTGAGAATGAACCACCGTCTCTTCCACGACTTATACCTGGAATGATTGCGTAAAAAATATTTACATGTGATAATAATTAAAATACATACTATTTACCAGAAAATATCTCACAATAAAAAAATAAATATCCTTTTTGAAACAAAGCAATAAAATATCTTCTGCTAGTTAGTTCTTTTAAATGTCATTCTAACAAAAACTTATAAGTTTTCATTCATAAATACAATATAGAATTTTTACCTTCCACCTTGCTTCCATAGCCAACCTTCTTTGTCAGGATTGAAGAATGTGTGCATGAGATCATTGCCATCATCTTCTGGTATCTTAAAAGGCTCCGTCTTTATAGATTCGTATAATGACTGAAATCATTATAAATCAGGCATTACTTACACTAAACTAGAGAAAACTTTGAAATAGAAAGAAATATACAAACAAACATGAAAGAAACATACCCCGATTAGTAAAAACAGACAAGATGATTATAAAAAAAATTATTAAACTTTTATTTGTTCAGGGTTTAACCACCAATTAAAACTCTTTCTATTCAAGTATAAAGAATGTTACAAAGAAAAATATTAATAGTGCAGGGAAAAGAATTTTCTCTTATAAAACATCATTCCTTTTCAGCGTCCAAGATCTAGATCATCCGATTAATATCACAGTAAACATTTAGATCGGCTTCAAACAAACTCTCTCACCAAGAGCAACTCCTGCGGTAGATCTCCCCCATTGTTGATGCCCCTGTTCATGGCTACGAACTGTTCGGGCGTGGGTTTCTCCTTCACGCTGGGATTGTGCAGAGACGTGTTCAACATTATTATGGCGAAACTGAGCACGTAACAAGTGTCCGCGTTCGTGAATATGTCGGGGTTCAATTGGCAATATCGTTGAGCGAAACATTCCATCATCCTGTCGATCTTCTGCGCCTCGCCCGGCAAACGAAAGCTCCATAAAAATTGTCTGCGAGTGGTTAAAAAAAATCGTAAATACGATTAGTGGCTCTAGTTGCACTTTCTAAAGGAGTATGTTTGTTTTCCTAGATTGTTGTAAAATATGATTCAAATTATTCTTTCTATATTGATGAAAAGTTCGCTTTTTTTTTTCTCGATATCGGGGAAAAAAGTACTACTTTTTTCCCGGCTCACACTTCGATAGAAAGTTAGTTTTTCGTCTCCGGTAGAACATTTCCACGCGCACTATTATGTCAACCTTGCCTTCGAGTGGGTGACAACGATTTTCTGCGATCCGGAACTTATTACCGGGGACGAAAAACAAACTTTCCATCGAAATGTGAGCCTGGAGAAAATGTAGCACTTTCCTCCCCGATATTGAGATCTTCCATGTTTGTGGTAAAAAAAAACTTATGTACGCATCATGGAAAAACATGAAACATCGACACCCGCAATTATACGATTAACAATCCACAGGCGGGAATGCCCTACTTTTCGCCCTAGGTACGTAATGTACTATTTCCCCTTACGGTCATTGCAACATTAACTAATGAAATATTTGAATACATATTAAATGATTATTACAATTATACTGAGTGCATTTTAATTAGATTTTAATCCGAAAATCGTGAAGAAGTAAATCGAAAGTATTCAACAAAAGCAATGACTAATTAAAAAAACGAGAATGTAAAAATCAATGTAGTACCATATAAATAATTTTCTAAAAGAGAAACTTGAAAATTAAGTAATATTCAGACCACTGACTGATAAGAATGCTTTAAAACGTATTCCAAACGAACCTACAGAAATATAGAAATTCGGCGGTTGTTTAGAAACCTATAAGCAATTACATGAAAATTTTTCTGATCATCTTGAATACTGGATTAACGAATCTTAGAAAGTATAATATCGAAGTCTTAGACAACAACACGAACCTGTGGTTAATACTAATAAACTATTGATGTGTAAGTAACTTATTGCACATATATATATAGCATACATTTTTTAAGAAAACATTTAGAAGTAGTTTCATGTAGCAAATATATAACAATGGAGGTGTATTTGTTCACAATTGAATTATCTACATGCAGAATACAAAAATATTCATCATTGATGAAGTGAAAGGGAGGAATGCTTCGACAAGGAAATAACAATCGATAATAGGTTCGATGGAGATGAAAAAAAAGGTACATTACACCCGATTGTGAATCGTCGTTGAATGGAATAAGACTGCGCGAACACTGACCTGAGAGCCTGCACCAATATGAGGTCCGTGAAGTCGTGGAGATCGACGAACGCCCTCAGAACAGCCTCGTTGAACTCCGCGCGCTCGCCAAGGTAGTCCCCGATGGCGGTTTTGCTCAGCCCTTCGCCCTTGTGGAGAAATTGCGCCACGTCCTCCGGCGTCCGCTGAAGTAGGCCGTTCTCGTATAGATATTCAATGCCTGAAATGTAAATGGTAAAATATTTTTTGATTGATGGTGGCAATCGTCATGATAATCAAATAAAAAGAAGGTATATCAAAGAAAAATATTTATTTTGTTGAATAATTAGACAACGGCTTAAATATCACCTTTACAATTTGGTTGCAAACGTAAAGCTACATTCGTATAATTAAATGCATTTATGTAAAAAAAAAATTTGATTTTCCTTTTGAAAATCGTGACTTTGGTTAATTGTTTTTCTATCGTGAAAAAGTTATGCTCCTTCCTGATTCAAAAAAAATATCGAACAATTTTTTTGTATTAATCATGTAAGTAGCGTAGTACAGCGAAATACTAATGCTTGTGATAAAGAAATTTTCCGAATAGTCCCTTAGTAACCGAATATCCCAAGCATGCATTGCATTGATTATTCTAGTCAAGTATTTTATGTATATCTAACCAACGGACATATTTATGTATCGTTACGCTGAATTACGCCTTAACGTATACGTGACTTTCGTAAGTTTTGTGCGAGTTTATAGCACTTCCTCTGCGCCCCACAAAAGGAACACACTAACAACTGTCGTTTCGCTTTGAAGCGCAATCCGCAAATCACATCCACGCTCGCGCCCGCGCCTTAAAGCACGACAAAAGTTATAAACTCCCGAAACTAGTTAAAATATGAATGTGCAACTGCTTCTTCAAGAAGCTCTAATAACACTGTGGTTTTAATAATGTACGTCGCAACGCGGCTATGCATTACAGTTGGTTAAAAAAAAACCATTAAATCTAATCGATTTCAACCATTCCCGCTAATAACAGAATGTACTTATTTGGTATAAAAGTACTTTTATACCAAATAAGTCCATTCTGTTATTATAAAGAAGAATCTTTATTCTTCGAATTTTTTAACAATTTAAACCTTTCACTAGATACAATTATAACGAAAAATACCTTCGAAAAAAAATTAGTATGCCGTCCTAGGGCCGTCAATTAGTATGCAGTTAAGATGTACGGATGTGATTGCGATTTGGCCCGTTTGGCTTTATTAATTCCATTAATTTGATTTATAATATAACCGGATTTATGAGGGATAGAACTTTATTGAATACGAGCTCCTTCACGTTTGTCATTTTTTTTTAAATATTTTAAATAAATATTTGCCAAATTGAGAGTTTTACTAATAATACTTTGCGACGTAAAATAATTAATAATAAATTATCTAGTATTGTAAACAAGACTCAAAATTTAGGTAATGTTACATAATTAGTTGTAGCAGTTCAGTTTCGAAATTAAATATGACTTAGTTCGCTATAACTAACATGAGGTTTTGTCATCAAATAGAGCAAAATACCCACAAAATAACGATCAGGTTGACGTCTAATAAACTCACGATTAGTCCTCGTATACCGTCATCTGTCGGCTGCTAGCCACACCGCGAACTGTGGGTACGAATATCCACACAAATGCATGTGTAACTACTTTAATACTATTACAAACAGCAGTTTTTTTCTATCAGATCTCGATGCTCTGAGGGTCTAGGAAACATCCCTGATCATGCCTGAGATGATGTCCGTATGTCTGTGTGGATGTGTGTGTGTGTGTATGCATGTGTGGATTTGTGTGTGTGTGTGTGGATGTATGTAAACCTCTTATAACTTTTAAACGGCTTCACCTAATCGAGCCCACTAAACGGCGTTCCAAAGAATTTCACCAAACTTAGATTTCCTGAAAGTTTGGGTCGATTTGAACCAGTAGATTTTGAGAAATTTTCAAAAAACTAAGAAAAAAAATTTTTTAGTGGTTTTTTCAAAATAACTTTAAAATGGCTTGACCTATCAATTCCAAAATCTAATGAGCGCTTAACCTATTAAAAACACGTCGATTGCCGTAAACCGGGATAAAATCGGTTGATTCGTTTGTGAGAAATCGTTGTCGAGAGAAATCGAAAAAAGAGTTTTTTTGGGATAAATACGAAACAGCTTGACCGATCGACTTCCAATTCTAACCAGCTCTTGACCCTGTAAAAACACGTCGAATGCCACAAACCAGGTCAAAATCAGTTGATTCGTTGGCGAGAAATCGTTGTCGAAAGAAATCGAAACAAACCGTTTTTTTACTCAAAAAATCGCGTCAAATCCCGTATATTTTCGAGTGTTTTGAACTCGAAAATAGCGGGAAGTTTCAGGGTTGGCCTACAGGGTTAACCTATTTTTTTTTGCCATTACGTTGTTGCCATTTAGTTACGATTTTTATCTAATTTACTCCGCTTTCTCTCGTCATATGTTCTGTTCATCTCTGTTTTGTTTTACTTTTTTGGAGTAAATCCTCCGTCTTAGTTGCCAAACTTATTTCATCCACTCTCTTTTGATCTTCTATCGTAATCCGTCATATTCTTTCAATTTCTCTTTAACATATTCCGTGTTTCCGAAAATTCTATCCTGACAGTTTAAGTTTGGTATCCATATGTATATTTGGGTATGGCAGAATACAGGTATTTAAAAAAATGTTCTGGATTTTATAGTTGGTAAGTATCTACTTTTAAATATCTGATTAAGGTTCACATCTTCTTCAGGTAAAGACGATCTTGTATCAATTTCTATGTCAGTTTGGTTTACGTGATATTAATCGTCGCAAATATATAATACTTTGAGTTTTAGCCATCCATTTTTGTTGCTGTTTTTACACTATTTAACACGATTTTCGATTTTATTTTATTCAAGATCAGAGCAACTGTTCTATTTCCGTCCGTCAGCCTCTGATACAACTTTGTTTGGAAAACCTTAACGATACCCTTCAGCGATTCTCTACGTGATCGAACTTCATATAATTAATATTACATCAGTCGTGTCACTAGTTTTCCAAATATCCTGTCAAATGTTATTAAAAATTTTGAAAGTGAGAAATCCCTTTATTATACCCATCTAGCAATTGGAAACTCCTCACCGATTAAATCGAATTTCATTCGTACAGACTGTTGCATATATATTTTTAACATTCTAATGTATTACTTCGGTACATACCAGAACCTCCCAATGCAAAATATGGTTTATAGAGTCAAAATCTTATAGCCAATGAATGTACAAAATCTTGCCTCAATCTCAATAATTTTCCATTATGTTTTATAACATGCACGTGATCGGCAACAGAAAAACTGCTCTGTAACCAACTTGTCCTATTGGTAGTTGTTGTCAATTAAAACGATTTACAACAATCATAATCCTTGTAAACCCTATTTAGAATTTTGAGAATACTTTATTTAAATTTTATATCAGACTTAAAATTCTATAATTTTCAGTGATATTATTATCGACTCTGATATAAAAATTTAGTTATGTTCTTAAGTTATTCATATGGCGTATTATCATATGGGTGTATTATAAACAGTACAGGATACATTTAATCATATTAAATTTAAAAATAAAAAACTTCATTGCATGCATTTAACTATTCGAAAATATAATATTATTTCACGTTAAAAAAGAACTATGCATACTAAAAAATTGCGAACTAAACTCCAAAAATATTAAACATTGTGTATTTTAGTGTTGGTTTCACTCCTCGAAAACAAAATTAAAGCCCTTTTAAGACCACTCTATCGTTCATTTTTCGTAGAAGTTTTTTTGCAGAAAATATTTAATACTGAGATTCGATATAATAAAAAATAATAATGATCTGTACAAAACTAACTATATCAATTTTATATAACGTATAAGGTGTCGTCATAAAAAAGGTTTACTTTTATTTCAAGGTCATAAAAATATTTTTTATATCTTTAATATCTCTAAAAACATTTTTGCTCCAGTGGTCGTAACTATTGATGTGGTTTGCGAGTAATAACCGCCCTTCATACCCCGATATTTCACGATGTCAAAGCTAAACTTTGACTGTAACGGTATAGCTGAATTAGGGGCAAACTGTGGCTTTTGAACAATAGGATAGTTACTGAAAAAAACATTTCCTTAATAGGGCTTCACACACGAAAACTTTTTGACCTATGTAGTACTAATCTTTCATCATTAAACACGCTAGCTACTAGAAACAAACTATCACCACGTTATTACTTTGAATGCTAATATAGTTTTAGGATTTTAAATTATAATTTTCAAATCATTTAAACGTCTACCCGTTTCATTAAAAATTAGTTTAATTAGACATTTTTTCCTTTTATTTGTTAGTGTGGAACTCTAAACGACAAAATGGGCTGGGACGGACATTATTTTCTAAAAGAACGCAGCCTTATTTTTTACTGCACCTTATTTCTTCCAATACGTTTTTCCCATGGCAGTGATTGACGTCAATAAATAAGTATCTATCACCCGGCACAGTATTTTGGCTCTACAAAAAAGAGCGTTACGACAGAATTTAAGATGAACCTCCGCCCACGCGTCCCTCCCTTTCACGAAGTGTGACGTCACGAGAGCGCTGGAGGAGGTTGCGTGGGTGTCGTTTACGCAATCGTTAGCAAAGTCGCATTCAATGGCGTTGTCTACTGAATGAAATCTTACGCCCTAAGTCACGCAAAGGCAGAATACATATTAGACATTATCGAATTTAAAGCGGCAAACAGATGTTTGTTTGCTTGAATTTGTATTTTCAAAACAAATTTGTACTCTCGGATGGTTTGCATGTGCAAGCCATCCGAATAGTAAGCGATCACCGCCGCCCATGGACAGTCGCAACACCAAAGAAGTCACTAGTACGTTGCTGGCCTAGCACGTGTGACTATACTATATAAATTTATTATTAAAAAGATATAAAGAACTATTTTTTTGACAATAATACAAATGAGTATGGAAAATCGATTTAGTTAATTGGCACAACCTTAGAGATGTATTTTTTCGCTATTCCTGAGACAAACATTTCCGTATTTTTTCTATGTAAAGTGTATCGTACCAGCACTGCCATTACTGTAATTTGGCGTATTCAGCATAGTCGTTTATTTTATCAACACTAAATCTTTTTATCAAGATTTAACATTTTTTTTCCTATATTTTACAACGGAATCTCTTAAATTTCTATTACTTAACTTTTAAAATCGATAGCTGTAACTCGAAGAGGTCTTTCCATAGCGACAACGTAAAAACAACGCATACATAATGTTACCAATTTCAGTCGCATTTAGTTTCCATCGGTGAAAATTTCCTTATTTTAAACATTTAATTTAAATTTCGTCGTTACGGCATTCTTACTTTGGCCCTATCTACAATATTAACTATTTATAATATAGTTGATATTGTGATAAGTAAATATTTTTTCTCGCGCATTCGACAGAAACTGCTTTACGTAATTGTCACAACGGCTACCAAAATAGCGATAGTCGCTCATGACGCATGCGTGCGAGTGCGGAACAATGTCGTTTCCAGTTCACTTCATTCGTACACGGGGAATAACTACGAAAATCCATTTGAAGCCGACTGGAGTCAGAGTCGGACATAGTATTGAGTACGTACTACAACCGATCATTGTTAGTAGCGCTCTGTTAATGTTCCATTTACATACACTTTAAGTAAGAGTTTTGAGTCTATGAATAGTTAACAGTATCATTTTTTTTTAATTTTACAGCACTCGTTTAATGACAGTAACTTTTTATTATTTCTTTACGCTTCTAAGCTCCTTTTGGCGTGGTCGTTTTTTTTTTTTGACGATTATTTCAACAAAAAATACATTAAAGTCGGCACTAATCGCCGCCACTTGGTTGTATGACACTATGTACCTATTATTTTTGTGAAAAAAATATTTTGTATAAAACTTTAAATCGTAACACGAAATAATATTCACGGTGTCGGTCCGATTTGACGTATAAAGTTTTTCATTCGTACATATGTATTATTTAATGATGTTTAGTTCTAATGCAAGTAAGAAGTCAGTCACCATTAATGATTTCATTCAATAAAAAAAAAGATAGAAAACAATCACTAAGAATTCTGTTATTTATTTACATTACGACTTCAGGTATAACGGAAGTACAATGTGTATGACAAAAAATTATAATATCGATCATTTACTTAACAAATTACCGACTAAAAACAAATAAAATACTGATGAAGTATGCAGTAACCAATCTTTGAAGCTCCATTAGGTTCGTTGTATAAAGCTTAATTTAACAATGCCTGATCACTGCTTATGCAAAACTTGAACAAAGCAGCAAAAAATATAATTTCCTTTCTCACATGTGTTGTATCATTAATATATCATTGGCTAATACGCCAATACCATATCATTTCATATCGAAATGCTATAACAATTAATGATTTTACATGACTCTCTATGGTCAAAATTCTGCTTTTCAAAAAAAGCTATTGTTTAAATAGTTATTATTATTATACTACCATTACAACATTTTGAGAAAATTTTGAAATTATGTGAAGGTTTGAGCATGCAAGTCAGCTTTTCACTCCGGAACTTATAGTCACGAAGAGTACATTATAAATTGACAAACAATTTTATAGTTTTCTATAGGAAGAATATGTCACTGATTTTGAAATTAATAATTTAGAGCAAGAATCACAGGAGCGTTCCGAACCAGCCATACGATTGGACGGCGTGTGTCAATTGAACTTGATTTACAAAAAAAAAAAATTAAAACTATTTTTAGCACTTATTAAGTAACGAGAGTCATGGCATTATATCAATAAGGGTTATTGGAAAATGTTAAATAACAAAAGGCAGATTTTGCCAAAACTATTGTGGTTTTCGTTACGACAAAAAAAAAAACCGAAACAATATTTTGCACTATATATTTACATACAAGCCTCGGAATGAGATCACTATTCTAATAAATACCGCGCAGTTTATACATGGCAACTTCGAATTCAAACTGAGTATGTTTATAAAGAGGGTAGTTGAATATTTTTCTATTGTTGTATATAACGCATGTTTATTTAAGAAAAACTACAGAGACATTATTTTATAAATGATCACGAAAACAATCAGAATGCCAATTCGACAGACGATGCATTAGGAAACAGTGACGACATTGTGTTTACAGCGCCGTTCACAAACCATAAACGTATCTCTTTTACAGATCGATGTTCACGACACATGCTACACGCGGTTTTGGAAGGATACAGCTAGAGAATTCCTGATGGGTGACATTTCATTTTTTTTTAATAGATTTTAATTTGAGTGTAACTTGTTATTGTCATATCTAGTATAGGCCATATTTCAGTAACATATATGTTTGCAGTATCGATCCACAATTCTATTTTCTTTGTAATAATTTTATGTCTAACAAATATCAATATCAAAACTTGCGCGTGACCAACTAGAGACTGGATACCTCCTACTTTAAACCATAGAAGCGGCAATGAGTTTCTATAATAATGACCGATATTGTGTATTGCAAGAACGCCTTGAAAACTGTGAAAAAACATAATTGCACTGTTGTGATATATAAAATTCTAAAGCACGCGACTCCAAACTTATCTACAGTGTGTATTCAGCAAAGGAAGCTTGTTACGTAGGCGTGATGATATCACGCGCTTCCCTCGACGACCTACTTTCGCCCTACAGAGCCTGCAGCCCGCGAGGCGTCTGGCTCTAACTAGGTCTACCGTTCGGTAACACTGTCAATTCAATCGAACCAGCCTCGCACCTTCCTTTTACCTTTCTCTCTTTACGTATCCAAAACTCGAAAACCAAAAAGGATGATTTTGTCGAGTTCATTTATCTGTAGGCTTATTCTTTTTATTATCTTACACAAAAAGAAAACTAAACAAAAACGAGTTCATTGAGTTGTATTTGTCCTTATTGTTACCAAATATTTATGACGAATTTTGTTTGTATTTATTTCTTCTTGCTACCAAATACACGCGTAAGAGACAATAATCGATATGTTATTTATTATTGATAGTCGTCGATTATTAAGTCTCGTGTGCCTCTATAGACTTACTTTTAGTACCAACGCAATAATTATTATATTAACATTTCCTTATATATATATTTGCGACTTTGTTATTATTAAAAAAAGTAAATAAATGTAAATTTCTTTAGTCTCCTAAAATAATATTCTTTGGCCATTCTAATGACCGTTGGTAACAATAAAAAGGCTTATTCTTAATTTTCTATTGAAAAAATAATAGCGTTTGGTATTGCCTTATTTAAATTTTCATACGAGAAATTACAATACAACAATCGTTGGAAATATCCGAGTAAATTAATAAATCCAACTGAATATTACTATTATACGATATTTAATGCTCGCGGCCTATTTCATAATCAGATTACTAAATTAGGTTAGACTAAATTAGTTGTGACAAAGTCGACGCGCGCCAAACGGAAGGCATTATTTGAATCAAACGCGTTCAGTAACATCACTGTGCGTTTAATAAAAAAATCAGAAACGTTGAATAATTAATGAAATACGGGTTGTTATAATATAAAATAAAATAAAAGGTAACGAGAATATGAATAATCTAAAGAAATTTAATACAGGCGTAGTTCGCGACCTATTTAATAAATCACCCGTGCTAAAAAAAACTTAATGGTCCGTCAAGCAAACGACGTGTAAGCGCGCTTGAAAATCGTTTTAATCCTGCAAAACGCCAGCAAAAGTTCACCAAGTTGGATAATAACATCTTATGATGCATTTTATGCGATTAGAATTTGTGTTTGACAGTTCTAATACAAATAAATACTCTCTCATATGTTTTACCACTCGTTTATAAATTCAAAACCCATTAAAATCCATTGAATCTCAATTTAGGATGATTTATAAAAGAAAAAAAACCGCGTGAAACCTAATTGAAACCTACTTTTATATATATTTCACGACAGGTCTATTAAAATTTATAACTACATAAAATATTGAATAATTTTCAATGATAAATATAGTAAATACGTTTGTTTTTATAAAGATTTACTAATATTTAACACTTACAAATAAATGAAAGCTATAGGGTATTTTCTACTGACCTAGAATCATGAAACTTGGCAAGAAACAAGGCATCATAGCATAAATACTTAAAGGAAAAAAATCTGAAAAAGTTAATTTATCATAATCATATGAAAAAATATTTTAGTGATTATACATTTACACTTGCGTTTGGGAGTATGGAACGTGGTGAGACCGATGTATGGAAGAACACTTTTTAACTTTCCCGTATGAAAATTTAACATTTTCAAAAATTCGAATATCTTTTAAGACATTAAAAAAAAATTTTTGAAAAAAACCAAGCAAAATTTTCAAAATTTCCAGGAAATAATTCTCACCAGCATCGGTATTGAAACAAACAAAATCATCACGATTTTTAATGCATAATATATTACACATAAATAAGTTCGTACGGAACTCTCCGGATGCGAGTTCTATTCGAACTTGTCCGGCATTTCTTTTAAAACATGGACCGATGCAAAACCATGTTTATAATAAAAGCTTCTTTTTATATTGCTTTATTTACTGATTACCAACATCAGTCCGTTGTCAAGTTTTACTAACCTACCCCATAACCGAGGTATACCCCAGCACAATTTTTTTATTTGTGATCGAAGGGCTCGAAGCTGAAGCCCTGTCCCGTGACGATCAGGGGCCGACAGTTTTACATACTCTCCGAAACTCAGAGCGAGCGAATTAATTTAATCTAATAATTTAAAAAGTTTTTGGTCAGTTCGCCCGTGGTGAGGTTTCGAACCCGTACCTTCCGGTTCGAAGGGAACGCTCTTGACCATCGAGTCATTACCACTCATTAGATACTACGTTGTTGTATTTAATTATAATCCAATTAAAGAGCTGTCTTTAATTGCATTATATTTAAATGCAATAATTGCGAAATTCAAAAATTTCGTTGAGTTTGACCACACAAGGCGACGGATCTTGCGCAACCGCATCCAGGAAAACACGTGAGGTCAGATATACGACTAGCGTTTCTCAGAATCGGTGTACAGGTGCACTCTCAGAGCGCAGGCAATGTCGGGTATAACACTCTGCGGGCGTAACAGGAATACAACACGTCGATGCTACGTCGTACGAGTGCACGAAGCGGCGAGGCCGGCCGTGGGAAAACCGCACCCGGCCCGCACAATCGAACGGGGACAACGGCGGCGAGAAATAACCGTGATGCATTTTTAATCAATGCATTGCGTGCAATAGTTGCGCACTGCAATCTTAGTGCATTTATTACTGAGATTCGAATGTAAAAGATAATATACTTTAAGCCTTCCTGAAGACGTCATGCGCCATCAAGAAATTTCTTTTTAATAATGAACGAAACACGGAACGATAAAAAAAAGAATCCTTAAAATATGTAATTTGTTCTCATTTAACACACGAACGAGTAACAATAAATTTCTCAGGTATATTGTGTGAATCTACAGAAAATCAACCTATTTCTGATTCGTTGAAGAAAAACAGATCTTATATTTAAAAACAAGTATTTTTAATGGTATAATTTGAAAAGAAATGTTTCTAATGATATAATCACCTTTCTTTGGGTCCATATTGAACTTCTTTCTGCCTATGCTCATCTGTTTGGCCTTGCTGCTCTGTTTGCACTCCTCCTGCCCGTCGAGGGCCTCGAGTTCGGCCACAACTTCGCCCAACTCATCTTTGAGTTGCTAAAACAAAAAAGAAAACACCATAATGCTATGAACAGAATAGCGTATTTTCCCATACACCGATCGATCAATAAACACCAATTAAAATCGACAAAAAAAAGACCAAATATAGTATAATTATTTTAATGCAAGTGTAAAAAACGTGAGAACTAAACAACAATTTTCAATGTTTATAACGACACCATAGTATACAGCTCTCAAGAAATTTATTAGAACCTATTAACTTTTCACTTTTTCAACCCCCCGCAAAAATAGAGGAATGTTATAAGTTTAATATGTGTCTGTCTGTGCCATCGAAACTCCTAAACGGCTGAGCCGATTTAAATTTTGTATTTTGTATAACAGGTAACTTGATCGAGAATATTCTTAGCTATATTCAGCTCTTTTCTTGTTAAGGAATGGATGTGAGCATTTTTCAGTCTGATCGAATCGAAATTCGGTATTCCATTATTTCGATGACATACAACATAGTAAGTTTGTTAATACTATAACTTCACCTGAAATTTGCAGGATACCCTACTCCCTTACCAACTTACAGCATAGGTATTATGTTTGGGCTCATAGGATTGGTACCAATGAATAGACTACATCTACAGTCTATCTAGACTAACTAACGCCCCGCGGCTCCGCCCGTGGACAAAGAATGAATTCATTCGTCCTATGAATGGGCCGATTACGCTCTCGATGCCAACTTGCCTCACTCTCGATTCTGCCTTTGATTCCGAACCGGTCTTGGCTAAGTAAATTTCTATTCTGGTCCCTCAACGTCCAGTGCTGAAGCATGATTTAAGGTACAAAGGTCGGACTACGAACGTGGGAGATGGTTTAAAGAAATCATAAAGTCAATAAATGATTACTATTTGGTAAGACAATAAGGTGTTGAACATGTTATGCTGCTATGAATGGTGCAGTATGATAAAAACTACAGAAGCAAAACAATTGTAAAATACGATAATGGTATTAATGCATTTTAATTACCGATAATAGCATCAAATCCGAGGTATTTTAAATAATTAAGTACGACATTTAATATAGAATTAAAGTATTAAAACACTGTTTCGCAGTCTTTTCTATGTTGCTAAAGCCGAACGATCTGTTATGAGGATTATTAAATAACTTTTTGATTGAATTCATAAATAGCAAAACCATGCAAGCTTTGTACGTGATTTAAGGCCACGTAAACTTAGCCTTTTATAAAAGTACTTTCTGCCTAAATAAACCACAAACTTTTTCTGCTACGGTCCCTTGCGACGTATGGATTGCTAAGTTAATAAATAAAGAAAGAAAGAAAAAGAATGAAAATTTTACTTTAATGTACATATATATAAATGTTAATACATTAAGTTTAATTATTATAGCAATATTAAGCAATCATCAATAAAGGTGATTGATAAGGTGATTCAGCGTGATAGGTGATACGACTCAGCATAAATTGTAGTAGTGGTCACTACTACAAGGCTGATCTTCTGTGACACCTAGCTCGCGTGCAATGGCAGTCGGGTAACATCGCTGGCATCAAGAAAAAAAAACATCATGAACAATCAGAAAATGAAATCAGTTAATGTACATATTTAGAAATATCAGTGTTACCTAAAGTATTCAACTACATGCGGCTGAATAAGACGTTGTCTTATACATCTTTTATCTATAAATAGCTTATCAGAACTACATTAACTATGAAGAAACCGCATAGATAATTCCATTCAGAACGACCTTTTATATAAAACTTCTTTGTAAATGTAATAAATAAGTCTTTAAGGACGTTTTGAAACAGAAGACAAAGCTTGGATTTCTTACAGGTGGTGTTTAAGTCGTTCTCCAGCACTTCGTGGCAGCGTGACGGAAACTTCTAAGAAATTCGGTCCTTCTAAAACGTGGACGTACAAACGAGTAGCAAAACGAAAATGAAAATCAGAAAAACAGAGCATTTCATACAAGTATCGAAGTACTTAATTTTTTAGAATGCCAAAAAAAAAGGTAAAATGTGAACTACGACGTGATGACATGTTCATTATACCATACATATTTACTTGATATAGGCTGATATATGGGTTTGCCGAAGAGTAAGGAAACAATAGCGAACACAAGCATTTTGTATACGTTGCAGAAGCTATTTAGAACGAGCAAGAAGATATTCTCCAAATACTGTGCGAATATAATTTAATATCAAGAGAACGAGGGAGTCACATAGTTGAATTCTCTACGATCAGTGTAAGGTAGGATCACAGGTAATCCGCCCATACGATAGAATACAGACAGCTTGTAAAAGCAGTCACAAGAAATTTTTACTACACGTTCTTCAAATAAAATAATAAATTTTCAAGTAAAATAATAAATTTTCAAATAAAATAATAAATTTTCAAATAAAATAATAAATTTTCAAATAAAATAATAAATTTTCAAATAAAATATACAACTAAAATAATGAAATTTAAATACATGTAAATCAAAAAAAATCAAAAATATCTCTATTTCATAGATAATAGAATTACACTTGAAATATGTCATTACCGTATTCTTTTGGTATTATGATTACCACCTATTCCAAATTCTTGATTTACCTTGAGAAGAATGGGCAAGAAACTGGAGGTTTGCTTTTTTTCGCTCAAAGATACGGAATAAATTAGTCAGTAAAACTAGTATAGCACTTGAAAATTACATGAAACAACCTGATAGCCGAGCAGTTCAATGCCGTTAATATATTCAGATACGGTGTAATAGTTCTTACCATATATGTTTTTTTAATGAAACTTTTAAATTCGTAAAAGGCAAATTTTGAATTTTAACTGAAACCTTATTATGAAAGCGCACACATTGCTCCTTAAATGATTTGTTATCTTTGCTGAGCCTTGTTTATGAATAGGAAGGTCATTCTTAAGCCTAGTGTTAATATTCATAGACTTAGTACTTCTTACTACTACTACTTATGTAGTAAGAAATACTAAGTCTATGCCAATATTATAAATGTTGCAAATTTTTTGGAAATATTTTATATTTTTGACATGTACCAAGTTTTCATATACGCATTGTGACGGTATAGTTAAAATATTAATTATTTTAAATTTTTCTTTGAGAGATGCTGTTGATCTCAAGTAATAAGTGGCACGAATAGTCCCTTTCTGCAGCACAAAAGTTGTGTTTATACCGGTTGCACGACCCCATAACAAAATTCCATAGGTTATGAAACTATGAAAGGAACTAAAATAGACTAATCTCGTGGTGCTTTCATTTTTAACCGCCGAATTCTTTTATCTGCATTTTTGCTGCAAAACTAGCTTTTTCGGCAATTTCGTTATATGGCAATTCCATTGTAAGTTAGTATCTAAAATGACACCAAGAAATAGGACCGTGTCTACAATATCCAGTATGTCGACCCTGACTACGTTTGTGTCCACCAATTTAGTATTAGGTAATGAAAAAACGAGTTTTATTTTCTTCCCATTGAGCAAAAGATTATTAACAGTAAACACTCGACTACTTCTGAGATATTACTTTATACTTCGTCAAAATCTGGTTGTTGCCTATTAACCTTAAAAAGTAAGGAACTAATAATACTATAAACACATGCCTATTTCCCAGAAGGGTAGGCAGATACTATAGATTTCCACATGGTACAATCTTTGCATACCTTTCTTACCTCACTGACATCCATCATTCTAAGGATGGAAGTATCATCAACAAACAGCACAATCTCATGGTCGTCCTTCACAAGTTGCGGTTGATCATTTATATAAACTAGAAATAGAAACGGTCCAAAAATTGAACCATGTGGCACAGCCAGCTACCTACGCATCGTAAGTACATATCAAAACATCAGTATATGATTGTTGATACCGATGAATTAAAACGTAGCGATTCCGGACACGACGATATTATCTAGTGCTCATATAAAGGGCCAAGACGTATTAAATTAACTTTTTTATAGGTTTTATTTGTGTCCGGGAATTTCTGCACGACTCATAATGCGAAAGCGTTTGGGAGTGTCTTTTTAAATTTTAACTTTAAATATGTATATAAATTACGTCAATCCAATAATTAGAATGATGTATTTGCCTGCTTACTTATGTATTAATATCACGACCTAGGTCGACTAGAAAATATTTAATAAATGCAGGACTCTCATATCGTTAGCGGGGCCGGCAACGAACGAGTATAGCATTCGAGACGGCGCGCGGCGGCTGGCGCAAGGCGAGCCGCATAGCATTCCTATTAGTGGAATGAGCTACGCTGCACGGCGCAGCTTGGCCTTTCACCGCTGAGCTATTACGTGGATACAAAAAATAAAGCGTTTTAGAAAATATAACATTCTTATATAGAAAGAATACAACATATTTATTATATTAAAATCTTGAAAACAAATTGAATATAATTATATTTTATGATAATAAATCTATAATTTATGACAATAATTTTGATGTTGCCAGACTACGACCAATAACAATTTCAAAATCTAAGGACTACCTAAATAAGTCGTCTAGTCATTGTTTTCCCGTAATACGTTAAATTTGCCATCAAAATTAATGCTCTTTTTCGCACAAGTTCATATATCCGACTTGTGCCGTATCCGTGTAATATCTAGACGGGAGAAACAAAGTATAAAACCGAGGAAAATTTATGAACATAATTGTGTTAAAAACATAAATTCATCACTGTATTATTAATAAAAATCAAGTTACACGCGATAATAAAAAAATACAATAGCATATATGCTTCGGTAACTGTACACCGCGAAGAAATAATAAAATAACTACGAAACGAATAATCCGGCCACAATCCTTTTGGACCTGTAAAAGTTCGTGGAGCTTCGACGCTACAAGATATATTTGTCTGAAGTTAACGACGTATACCTTTAATAGGGTCATAAATCGTGCCTTTACACATAAAACGCAAGTGTACACGTTATGGACTATATTTCTTTACGTCTAACGCTGTATTAACTGTAACAGACGTCGTTCTACTAAATCTGTTGTTTACGAGCCCTCATCATTTCACATTCTCCTGATGTAAATGAACATTTTGTATCCGTTCTTTCATTTAACTTTAGACGTTTATATTTTTATTCCGGGCTCCAGGGTTTGAACGAAAAACGCTCTAAAGTAAATTAACTCGGTGAGTAGTGTTCATACTAAAAAATGTCACTATAGTCATTCAGTACGCCACTTTACGCAAGAAAATGAAAATGCAAACAGAAAATGAATAGAGGCACGTCGAAGAGGTAATCGATATAACTCCAGGCTGTGAGCGCTGACATCAAAAACATAGAGTAGCCCCCAATTACGATAAAAATAACAGATTGCCAGAAAAAAATACATACTGGGAATAGGAAAATACGCGTTCTCCTCGCGTTTCCATGGAAACGGGGAGAGAACGACGACTGTTAGCGAATGACCGTCGTAATTATTATATTTACTTGTCTATTACAATTATTTATTGTTGCTAGAAAATATTACCCTATTGTTTATATCATTTGTTATCTTAATAACAAATAGTGTATATACCACAAATAAAGACAGAGGCACTGTATTATTTGTCTACACTATAACAGTATACCTACATAATAAAGTAACGATACCTGTTTTTTAACCGTCTTCAAAAAAGGAGGAGGTTCATTGTTCGATTATATTTATGTATGTATGTTCAGCGATAATTTCGTTAATAGTGAACTAATTTCGATTTTTTTTATTTGTTTGAAAATCCCAAGGTAGTCCCACAGTCACCAAATCAAGATGTGATGATGATGGGATCCCAGGAAAATTGAGGAAAACTTTCAAATATTATAGGCATGTATAGTGTCTTAGCTATTTTATTTAGTTGTTAATTTTTAGCCTACGGTAATTATCATACCATATTGCTTGCTGATAATGGAACTCCTTAACCGCTAGGAGTCAAGCAAAAATACTACTCTTCAATGGCTATTAGTAAGACCTAGGATACACCGAATTAAAATTAATTACCTATTAATCTAAGTACACATTTTCATTCATCTATATAATTTCAACGTGACAATCGTAGCAGGAACACATCAGAACTTTTTAAAGACAACAGTAGAAATAGTCACCCTATTTCTCAATTATAATAATAATATTATTCTTAATATAATAATATTATTAATTTAATGTAAAATGAAAATATACTCTGTACGAATTGTAGACCTTTTATATTATAAAGAATAAGTATAATTTATATATTATAGTTTGTATAAGAATAATTCAGTAGTTGAACTCCAACTAAGAATGTAAAGACCCTGGAATGATTACCAATGGACAATAAATTCGTTAATACAATAACGCAACGCCTCTGTCCTACATCTTAACAAAATACAAAAGATAACATCTGTTCATTTTTTAAATATAGAAACGCTTCATACCTTCACGTAAGCCTAATGTTTACCTCGTTCAGGCAGACTGACGCACGCGCCACCGCACTGGATCAGATCGAGATTAGGCGGACGAGGCGCGGCGACGAGCCTGAAGGCCGCTGCGCCTCGTCCTTATCGAGACACTGTTACAACAGCGCGACAGAATAACAAATCGCCAACCTAACGTGTCCTATACAATTGAATCCAGATTCAACAAAGATAATGGCTTCAATACCACGCAAAACTTTTCCACGTAAAATATGTGACCGCCAGGTGATTATAAAAACACAATTTCTAGATCAACTCTTGCCGACCTTTCCATCACATTCATCCGCTCTGTAGGTTATATATAGTTTATTAATTGTAAATTATTACATTTTTTTAGTATTTCGTAACCGAAGATAAAAAAAATGAAATCCTTATAGTTTCGTCAGGGCCGTGACGTTTGTTACATGTTACAGCGTAATACATATTACCCGACTATGGAGAATAGTAATTAACAAAGTTAAAACAACCCAGTGTTGCGTGAGATGTACTATAATTAGTGGTATAATTGTGAAGTCGCAAGTGTTGTTCATTTGTAACGTGTAAAACTGATTTAGGTGAAATTTGATTTCAATTTAAAAACTGAACAGCGCCTATATAAGGCTTCAAATAGCTGTTATTAATTCGGAATTTAACGACAAATTAGTATTATAATTGTAAGTTATTTATTCTGTAGTCGGATTTTATATAATTTTTTTTTTGTTCGAATATAGGTACAATTTGAAATCTCCACTAGGAAGAATTGGTAAACTAAAAACAATTTGTTCATTTTTTTTTCATTACTTTTATTTTGAATTCAATTTATATGAAAACATTTTATATTTTGCGAGTGAGGGGTGTAAACCTAAACCCTTTTCAGCTACTCATTTGGAACCAAGGCCGTGATGCTTGGGGGTTACACTTACATATTACAGCGTCAGTGTACTACGACAAATATTCCAAAAAGAGAATTATTAATCATTGATGTGACCGCAAGACGTAAATTAATAAAGTAACAGACTTATTAAAAATAAAATTCGATATATGATACAAGCTTGTGACTATAATTATCCTGGAAATTTGACATTTCTAAAGGTAACCATGTGAAAGTTATGAGGAATGAGAAGTATGCCGAATCGCTTAAGATAAGTTAGCACCTTATTTCGAGCTCGACTTGGCGAAGGCACTACCGTCTAATTTTAAAATATAAGCATACTGTTTATCATCGCGGCTACAGGTCGTGCGGCAACCATTTTTATAGGGATGCTGAGTGTATATGTCCACTAAATAACGAACAATGCGCGACGGACACGGTCTGGTACGTTGGCCGCTAACACAATTTGCGGTGCTCGGCCCCCTCGCCGCGGCCCGTGAGCCCGAATGCGTCTAGACGGGTTTGCATGACTTTATGGGCGCTCATTCGAATCATATGTATGTTAATTATCGCTTCTTGCGGCCACGCGTACAAACTAATTCCGCACTGTTGTAGTATTTTAGTAAACGAGAATGGAAAAGTTAGGAAGAATCCGCTGCCATTTGTAAGCGCCGCTTCGGACATGATTTCCGAACAACTCTAAAGATATATAGTTTTTCACATGATCGAATTATGCCATAATAAAGTTCAGTACAGCTAGAATTTATACATATATGGCCCTTTCGGCCTACAAGGTCGTCGGCCTTCACGTCGTACGTGAAAACGTCACGGCTGCGAGTTTATGAGGCGCTCCGCAAAAATGTACGCCACAAATTACAGAGTTATACATATAAAAAATAGAAGAGGCATACGTGTATCATTTATGAACTAAATTGTGGTCTTTGTTTTCACTTCCACACCTCTTAACGCTTTTACTACAGTTGTATTTAATGTATAGAATGTATTTAATGATAAGAGTATATTCATTTAAAGACACAATCGTTTTCGCATAAATTACGAAAGCGACTCTATTTCCCACCTTTATATTATGTCCAGTACAGGAAATGATTTCGACGATTAAAAAAAAATCAAAAGTTATTGTAGCATTAAACGGTTTGCGGTTCGGCAATCTTTTGCCAATATTTTTCTAAGATAACAACAAGGGCACCCTCGATTTCGTCACGATGCTCCAGTACAGTCTAGGCGTAGTCTAAGCGAGCGATCGCACCTTTATCTAAATTGTTTGGATGGCCTCGAAACACATAATGAATCTAATGATTTTCAATGTATAATGTTAAAAAAATGTTAATTGTAAAATGCTATTATAGTAAATCTTAATATGTTTGTATTGAAATATTGATATAAGTTTATATTGATATAATGTTAATATTGAAAAAAAAATAAAGGAATCCATTTCGATAATATTAACTTTCAGATCCATCGCTGAAAAAAAAAGGTTCTGACTTCTTTATAAAACTGGTCACCCTACGAGTCGAGTCAGTCTAAAAACTTTGTTTAACAAACAAATTTAGTTGAGATAAACTTCCGCGTGAGTTAAGCCACGTGCGTTAGTTTTACCACGTGTTCCAAAATACTTCAGAATGTATAATATAGTGGGTTTGTATCTCTTAAGCATGTAGTCTTTAACTAAAAAGTGGAACACGTTATCTCTAAATAAACCACTACTAGATGCAGGGAAGCAATTCATAAACTTAGGATTTCGTGAATTCCGCTTCAGATGTTTTGTTAATTTGAATATTTATCAAAAGTCTAATTTAATCCTAACAGAAATATCAACATCGTGAGTCGTTTTTATTTCTACCAATTCTTGTTAATCTTCGCCCAATTTATATATACATAACAATATCAAGAGATCGAATATAAGGAACCAAACACGCGGGATGTCCACATAATAAATGCGTTATCTGCCTATTTTTAACGTACAATTATAGGGTTTGCATATACTTTTTAGTAATGATTACTACGAAAGAAGTTTTATTTGAAAAAAAATATTCAAAAGCATTATTAAAAAGTTTGACATATAGGTATTAATTTCATTGAATTGAAAAGTAATTACCAAAATAGACTTAAAAATCTATAAAATTAAAAATGAATCGCTAAATGTGTTGCTAAGCGCAAAACTCGATGGCGGCTGATACAATTAATACAACTTTTTTCTTGTCAAAGACTTGTTGAAGTCCGAAGAAAAGGTTGTTATGAAAAGACAAACAGGAAATTTCCCAGAAAATTTTAAAATTGGGGAAAAATTGAAAGTGCTTTTTTCAATTTTTCCCCAATTTTTGTGTAAACTCGAGACCATAACCCACGATTGAACGATAGATATATGTAAATCTTTTTTTGTTCATAATCAAAAAGCAAATCGGTATTGAGATTGATATGAATATGAAAGAATATGAAATATGAAAGAAATCAAATACATATATATAAATGAATGTTTGTATGTTTTTCCCCTATACTTACCGACGCCAATGATCCGATTACGGTGAAACTTTGGTGATATATTATAAGGAAAGAAAGCCTGGAAAGGTTTCTAAAAAAAAAACTAACATTTGTCCCCAGTTTCATCGGCGTATCTATACTGCCAAAACAAACTACTGAATCGATTCTAAGAATTCTTTTACTAATAGATAACTACACTATTTTTGAGTAAATTAGGCTGTCAACATTTATTCCCGGCTTTATCCATTAATTTATATGCCTAAGACGATTTTAATAATTCTTTAACTTATAGAAAGCTACACTATCCCCGAGTAATAGCTTATATTTTATTTTGATACTAGCATTATCTCTCGGTCTCGTCTAAATCGGAATTGTGACCGGTATAGGAATCGGAACTAAAAGCGGCATATGACACAGAATCGAGAATGGGAAAACGAAGAAATGTGACCGGGATGGGAATGAAGGCGAGACGTGATTGAGATTGATATCGACAGACGCAAAAGATGAAAGGACTCATTCTATATCCATGCGGGCGGACCAGTGGGCATTAAATATATGAGTAAGCCACCCACAAGACAGGGCAGAACAACGTCTGACTGGCCAGCTATAACAATAATGTAATTATATGTGAATTGTATGTGCGTTCGACAATTTTTTAATTTTTTTTTTCGATATGCTGTTAATATGCCCTTACAAAGAAAAGATTTTTCCAATTTAACTTTTAGACGAATTTTGAGTTACCGTTATACTAGATTACGAATATAAACACTAGCTAGCGCCTTGTTGACAAGCCCACGTGCTCACAGAATGGATTCTCCAAATCTTCATGTTTTATATAAAGATTTTTTTCTTTCAAACGTCCTATTATAAACATTCGATTCAGTTTTTATTTCCGGAGTGGGAATGTTGCCTATTCCCACTCCGAGTTCATTTTCAATCCCGATTTCGGTATTCCGCTCTTGAATCCGGTCTCGGTCTCACTCTTGATTCCGATTTCATTCCCATTCTCAACAACACTCCCAAACTGGATCTCGATTCAGAAGCCGATCATTCTTTATTATCGACTAGCTGCGCCCCGCGGTTTCACCCGCGTGGTAATAGAAAATTGTGATAATGATGATAGAAAGTATTTTATTTTTTCGTCAATTTTTCAATGTTTCTATATTATTCTGCTGTTCGGTACGAAGACAAATCCAACAAATTAAAAATCATAAAAATCGCTCCAGTCCTTCTCCAGTTATGTGTTCCAACAATTATATTATATAATGTATGTAAATTGGAACTAAGTATTTTTTATGATGGTCTCACTAATATGTATTATAAACGCTATAGTTTGCAAGGATAGTTAGGTACGATTGTAAATGATGATTGATGGTAATGCAAAAGTTATAGGTAGCTGCTCCTATAGACTATGTCAAACGATTTATATCGGTGTGTATAAACATGCAGATTTTGAGATTTAGAAATGCGTGAGCAAGCCACGTAGAACTGGCCGTGGAAAAAACATAGCGTGCTCAAATGTATGCCTGCTTTAAGGTTTGACCCTGCCGCCGGAGCGCACCATAATATCGCGCAGTCGCTTATTTATCGTCATAACTGTTCAAATATTGTCCGAATGATGTAATGCAAAAGACAAAGTTTATGTATTTTAAACACCAGATGTGATAAAAGTGTTGATTTTGATATAAGGATCAATTTATTACTACCAAATGTGCATTAGAAATAAATTATCAATTTTTATTGTATTTATGGTTCATTATTTTGGAAATAATGGCTTACACATAAAAGATAGATATATGCTGTCGCGGGTTTTTTTTGTAGGACTATTTAATTATAAATAATTTCCATTATTTATTATATCTGTGTAATTCCAACGGTTTTCCACGCCAGAATAGCTCGCAGATGACAGATTTTTTTCCTACTTACTTGACACTTATCGTTATATTTTGGATAATTCACACTATATCTTTATAAATTACAACCTATGTGTTATTCTGGTGTGTAAGCTATATTATTGTAAAGTTTCATCAAAATTCGTTCAGTGGGTTTTGCGTAAAAGATTAACAAACATACATCCATACATTCTTACAAACTTTCGCGTTTATAATACTAGTAGGATTACGTATGCGACCTGCGGTTTCACTGTCGTAAAATACTACTCTTATTCTACGTCATGTTGATGTTTGGATTGTCCGCTTATGTAGGTGAAATAATTGCTACAGTATCTATTTAGGTATCTAATCAAATAAACATGCGTGTATGTCTACGGCCTCGAAACTCTAAAACGAAAAGTTATCTGCCACATTCCACTAACATTATAAATCTGAAAGTACGGACGTGTAGACCAACAACTGAAAGCATTGAACATATTGCCATAAATCTCTAAGTCCTGGTACTCAATTGAACATTAACGGGCGATCGGGACATTTTTTCTATTTTATCAAGGTAAGCCACATTATATTAGTTATGAAATAGATATTATTCTACTACTTCCCGTGTGTACTGTTCTGACACTCGCACCAATCTGAATAAGTGTTACATCGGTACGTTACATGCTCGAAATATGCTCCGATTAGATTTTCCTGCGCCAAAAGAAGTATAACTTGGAAAATCGATATAAAAATATTGCACATATTAAAAAGTTACAGTGGACCTTTCCAAAAAGAAAATAATTTTTACATCCCCTAACTAAACAAATACCTCGTTATAATATTAGTTCAAATATCCTAGTCCCATGCCAAATTAAAGAAAAAAGACAAAATGAAAGAGGACTTAAAAACAAGAGTGCGTACACTCATGTAACTTGACTATATTCAATATCTATAATATTTAAAATGTAGTTTTATTTTGTCTATTTATTAATTGGATTCACTAACAACTTATTTTTATCAAAATTTTTATCATTTAATACTAAAAATAAATTTTGTTGTTATATTTTCCTTAAAATTGTATTTTTTAGAGTCTAGACATAAAGAATATGTGGTCCTTACATCAGTACAAGATTTTCAAAGAAGGTCGTGGGTCTAAACGCATGTACAAAATTTCAAATCGATGCTAACCGATGAAGAACTCCCGAGACAAGAAGATAGTGCTGACTGATGTATTAGGTCAACAGAATTGTTTTGTTACCAAAACTCAAAGTGTATCCTAACTTTTAAATCCAGGTCATTAATCAGTGAAGTTGAAAATGGTTGTTGTTCTGGTGATAGTTGAAAACGGTCGTAGCTTCAGAATCAAGTTATATTTTACGTTTTGTTATCAAAATTGAAATGTGTAAATATATTAAGTTTTAAATAGGAACTATTATTGATCAATTAGGTTTACAAATTAGACATTAGTAAATGACTCAAATCCATTATTGAGTTTTCACAATAAAGAAACAATCAGGTTAAATATAAGGCTTATAATAAACTATCAATTTAAGTTGCGCTCATGCTGATCGAAAGAATAAAAAAAACTGTATTTACAACCTCAAAATCTTTAAAATGTAATAGAATAACCACTTGTCAAGGATATTCCGCTTAGGCGATAAACTTTAACTAATTTTAGGTTCACTTTCACAGTACCTAGTTACTCAAAAGTTAATGTTTGAAATATTTTGTTTCCGTACAAATTTGTACACAAATCTACCTAATACCATAACGACATAAAAATGCATTAGTCGTCTGCAACTAACCGTAGAGAACCTCTAACTCTAAAAATACAATGTGAGAAAATTATAAGAGAGAAATTTAATTAACGCTCTCGTGAACTCGATTAGATGCGAAAACGATTGTCGTCGTAGGCACGGGAAAGGGCGCACCTGCAGGTGCCAACGCGATTACGCCGAGAGGGCTCGTCTGAGAAGGGAGGGGTTTCACGGCGTCGTAACATAACGGCCAAAGACATTTCTACCGGCGCGACGAACGTCTATCTTCACCGGGGCGAGGTGACAGAGTCGAGTCGAAAGGGTTGAGTTTGATGTTAGGTAGGTAGGAGCGTGTAGGCCCCGGCCAGGAGTTATTACGTTTTAAAGCTCCGTCTAGACGGGTCTTTACCTATCAACAGGTGTGCGCGTTTCTCAAAACGACTCGTCTAAGGCGAGTCATAAAGGAACAGAAAAAAATGAAAACCGGTCCAGAGAAAATATAATACATTGTAGTATAACGTAGCCAGACGTAAGGTTTTCTCGTATATTTATCACCTATTCTTTATACATAGAACGGTACGAGTGAGAGGTGCGAGGATTTGTGCCTTTATGAATCACGTAACACGTTCGTCATTAAAAACCTGAAATTTCGAAAACAAAATCACGTAATATGGATTTACAAAAGTCAACTTAAATGTATTACTTATGTTTTATTAATTCGTTTATCAATATATTAACTTTCACTGTTACTCACACAATTTCACAACCTCAATAGACAGACCTTTCACATCGCTTTAATAGTGATTTTTTGCAGCTAACCGAATATACTTTTAACGAGTGACGGGGATACAAACTAAATACTAAATTTGACGTTTCAAAATCGGTCAATAATTCAGTTATAAAAAACTTTGATTAAACTACATAAGCTGACCAACTATTGTAGGGCCATTTTAATAATAAGTCTCTTTGGACATTTTACAACATTTTTAACCAAACTTCTATGGACTGCCACGTAAGTTTCACACTCGGAAGCTATTAAACACTATTAGCTCTATGAGTAAGAAAAACAACTTAAAATATTTTTACCGGCTTATATTTTTAAGAAATAAAACTGTACTTACTACACAGTTATATCTATCAAAATCTTATCTTTTTAAATAGTAATGGTATAAGTATTTGAAATAGAAATATATCGGAACTATGAAAACCATATATAATTCCTACATATTTTCGATATATATTGACAAAATATTAATGAATTACAAAATAATTTTGAAATTTTTAATAATAATATATTTATTAACATAAGGCGTGGGGTACTCGGAATCAGTAAAATAGCCTAATTTTTTTATCGTTAGCTATTTATAAAAGCAGAGAGTCATGACAATGTAAGTAGAAAACTGATATCAAGCACTATTTTTTAATTTTTAGGTCATTAAAGCTCGTTTTTTTTGTACTAACGAATTCCTGACTTCATCTTTAGATCAGCTCCCAAATTATTGTATCGTCATACCGATTACGCATACTTGCAAAGTTTCAAAACGATACGCCCATTAGAAGTAGATTGAAATAGTCTGCAATAATTTATATACACAGTTGGGTACTTACTTAAATTAAGAAGGAAAGCTAATATAAAAGTGTAGTAAAAAAGTAATATTTAAAATTTTTAACCTTTTAAAATTTTATTCTTAAAAGTAGTAAGTACTTCGATGAAATTTTCCGTTCAATTAAGTATCTCGTATTTAAACTATTAAAATCTAATAACAGAGTGAAACTGATACAGAAAAAAACAAATGACAATAGTTAGCGCAGTCTTTTGTTAAAAATTATTATTTTAAGTTTAGTTTTATTCTCTGTTATAATCATAAACAATTGTAAAATAAGATTTATCAACTTATAAATCATATTAGTAATTATTTTATATTTACTTTTAAATATGTACGTATAATACACCATACAATATCTTGTCATCATCAGTCTGAGCCATTTTATGACTATGACTTACAAGCTAATTTCAATCGATTTTCTTATAAAAGATCGTACTTCCTTAAATTCAAAGGATAATAAGTAATTTTCGTATTATGTTAGATTTTACTAGAAGTCATCGAAGAAGAATTTTGTCAACCAATCGCATTATCATCCCCTAACATGTAACAGTTAAGGAGTGACGTGGCTCCCATCATCAACTCAGCAGCATTAAATGATGACTCCCAAACGCAAACACTTGAGTAACTAATAAGAGCTCAAACACACTATCCGTGTCTATATTTGAGGATATCCCTCGAGTTTCCTAGGATTCTATCATCAGATCCTGGCTTGGTGACTATGAGACCACTTTGAGAGCGGTAGTCCCATAGTCACACCACGCGAATATCCACACCACATACCCTTTAAAACAAAAAAAATAATTTTTCAAATCGGTAAATAATTGATAAAGTAATCAGTACATCTACACAAAAAAAAATATGTGCAGACAGACGAACATAGAACTTCCTCCTTTTTGAAGCCGCTTAATAAAATGTGTATTCCAAAGCTTTAAAAACATTAAAATATTATATTTTTCTATGATTACTAAAGTGGATTCACTAATGTATAACCTTGTGACTAATCTATTAAAAAAATACTATTAAGCAATTTCGCTACAAAGACTGCTTTCGGTTGTACGTAAACTGGACCAGTTAAAACGGCGCGGACCAGTTAAAACGGTAGAATGTATTGAATTATCTACCAGAGTATGTATAAAAATTTGCCAAGACAATGTTTATAGTTCATGCACGATATTTCATTAATTTATAATAGTTAATAAACTTAACTAACTTTTTTGATCAATTATTTATATTTTCTATGCAGTATGTAAATAAACAGCAACGCGCCACTTTTCCCCATTATATAGTAGCATATTCTAAATACAATAAGCATAATAAAAGTATCAATAAACAAACCAAACCAAAAATCAAATTACTTTTGTTAATTATTAATGAACCGCTCTGTATAATTTGTACACGAGCGCTTCAGCGCCGTCGCCGCTGCTCTCCTCACCGCCAACTTCCTTCCGATTCTCGATTCAGTGCAGACATGCGCGATGAGCAAGTGTAACGTGCATTTAGTTCAAGAAAAATCTCATGACGCAACGTGAATGATAAGTTTATTCAGTGTCATTGAGTAACAGGATGCGGTCTTCGCGTAAGCTCGGTGTGGATACGATACGGTTATAAATAACATGCATCTTAGTACCAAGTAGCATTTTTGTTATGATTTCTAGTCAAAGGTGATTGGCATGCATCTGACTGACACATTGTTGCCAAAGCGTGCGTGAAAATAAATAGAGCATCCTGATGATAGGATGCTTTATTTATTTTCAATCCTAAATTATTTGTTATATTTTGTGAACCAGACTAAATTTTTAAAGATTAATTAATAATAGAGATTAAATATTAATATCCAATTGGGGAGACAATTGACACGATACGGTTTTTTTTACATAGTGTATGTATACACAATAACAACAATTACTAATGATCACTTTTACAGATGTCATTGAAAAATTTAATATTTTATTTCATAGAATTAGATATAATATTATGTTTACGTGCCTGTATAGTACTAATAAATGAAATCTATTTTTATCTTTTCTAATGTCAAAGCTTATCAATTTTCAGCGCAACTGAAATATTCGTAGATTCATAGTTATAACTTCTTACAACCACCTCAGAATAAATAGATCGGTTTATTTTAGAGGATTACAAATGCACGGGCCGCCTCGACGGTTATCGCTTTCGCCTTTTCGATTGAAGAAGTGTACAAAAAATAAAATTCAATTACATCTCATTCAATGACAACCAACGTAAACTATCTGCCATTCGCCGGCATTCACTTTTGCTGTTCGCGAAAAGGTCGTTTTAAAAATAGTCCGCGCACGCGCCATCGTGTGCAGCGAGGGTGGAGTTCAGTGACGTGTCGCGGGCGCGCGCGCCGATATGTACCAGTCCACGTCCTCTATGGAAACGTTGAGAGGAGATTGATAGCGACATTTCCGTGAAACATTCGCGACTTCGATTAGCCGACTTCATTTCCGACAAACAAAGAGTCTTTCTCCCTGAAAGCCTATCTATACGCATAACGCACACAATGTACGCTTAGATTTATCGAATTCCCCATCGAATGAGATTTTTTTTTTCTATTCCCACGATGGAGCCCAGATGGAAACGTATTGCGTCATAATTATATAGTTAGGTCATAAACTTTTAGTAAAATAGCACATGTATTTGAATGGCGCAAGACGACATCATATACTCAATTTCAAAATATGATTATTATAATTACTAGCAGTACAATTTTTACTTACTAGCCTTTGCCCATGATTCTGTCCGCGTAGACATAAAATGAATTCCTTCATCTTGTATATCGCCCCATCACAAAATCAAAACCCCGATCGCTATCCCATTTTCGATTCTGATTCCGGTCCTGCTCTCGATGTCAATTTCTTTCATTCTCGATTCCGATCGCGATCTCGCGCTCGATTTCGACTCCGGTTTTGTTCTAAGGAGATTCCGATTCCATTCACGATCTCGCCTCAAGTTTTGATCTTAGTACAGCTTCTTGTTCCGATTCCAGTCATGTTCTTGATTCTAATTTTAATCTCACACACACGACTTTGAACCTTGGTCTCATATTCGATTCGGCCCGGTTTCGACTTTCAATTTTATTTACCGTCTTGTGTGCGGTTTCGGTTCTGCTACCGGTCTCGGTTCTGATTTGGACAAAGACGTAGCGAACGCTAGTAGTATGAAAATAAAATTTGAGCTATATTACTCCAGGATAGTGTACTTCTCTATAAATGAAGAAATTTTTAGAATCTTTAGTGCTTTAAATATGAAGATGAAGCCAAGTTTTTTTCGAAAGCATCTCTTTCGTACGCACAATATATAGCTAGTTACATATTAATCGAAATAAATGGTTTAAGCACACAAAAAAAAGAACAAAATACACAGCGGTTTCGATTTTCCATAAAACATTTCATCCCTTATTTCAGCCTCTTAGAGCTACTTATTCAAAAATAATACATATTATTTTCATTTGTAATAAGCGTCTAATATATAAGCTTTGTTGTCAATTACTTTAGCAGTTTTTTTTTTGTTATATAACTTTAAACCCTTATTTCACATTTTTAGAATTATTTTTAAGAACTATAACATCACTATTTTTTAACAGTAATGATCAACTAAAATATAAAATAGTAAAACTAAAAAAAAATAAATCAATTTAAATATCAAGTAAATATAATAGAATTAAAAATCGTATTTATTATTATTGAATTATAAACCTTTGTTCTTTTTCTCACAAAATGGTGTTTAACCCACATATTTTTTTATATCCTATTACATTGCCAAACAGTTAAGAAAATACAAAAAATCCTTATCAAATTAATACTCCACAAGGACTTTTTCTTCGTTAAATTTAATGGAAAACGGAGGTCGGCATTCCCGACATTTTTTTAAATGCGCTTTGAAGTCGGGCGGCCAGCCATGAGGCTACTGCTCCATTGCTGCGCGCGGCATGATTGTGTCTAGTTTTACTTCTATATGAATTGTAAGTAAGATTGTCCACCAAGAGACAAACAAGATGCACACGATATAACATCACGCGTGGCCTGTTCGAATAGGCTGGCCACGTGTTAAGATATGATCGCATATTGCATACTGCACAGTAGTGTTCAGTAGGCATATATCATATCCGTAAAGCGGTAGCTTCACATTCAGTGCATCAATAAAAAAAAAAATTGGTTGCCTGTAAAGTCGGTATACGGGCGAAAGTTTTACGTGACAACGACTTTGAGTGGTAAAATCATTTTAATGTGAATATTCATTCGTATAGTAGGAAGAAGGATGAAATAATAGTAACAATTTAAAACATTTATTTATACAAAGAATTATATTTAAAACATTAATTTATACAAAGAATCTCGCACTGAATTTCATATTAACAAAATTTTATTTTTACCTTTACACATACATACGTATTTATATACAAATATACATACAATAACTTGCAATACATTTGCGTACAATGAAACAGCGTTTACTACAACTTAACTTGTTCCTATCTGAGTGGAAGGGACGCGTGCCTTTCACTTTTTATGTCTGTCTCTCTCGCTCTTAGGCGGGCTAACCATGCCCGAGTGGAAGGGACGCGTGCCTCTCACTCGCTCTCATTGTGAGCGCATAACGTGAGCGGAGCGTAACGCAGTTTCTTGAAGTGTCACCCGGCAAACCAATTTATAAGACGTTGTCACGTCAAAAAGAAAGTGGTCTATAGCATTAAGAAGAAATTGATTACAAAATAACAGAACGTAATTATGGCAAATAGTACTTTATATTGCATCGAACATCTGCTATTTTGTACGAGATATCGTCAAAAACGCATCTAGGTACTTTGTGAGATTATTGGATCGCCTTGACAAAATCAATTTCTGTTATTCGTTGGTAAATTAATAAGTTAAAAAGTCGTCTGACTTTCTTAACAACGCATTAGTTTTGCAAACAATTCGCAAGCATGTAATATTTATTACTACAGACGAGTTATTTTAATTTAGTGTTTAATTTTTACACTTTCATGACCTCTCCCATCACCGATGGCCGAACACCCTATTTATTTTCGTTGTCAATACTATTTCATTGGCAATTCTCAGTACTTCAAACGGAGCAGCAACAAATTAACCTAAATGCAAACTTGTATACAGAGTCGGTCTCGCAGATTCGAAAACACGTGTTTCTTATAAACAAGGGATCATTTACCGGACGAAGAGTTCCCAGTTCAGCGTAAACGTCGCGATTTATCAGCGCGCGGCGCCTCATTTAGACGCGCCCGCGCCGCCGCCGCCGCCGCCGCCAACGGTGGACGGCGATTAGGCTCAAGCGCCCACTAAAAATAATACCGGGGTTGGCACTAATGTGAAACTTAAATATTACTGACAGCTTCGTATATATTCCACGTGTGTAGAAGTAAGCCTGAAAGTATACTCTCAACGCATAAGTTCAAATCGGAGAGGATATAGGTAATTATATGAAGAAATACCTGTGTGGAACATTAATTTTCACATTATAATCATTACTAATCTTTTGGATGACGTTCGTACGTTAAATGGCATATCTTGCAACGAGCCCATCACGATCGACTATAGCCATTTGTTTTGGCTAAAGACCTGTCCTAAAAGGGATGATGCTTGAATCTGATATTATATTGCACACCTGTTAATGCGCTTGCATCTAAACAGAAAACGTATTCCGCTACGTTTGGCCGAAGACGATTTGTACCGTAAACTAGCTAATTCGCGCCACGGTCACTTTTATTTGTTATATTTATTATAAACTCTCTATTTCTATAACTACAGATTTCCACTGGGCAAAATCTTTGACTTATTAGTTCATAATAAATTATTATCAAATTATGATGATGTAATGAATCACATTTCAAATGGCATTATATATAAGATTTCAACCGTTAAGAAAACTTTAACTTATATTCTTTAATAAGCGGCACGCTTTTTGCTGCAAACCTTTTATAATGCTGAATTTATTTCATATGCTCAATCACAGGTTAGATCCTCGAGGTGGGGTCACCCTTGAAAACATACAAACATTAGAATGCGTTCAGATAGTAAAGAGCAACGCGTGTCGACCGCCGGTATTTCGGTCAAAATACAATATTGCGTCCAGTTAAAGTATATTCGGTAATGTGATAATCATGATTATTTGCTACCTTCCTGATGACTAACTGGCGTGTAATAGACACAAAATAAGTGATATTACGTTCATAATTTTTATCATTAGAATTACTCAAATGATAAATAAAATAAATGGTTTTTTTTATATACATATATATCAAAGGTAATACGGTAACAGAATGGTTACGTAATTGAACAGTTTGGTGAAAAAACACAAAAGAACTATTCTTTAATATATAAATTTTTTATTACATATTATTGTTCGCTCAAACTTATGGCTTCTCTACATACCCATCTACAAAGGAGACTTGTAACAAAAAAAAAATCATCGTTATCTTTCAAGCTGACCGTCGCGATTGTAAAACTCAAATAATACGCACATCTTAATGGTTTTTGGCGCATGTAAAACATCATTTAGTTATTTTAATGCACAAGCCACATTTTTCTAAGCGTTTACATAAATTATCCAAATTATAATTACATTCTTACAAGAAAAAAGTATTGTAATTTCAAATTCAATTCCAGGTATGAAATAGTCTTATTGAAATACAAAATGATTTTACCACAATGGATGGATGGATGGTTATAAAAACATAAATATCATAATAAAAGCTTGCAGAAAAACGATATGCGAAAACGGATTCTAATATAGTATATGAAATACTTTTCATGCTTTTTATAAGGAAAAAACACCTTCTGAAACACGTCTGCATTATGAAAAATTATGATACAGGCATAAATAACTAGTCATTAAACGAGCTCACTTATTACAAATCATTGTTGAAACAAATACGATGGCGACCTAATTGTTGAAGGAGTGAGTTCGATTCGGCGTTCAGTGAGCGACAATTGAGCCGGTGCGGCGTGAGTCGGCGTGACGCAACCGCCCGCGCCCGCCGGCCCGGGAATCCACGGAGACGCGCGACGCCAACAAATCACCGCTCTCCGAATAGCACCCGGCTGAAGCCGAAAGCTATACATTTCTGTTTACAACTATTATAGATGTTAGTAAACAACGATGACCGTAAAATATGTTTATCCGGGTCGAATTTAAAATTACGATAATAATAAATAAGAACTTGATGCGTGTCAGTATATCCTATTGTTACGTTAATAATTTGCTATTAATCGCATAATCAAAAAAATCATTCAAACAGAAAACGTTACAAACAAATTGTGTCATCATTTTGCTATACCACCTACAATAATAGTATCATAACAGAAGGCTTCGTCGGGCCGGTAGACTGTTAGATTAATCAAACTTTTAAAAAATCAAAGGCGAATCGTATCGCAAATTCCCAGTTAGGTAATAAAGATCCACCACGCCACCTCCGCTCGCTATAAACAACGCAGGCGGATTTTGGTAAAAGTGTGGTCTGACGATAGTTTCTGTTGCGTAATATTATTCAATACTTTCTCTTCACAAAAGAATTTCCCAAGGCGATCGTCAAAAAGCCGCTCGAGCGGTTCACGGAACGATAGAGGTCGGTCGCGTCGCATTAGAGGCAGTATACACCGATCACAAGAGAGAAACAGCCATTTCACAAATTAAAACGTTTCACCTTTCTCGAAAGGAAATTCTTAAACGGCCAGCTTGTGCATTAATTGTTATTCATCGACGACGCAAATCAAAACGGATGCGGTAACCTAGCTCTATAAAATTCGACCACTCGTTGGCGATTTCTCTCGTTATCGATGCCGCTGCATGTAATTAGTTTTGTTTACGTTCAAATCAGATTACGTAAATGCAGATTAAAATAGCTCGGAAATTCGATTTCGATATAAATCTGCATAGAACGTTAAGCGATTCGCTCAATCGCCGTCGGTTTATACGGGGGAAAAAAGTGAAAATTTCTGGATTCTCATTAATAAGACCATATATTGTGTTTATGATACTCGAGTCGTTTTTAGAGATAAATTACTATTCAGAATATGGCATTCTTTGGAATCATTGTAATAAATGGTAGTTCAATCTTCCTCGGTGACGTCTTTGATGGCTTTTTGAAATACATAATGCGATACCCGTCGAGTGCAAAGCTTTCGAACCTTTGGATGTACATGTAGAATCTTTTGCTATTGATTCATAACAATACCTAATACAGTAAAAATTTGTTGCTCAAAAATAACTGATTTATTAATTTCAATTAATTGTCGTATAGTATCAATATTAACTGAAGTCGCCGACCCTGCACGTAAACCGTTAAATAGGTGATCACGTCAACGTCTGAATTCACTGAACAAGGAATACAAAGAGCTACTAGATGGAGCTGCATCATCAAATACAAATGAAAATTTCTGACGACTGGCTTGTTGACTTAAACCACAGAGAAAATCGTAAAAAAATCATGTGAATATTCCCTCGACTTAATTTAATTTTTTTTCAAAACAAATGACGATTCAATCTGAAACGTAACCTATTCTCAAAAAGCTTTATTTTAAAAACCGTATTTATTGTTTTATATTCTTATTACAAATTGCCAATTCAATAAATTTTCAGTGTGACCTACGTATTACATGGCCGTTTGTCATTGGAATGAGACGAAGATTTCCAGCCTTTTTTTTTATCACCCCACTGCTGAGGCGTATTCTCCCACAATCGTTTACTTCAAATCGAGGGGCGTGCATCTCAAGCCCGACGCTAGCGCAGTGCAGGTTGAGGGTTGCCAACGACCGTTGTCACAAAAACAATGGCACCGTTCTGAACCGAAGATTTACTGTACTCTCTGAAACATGGAGCGAGTGGTTTCAACTTCGCTCAAGTTCCAAACTTATCGGTCAGTTTTCTCATGGTCAGGTTTGAACTTTTTAGTTCGAAGACGACGCATATTACCAATGAGTCACCAGATTTTTTACAGTACAATCAATGCACACCATTTGGACAAGGGAATTGCATACAACAAACTTAGGCGAACATGACGTACCGTGGATTGCGAAGACGTTAACGAAATGAACGTTGTGAGAGTGACAGGCCGGCAGATGTCCTCCGGGCCTGCACACGAAGCATTCTGAGCATCCATACGACTACTGTCTAAAATAGTCAACCGATCGTTTAAGTGGTCGCGTAACAAACGTATAGAATATCAGTCGAATTAAGTAGCTCTAACGGTTATATGCGCAATTAAAAAAAAATGTGCGTCACAAATTTTTACTAAAATAAATACACATAAGATTGAGTTACATATATCATAAACTAAACATCAACTATGAGCAAATTATTAATGACTTCCTCAAACTCAATTTAGACATTAGTTGACATTTTTTTATATATTTGTGCAAATGAAAACGTTTTATAATTGCAGCCGGTAAAATAGTGATTTTTTTCTTTGTATCGTGTTTATTACTACAGGTCATTGAATTAAGAGCATTGCTTCGACTACGTCGTATCACCAAAAAAAACAAAACGATGTTTTCTTTTCGTATTTATAAACCTCAAACGATAACTAACCTACACACGAAACGGTTTTATGTCAGAAAATAAAATAAAATAAAAATGCAGTGAGTGAAACCAATGGTTACAAAACAAAAATACCAGTAGCGATCGATAATATATCGATAAAGAATTAATGAGGAGTGAAAGGCAATTTAGGGAGAGGGCGATCAATAACGAGACCTCAAAGGGCCCACATCAATTCAGGTCGACCCGGCGGTTGTTGTTCTTCGACCCGGCGAGCACCATTAATTGAAAGTTCAGAGAAAGAAACGGTCGCACAATACGGAACGGTCTACCGATTTAAAACAGGGGATGCGCATGAAGCGAATGTAAAAAGCCGCTTTTTCCTGACCACTGGATCTACAGTTACGAAAAAAAAAAGTAAACATTCTTAAAATACGCAAAATATTAATATGCCTGCCTGCGCATGAATATTGGATTACTAATTGCGCCATTCCTCTCGTTTTATATTTCAGCGGATTCGAAACGCTCGTCGTAAACTCGAAACGAATGAATTATGTGAGCGTTTATTTGATGGTAGGAATTGCTGTGTGCGAGCGTGAACAGAAACGTTTCGAAATTTCCGCGATCGGGTCCAATATCTGAAACAAAGCAATTGGAGCACGATATTGGAAAATTAGAAATTTACTGCTGACAACATAATTATGACTGCTTTGTTATTACTATTTAAGATCGTTAAATTTACTCATATAATGTTTACTTAAAGCTCATAATATGCAGGATTATCAGTTTTAAACAAATATTTTAATTAAAACGCCAAGATAAAAAAAAAGGTCATCGGCAAAATTTAACGACATGTATAAACAATTAAGTAGGTCGTCACTGCACTCTTTGGATATAAATATGTATAAGCAAAAACTCCTTTTAAGTGTTAATTTGGCACATGCAGGTAATTCACCGTTTCTTTCTAAGCTCGTCCAGGACAGGCAGTCGACGTAACGAGAACCATAGAACCTGTGACGTCGATCGTCTCATGAGACGATCCATAAATCCATATCAAATCTAACGCTCAATCCGAACGAACATGTAATTTAGCGATGCAAGGCTCCTTATTCTTGGCTCGTATCGCCGTGGACTATTGACCATACACCGGTCGATCACTTGCATCGCTTTCCTTAAAAAATTACATAAGCCGCCCATGTCTCTGAAATATTCCAAGTCGCAACTCACTAATTTAATGTTCATGCTTATTTCACGGTTCGAATAATATATGACGAATTTATTCAAAAAAGAACATTATCGATGCCGATGATGAATGAAAATAAGCAATTTAAAAATATTCACCATATTGACCACAAACCGTCGCATAATAAGAACTTTCATCATTTAACTTTTCAATTCTGAGCAATTTGAATTATTCATTACTATGTTAATTCCAACACAAGGTAATCCTGAATATATTGATCGTATTTGAAATAAAGTTTACACACACATAGTACGTTTGAACAGTCAATATTCTGTTGGCGCGCGACTCGGAGCCCCGCTCACGTGGACAAACAGGCTCGACAGCCCCGGGGTCGCTCGCATGTTTACAAACTTCCTCCGGATCTGTAAATATCCCTAGCGACGACCGAAATTATTAAACCGTCTGCGCCGTAAAAGGTACCAAAATAGATTACTCTCAAAACAAATTAAAATAAAATACGGCTCCGAAATACATTCTCATAATAACAGAGTGTTCATTATTCAATCCAAAAAGTATTATCATAAGAAATATAAAAATCAATAAGTTACGAATACGTTCCTAAATCATTTGGTTAGCTCACAGAGAAACCTTATTGACCTAATAGTGTGACCAATATACCCGGCTATAAATAGTGCAGGACACACGGCGAGGCTTCAATCAGTGCGCAGTGCACACGGTATAGGAGGAAAATGCTTTAACGGAGGGGCCGAAAGATAACGTAACATGTTCTTCAAAAGTTTAAAATAATATTGAAACAAATATATTTGAGTAATATTAGGGGTTGCATTAGTTTATGGTTATTACGGATGATTAAAATACCTTTTTTTTTTTAATTGATAATTGACTAGGCGAAATTTTACCTATTTTCCTATTGTTTAATATTTATCATTAAATATTGTTTTAAGGAAACAAATATCACTGCAGACAAAGTACATTACACTATATTTAATATAATATATAATAGTAATAACCGCGCCCATATATAAAGTTATGCAGACTCGTGTGCATTTTTAATGAAATTCGAACATAATTATGAAATACATTTTGTTTGTTAATATTAGTAATGATAAATAATACAGTTTAACGATTGTCTGTCATAACTACTACATTTTCATTCTCATGTTTATATTAAAGGGTTTTTAGAAAAATAATATTTGACCATTTATTGGAGGGTATCCAACTATTTTTATTGTATGTATTTACCCTAGAATATTTAGTATAACACATAAACACAATAATACGAAATAAAATATTGATTAGAATTTCCAAAACCGCCTCTTCTGTGCGCGAGCAGTGAATGTACCGCGGCGGCGGCCAGTGTTATGTAAATAAAATGTCACATAGATATTAATCAAACCATTTTAAATACGTTCAAGGACCGACGAGAGAATAGGATTATTAAAACTAATGCGGTGTCTTTGGGACGAAGAAACGAAGTTCCTTTCACTATATATATAATGAATTGAATTATTATTCATTTTAAATTAGTCATTACAATAAAATTAAATAAAACATTTGACGGTAATTACATGAATAATAATATAATTTGTAAATAGAGGGTACTGCTACAAAAATAATGTTATGCTTTTTTTTCTATAGTTGAATACTTAAACAGTGGATGATATTTTAAACAAAATTTATTAAAATACAATTCATTGCATTTCTTATTATTTTAATAATAAACAAAAAGTATATAGTTTTAATGCATAAAAATTTCAAATATTATATTTTGTTATAAAAATTAAATGCTGAGAGAATATAATGATATTTAAATTCATTTTGATTACACAAATTTTGAAAAAGTTAATCATGTCTTTCTTTATTTGTTTTTGCACATAAAATGTTCCTGCAAATATTTTTTAACGTTCTTCAAAACTATTCCGTTCTTTTCGAAGTAACGTATTAAAATTATTATACAATGATTGCTGTTAATATCGGTATTACTAATCATATTAAAAATAACAATGAATTTAATTAAAACATTTGAAAGTAATTAAATAAATAAAAAATAATCCTAATGGTAGGAGAGATTCGAATACGGACACCAAGCGTGTGCGACGTAATTCTGAACAGCTGAGCTTAATCGTACAACTGATTCTCGGACGAAAATACTATACTTAAAATATCCAATACCATGTTAACGCATAGATAACATTATTTTTTGCTGCCTAGCTTCTCACGGTGTGTCATGCGATAAGGAACTTCGTTCCTAAAATCGCGCGAGCTAAACGTGCTACGGCAGCAGCCAACGAGTGCGCAAACCAAATATCATATAGGTCTAAACTAACTCATTTTAAGAACATCCACGTTCCGCTTAGAGTGTACGAAATTGGGCCGAGTCGAGCGTGCTACGGCAGCAGCCAACGAATACGCAAACCAAATATCATATAGGTCTAAATCAACTCATTTTAAGAATATTCACGTTTCGCTTAGAGTATACGAAATTGGGCCGAGCCGAGCGTGCTACGGCAGCAGCCAACGAATACGCAAACCAAATATCATATAGGTCTAAACCAACTCATTTTAAGAATATCCACGTTCCGCTTAGAGTATAAGAAATTGGGCCGAGTCAAGCGTGCGGCAGTAGCCAACGAATACGCAAACCAAATATCATATAGGTCTAAACTAACTCATTTTAAGAATATCCACGTTCCGCTTAGAGTGTACTAAATTGGGCCGAGCCGAGCGTGCTACGGCAGCAGCCAACGAGTGCGCAAACCAAATATCATATAGGTCTAAACTAACTCATTTTAAGAACATCCACGTACCGCTTAGAGTGTACGAAATTGGGCCGAGTCGAGCGTGCTACGGCAGCAGCCAACGAATACGCAAACCAAATATCATATAGGTCTAAATCAACTCATTTTAAGAATATTCACGTTTCGCTTAGAGTATACGAAATTGGGCCGAGCCGAGCGTGCTACGGCAGCAGCCAACGAATACGCAAACCAAATATCATATAGGTCTAAACCAACTCATTTTAAGAATATCCACGTTCCGCTTAGAGTATAAGAAATTGGGCCGAGTCGAGCGTGCTACGGCAGTAGCCAACGAATACGCAAACCAAATATCATATAGGTCTAAACCAACTCATTTTAAGAATACCCACGTTCCGCTTAGAGTATAAGAAATTGAGCTGAGCCGAGCGTGCTACGGCAGCAGCCAAGGAATACGCAAACCAAATATCATATAGGTCTAAACCAACTCATTTTAAGAATATGCACGTTCCGCTTAGAGTATAAGAAATTGGGCCGAGCCGAGCGTGCTACGGCAGCAACCAACGAATACGCAAACCAAATATCATATAGGTCTAAACCAACTCATTTTAAGAATATGCACATTCCGCTTAGAGTATAAGAAATTGGGCCGAGCCGAGCGTGCTACGGTAGCACGCTCGGCTCATCCGACTTTTCTATGCTTTATTAATTTTAGGTACTACTTTGATGCACACAAACCAATATCGCGAGTATTTTAACATCGGACTGTGGTGTTTAGAACAACAATGGTTACATGTCAATTTATCGTTTTCGAGCAAGAGTCCGCAGTATTACCCGCAGTAGTGGTTATTTTATAAGACCACCTTTTCCTTGTGAACGCGACTAAATGAAAAAACGAACAGTGCGTTTCTTTGTAGTAATGTCTTTAAAGTCGTTATGTATTAGAATGTCTCTCAAAAACTTATATAAATTTGATATACGTTGATATACGTTTACATAAAACGATGGTTATAAAAAGGACGAAAACAAACAACTGGGCATCATCACCGTTATGAAATATAAAGGATCTATTTTAAAAAAGTTTCTCTTTCGATTCTACCACCAAATGTGGCAAATACGTAACAACAATAATCTCTAATATTTGTGAGCGGTTTATTAAACGAGTTAATGAATAGATTAAGCAATCAAACTATTTAAAAAATATATTCACTATAAAGAATTACGACTAGTGCATAAAATGTTATTTTCAATTATGCATCGCGTTTGGTATAGTTCGTTATACTTTATTGGCGCCAGCAATGTTCTGGCGCTGCGCTATACTGGCGGTTACACGTTACGGCCACAGAACAATGTGCTGGCAAACATCCCAATCCAAACACAAACGTCTACAATGTACACGAAAAAAAAAAAACTCACGCGACCTTTGCTTCGGAATAAAAGTCTTTGACAAAGCGACGCGAACTCGTCTGAAAAGATGAATAATATTGAAATACGTACGGCGCCTACATTGAGAACGGTCCGATGACGACACAGACTCCGGCCGCCGCCTAGTCACAGATATTAAAACTTCAATTGAGAGCGTTCACGGCCTTCGCGGGAACAACAACACGACTGAAATTGAATTGATCGTTCGTTGCCCACAAAAATAGAATTATCTCATTTGAACACACTTATAACTGAAATATACGCATTGCACAGATTTTATTTTTACTATCATTCCAACGCTACTTCCGAGAATAGGCAAAGATTGCCAAAAATGTTCGTGATGATTTCATGTTTCTCTCCCGCAATTCAACGAGCACTTACTGTTATTGGACCACAACCAAGAAAATAAGGCAGCGGATAAGAAGCTCAAGGGCGACCATTTTATATTAGACCACCAAATTTATTGATATCGCTCCTCCTAACATATAGGTCGGGGAAAAGGTTTTTTCGTATTTTATAAGAGAAAAGTTGGAGTAAAATTCCTTTGGCTGTGCTGTATGTATCTGGCTAGTTTTGATGCTATTAAATAGACGACATTTTAAAAAAAGAAAAATAAAAATTAAAAACTGCATCCCGTCATTTTTCTATCCACCAAAAATTAGTGAATTTGACGTAGAAAATCGGTACATTTTGAAGTATTATGACAAAAAGAGCAAAATGCGACACAAGTCGCGGAAAAAATTTGTGACGTTTATTGATCTAATGCGGTGTCTGTAAGAGGAATTTTATTTTGGAAAAAGTAAAGGGAGATCGGCATATTAGTTCTTACGACATAGCTAAAGAGCTGGGGATTGACCACTAAACGATTTTGACTCATTTGAAAAAAGCTGAAGAAGACGCATAATAGAAGACGTACATACGTATTATTTTAATGTCGCCACTCAAGAAATCAATATCGAGACCTTGTCTGGAATTGCGAACTCTGGAAGCATCTAAAGGTCACGGATATATTTCGCAAAGTCGCTTCGACGATATCTACGTCGTATGCCGGCGTTTACCTCTGGCCCCCTCGAAGTCATTAGTGGGAACGGGCTTGCGAGCAAAAGCGGTCTTGCGGTAAATTAACACCAGCGGACGCTTTCGTATCGATGCTTTCGACTGGCCCAGTGATATTTGTGATGCGGCAGCGTCGGTGGCGGAGCGGCGCGTCCGCGAGGCTGCCAGCTCGGCTATTATTGGAGCCCGTCATTTCGGATGAACTCTGATCTATTCCAAAAGAAATATCGCAAGTGACCAAATAGACGTAATAGAGTATACTACGATAACGTTACAATTTCGTCTATAATGACTGGTCAATTTATAGAAATCGAATTACGTGTCGTATTATTAGTATTATATAATCTTCGTGAGGTATAATTTATTAAATTTCATAAGTATTAGTTATCCATTATGAATTCCTAAATATCAAATGACACAATAATGCTACCGGTATCGAGGTATGCGTGATATTAGATGTGACCACATCGCAGCCGTTTGACTGATTACACAAAAGTTTACTGTGAAGGTTGTGTAAAGATTTTATTGAATACATTACAATTCCTAAAAATGTCATCGTTATTAATGCCATTTTTGGCAAATATGCATCCAACATTCATATAATATAATCAAATTCTCCTATAACATATTCATTATACATATTAAATTTCGATGCCATTTGGTGTCCAAATTTCATAGGCGATATTGCAAAAACCCGACATTGGAACGAACAAAGAATACGTATGCGATTCGAATTGCATCAATATCATCATATTATATCCCGTCACAACAATCTCCGTCAGACGAGGGACTATTGAGGTGGCATCATTTAACAGTGATTTGATCTTAGAATTTATCTAACATTTTACTACGTAGTTCATCAACAGCTACCAATTCTCATTCTGCATTGGCCATACGCTTTATTTAATTCACCTGTATGTTTGTATTATGTTTGTACAAACGCCCTCCATTCTCTATACTACCTGCTTCAGTCTCATTTTGAAATTTGACACCTCAAATTTTATTATCGAACTAAAAGTGGAAAATAAATATAGTTTAAAAAAACTAAAAAACACGCTTTTATAGTGGAATAAACTAAAAAGTAGAAAATAATTTGAATATAGAAATCAATTAATGAACCAACAATAAATATTATTATTGTGAAAAAAGCGTGGGGTGCTACATGTTTGTCCATTCTTGAAAAGCACCCCACACTTTTTTCACAATAATAATATTTATTGTTGGTTCATTAATTGATTTCTATATTCAAATTATTTTCTACTTTTTAGTTTATTCCACTATAAAAGCGTGCTTTTTAGTTTTTTTTAAACTATATTTTTTTACATTTCTAAACATCTGAAGGCAGTTCAAACTTCGTCGAAACAACATCAGCAATATGGACCTCACGTCCAGCATCTAACGGAGAAGACAAACAATAGAATGCTTTAATATGATATCGCAAGGTCCACAATTAAAATACCGCATCCAGCCCGGTCGGATTTGTGTTGCGGTCGGATAGCGATTGTCACGCTTTGATAAACTGTCTGGCTGACGTTGGGAAATCGCTATTCGCGGTACGTTCACCGTCTATCGAGGCCTCCGCGCTACAATTCAGCGACTTTTTAATAGCTCGAAGATATTGAAGTTTTTTATATGGATAAATACAATACAAAAAGGATTAAGAAATAATATTTGTTAATCAGGCTTATAATAACTAGCTTTCGCTCGTGGACGCAAAATGAAAGCCCTTATTTTTTTTTATATTAAGCAATCTGTCGATCGATCATGATCGCGACGTCGGTCCTCTTTTCAATTTCATTTTCGGGTTAATACGCTTACCGACAAACATCATTTTATTTGCCTTTGTATAGATTATTGAACGTAATACTACAAAGAATAATATTACTATAATATGTATAAAAATATAACTGCAAAAAATATACAAAACCGATTTAATTTCAGAAATGTACCCAATTTTATATCTTGTTGTGAGGAATGTTTGAGGGCTATTGAAGAATATTAGTAGATAATTTCCTTATTTTAGTATAAGTCTACCAATTCTAGATTATAATAGAGAAAAAAATTTATTCGGGTTTTCATAGTATCAGTATCGTTAGTTTATTTATTAGTTGCAGTCGCTAGGGCATAAGCTATTAGTGACTAAACTTTTCTACGTACCATTCTTTTTTATTTCATTCTTTCCGATTCACATCTTTAATAAAGTAGTGCATAAATTTATTGTTATTAGTAAAAGTACTAAAATAATAATTTAAGGATATTACTATTGTAATTAAACCTGCAGTATTTTTTTTAATAAATGTTGTGCGAGAACAAAAAGTAAAAAAAAAGGGATGACACGAGATAGCGTTGCCAATTCATATTTCCATTTCTACCAATTTTTACTTCTATGAAGCACCAAGTCTTATTACTTGCCTCAGGAGAGCCTAATTACACTAGATGCCACAGCATAAACACAGACGCGAGAGCCATGAGATAAAAACGAGAAGGTCTCACGAGAAAAATTAAGGAGGGGCACGACGAGTCCGGTCCCGTACGACTGGTACAGAAACCTAATCGACTCGAGTAAAACTAACTCTCGCGGTCGGACATAACTTTCTTGAAAACCTTTACGCGACACGACTTTCGCGGTGTCGAAGTTATTGTACAATTCGATACGTATCTTTACGTTGAATTGATGTAGGCGCTAGGCTAACACACACGGGTCTGCTGATAGTCTAAAATACTCAATGTTATTTACTATTATAATAATACACAATTATAACAATGCTACGTATGGTTTAAATAGGAATATTAGATAAAATGATTCATAATTTGCAAGTATAAGCAGATTATGAATTATCTACAATCTGCACGTAAGCTTTACAGATTCATATATACTGAATACTGGGTGTGTAGGACATGTTCACGCGAATGTGAACGCAATGTCGTCGGTGTCACGCTCGTAATACAGATTTGTCCTAAATTACTCTAACGTGGCTTTTCAATCCTACGAAATTTTATTAAACACCGTCAAACAAGATTGAACAATAAACAGTAAGAAATACAATCAATAAACAGCAACTTGACGTAAACAATAAAACACATTACTCATTCACAGTTCAGCTCAATCGACTAGAATCCGCCATTGCACTCGATGTTTATTTTTCCGCCGCAGGGTTGCCAGTACACCGTCCGAATTTGAAATAGATAATGGCGCCAACGACACACAAACTCCACATTTATGGCTTTCTACATCGAATACGACCGGACAAACGTCCCCAGGGGCAACTGGACAGTGCACAGTCGGCATACGGAATGTCGTAGTGCCTATTCTTATTATTCTCAGTGGTCGGTATGAGATCAGCGACGGTGTTGTCGGACAGGTAACGCTGTAGGTATGCGTTCGAACAAACACGATCGCCGAGAGACGGCGGCGGCCGGCCTTCGTGAAATTCTATAGTAACTAACTCGGTTTAAACGCATAAATTACATATTAGGTATATTGCAGTTCTTCCAAAGGTAAACAAATATTTAAAAATATATATATAAATTACTCGATTCATGATTCGATATTCGTCGGTTCGTGTACGTCAAACGGGAAAAACGAATGAATCATTCCGAATTCATTTCGTCATGTGAACATGTGAAAACTTTAAAACGATTTTTTTTAATACAGACAACGGCAATTATACAAATAAAAGAACAACAGATAGTTTATTATTGCTGTAAATTTTAAGGAGGTTATTTCTTTCTCTCTTGTTTAAACTCGCGCGCGCGTGTGGTATAAAATGGGAACAGGAAATAGCAGAATAATACGATTATTACCTTCACGCCTGCGCGGTAATTTATTTCAAAGATGTTTGTGCATACATTTCATATAGACTGCTTTAACATAAATTCAGTCGAACATTGCCTGTCCTTATAAAAGCTTCATATATCATTGTTGCGAGAAAAAAAAAACATTTTTTAGTGGAACAGGGCACAGAATAGTACACCAAATATACCTACTTACGTTGAAACTTGAAATATATAAAAATTGATGCACACCGAAACATTGACCTCGTTGGCATATGAAACCTGTTTTGGCGAGCGTTAAAATGCAACCTTATTATTTTTAGTCGCTTATTCACGAGCACGAGGCGGCGACACGATTGTTAACAAATCAAACAGGAAGATAAGTTCAATAGCTTGTCCGTGACGGGGAATTCAAATGCTTAGATACCGCACGTCCATACAGTTGCGTTAGCTGGAGAATGTTGTATAAATTGATCGTTGAAATGTACCTTGTTCCAGTGAATAATTTGAATAGTTAATTATAGAATTAAATTTTTTTTGATTTAACACTATCGTCTACATAAGTAGGTAATATCCCACCAAAAGTACGATAATAAAATGTAAAACCAGCTAAGTGCGAGTTCGACTCGCACTTGGCCGGTTTTTACATAAGGGTTCCGTATACCGTACAATATTGAACACTATATACTTTTCTAAAAATAGTTAATGAATAACAAAAATTAAGATTGAACAAAAA
>BGZK01000092.1:600000-796430 GCA_005406025.1 Eumeta japonica | reverse complement strand
AAAAAATCTAAATTACCAGCATTTTAACTTAGACATATCTATGCACATTATAAAATAGTACATTTCAAATATCTGTACGTTTAAAGATTTTTGGGAAAAAGAAATTATTGGAGAGGTCGACAGATAAACAATAGTACGCAAATATATAAATATTTTGTATTTTTCTCTGTTTGTCTGTTTGAACGCGAATCATACAAAACCATTTAGTTAGTGGCACAATCAAAGTTTTTCAATCGATTTAAGCTCTTTGCTCAAGTCGGAGTAACATTTAGCGTTTTCTTACTTTTGCCTACGTTTTCATTTGCTTGAATATAGGACGGATTCTTTCCTTTTTTTGCAGCGATTGCTTATTGATAACAGCAATGTTAAAACGGGAATATCATGATCGACATTGGTCGGGATTGAAGTCGCTGTCGGGGCTGCGATTGAAATTGAGGGTGGAAGCGAGATTGTTTCATTGTAGAATAATTCGGCGGCGGTGCGAGTGTTTTCTATATTAGAGTGTATGTTCTTTTGGGCCGATTTGATCAGAATCGGGATTTAAATCAAGACCGGGATCGAAATCGTCAGCGAAACGAAAACTGAATCGAGAGCGGGAACGGAATCTGGACTCTACGTGAACGGAACCGTGGGCGAAAGCTAATATTAATTAAACGCCATCCTTGGACTCCTTGGTACATCGCTTTAAACTCACGACAACATAAAGAAATCTCAGTCTTAATGATCTGCAGTCCAAATATTTTATTTAATTAATCGTTTGCCTTAGTCTTTGCCGTAGCATCGACGTCTCGTACCTTCTTTATTCTAAATATTTATTTTAAAGTTGTTTATGACAAAAACGTTGACCATTTACTAGCAAATAACAATGCAGAAAACAATTTTTCATCTGTTATAATCAATAAGAAATGCAGAATATAGGAAAGTTAGAATTGGGTAGTATAATAAAATCGAATTGGAATAATAATGAAATGGATTTGCTCATAATTAAGTTAAGTGGTAACTAAATAAAAGGATTTTATTGGAACGTTTACCATTAAGACAGTTATATTATAATCTATTGTGACGTGCATTAATTGTCACACTGTATTATCAACGGCAAAAGCGGGATAATTGCAAAATATTGTTTGGATCGACAAACGTTTTCCCAGTCCGGAACAGCTCTTAAAAGTTGTTCGCCGGCTCGCTAAAGTTTCACACTCTTCCCTTCCTTCGCTATCGTCCGCCAGGCCTCCCTCCCGCCCCCCTCGGGCCTGAAACAGGTCCTCAGGGAAATTGTTATTCCGGGGGTCGGCCGAGTCGCTCACCTCGGCGCCGATCCGCAAATGAAGCATTGTTCTTGCTCACACCACTTTTCCGTAATTCATCCCACCTTAGCGCGTTTTCTTATGAAATTTCTCCTCGCGCTGGAAATCCCCGATGAAACTCACCTCCGATATCGTGTTTCGTATCGAGGCGAGGATTAATGGGCCCGCGTCATAACGTGGGAGGCCGCGTCTGAAATTGATCAGGCTGGAAGTAACCGGCGATCGTTCACACGTAATACTCCGCCGTGATCACGGATAAGTCGCGGCGCTAGTTAGATATGGACGCGACGATAGTTATTTATTAAAAGTTACGGGCGAAAGGTTGAGCAGATCGTTAAATCTCATAGAACCATTATGTATTGACCACAAAATGAGAAATGCCTTCTAGCCGTTACTCATGCTTCGGGTTGCAATAAAAATTTTGAAAGAGAGTTATAATAATATCCTAAAAAAGAACAAAATTATAAGTACTTGATTTGCCGAGATCCTATAAAACGAAGCAAGACAGGTATGTAAGCTCTGTTCTCTGTCCACATAATTTAACTGAACTTCATTTATCTTATGTCTCTACGTAGCCTTCTAGGAACGTACATTTAATGTACATTGATTCAAAATTGAAAACAGAATACTAACTTACGTTTGAAATACTAAAAGTTATTCCGAAGCCAAAAATAATTAAAATAATAAACAATCATCAAATCTGAAGCAAGAAACGCCTTATTACATTTATGATTTTAGTGACTTATTCACAGATGGATTTTTTTATGGGCACAATATTTTATGTGCAGTGGGATGCACTACAGGAAAATTGCGAATCTTAAATGCAATCAATAAAATAACAGATTATCCATATTGTAACTGTCAAATCTTACGTCTACCTGCGTATTTATTTTTTGGTACAATTCTCAGTTAACCAACACATTTCTTAAAAAACTTGTAACAAAATAAATTCTACTGTTCAAAAATAATACTACTTTATCATACGAATACGTAAAACTATGAAGAAAAAATGCATGTTTTTGTGTTATATTTATAAAATAACAAGCTGTATCTTAGTAACTGCAAACACGCAAACTAGCACCGTCAGAAACTCCCAACTAGAATATTATGCTGTTGATAGTGGTATCCTCATTGCTGATGCTAGCTGTATTCCGTTTAAATATTGGTACGAAATGTAACACAATGTTGTTTTATGATTTTTCTAGTTGTGCCATTTAATAATAAAAAGGGTATTACATGGAAAATAAACCACTGCTATTGTAAAATGTATATATTTAATTTACTAATAATCACTTCTTAATTGAGCGACACTCTTCCTGCCAATCTTTTTCTCGTACCCGTTTCAAAATACTCATTCTCTTTGCTTTTCGAATATTTTCTCAATCACTAAATTTTATGTCCCCCGGACTCTAATACGAAGTTTACGTTGTTCGTCTGTCCGCCCATCCGTTCCTACTTTTATAACTTTGTATCGTATGAACCGATAGTAGTTAGTTAAACATAACCGAAGTTGCTAGTTAAAATTTCCAGACGATACATGTCATTATGACTGATATCCTAATAGATCACAATAATCAACAATTAAAAAATGAAGGAAGATCACCATATAATATTTATTTTTTTATTATTTTTGCTTTTTTGTATAAATATAATGTCTGCGAACGTCAAACTTTGTGTGATTATAGTGCAAACTCCAAATAGTCTAAGATCCGGCATTAGAAAAATGTACCCTCATCTGTTATTTGAGTCAAATAATGTTTTTAAGGCTGAAAACAGTATTATAAAATTAAGAGAACAATGTCTGCCACCATAGTCCTGCTGCTATTAACATTAATTATTTTTTTTATCGGCTGCAAATAATTTCACGGTAAAGGCCAATTAAAAACATATTTAAAATTTTGTAAACTTTACATACGTGTTAATATTTTTAATTAACAGATGAGGGAAATAAGTTCGGTTTATCTACCTGCTTACACTTGGATACAGGTAACTCTAGCAGTCATAAAGGTAACAAGGTATGACGTTTTATACCTATTGTAACAAGGTATAAAACGTCATATTCAAAAGTTTTATACTTGCGATGTGCAATTAACATAAGAAAAAAATAATTAATAATTAAATAATTAAATTTTATAGCAGCAGGACTACGGTGGCAGACATTGTTCTCATAGATTTATAATATTGTTACCTGTCTGTAAAACATTATTTGATTCAATCAACAGATGAGGGTACATTTTTCTAATGCCGGATCTTAGATTAAAAGTAAAATACGAATTGAATGCAAGTCGGACTTGCTCTATCCCGAACTGAATAAAAAAAGCTATAAAAAACATATTTTTCTGCTGTATATAATAATACAAAATCACACCTATTTCTCAGAACAGTTGTCAAGTGTTTTGGGAAATACATAATTCAAATATGTTATGTGGTGGTACAGAACCCTCTGTGTAGAAATCGCCTGGTACTTGGCGGGTTTTTTTTATAATTTCATTAGATCACGTAGCCCCTCGTTCTCGCACGTGTAGCCGCGTGGAGCTGTCGAAGACTTCCAGACGGCGCCGACTCGACGGCGGCGAATCCCTTTGTGTTAGCGGATCGCTACGACGACGCTACGAACGTGTAGCGCTACGCGGCTGTCGCGCCGATACGCTACTCGTCGCGCTGTGCGCTACACTGGCAGTACGCGACTTTAATGCCTGCCGCTGTCTGCGTTGCTGTCGTGCTATCATCCTAAAGTTTATTTTTTTTTTGTTTCAGATTGACGACAAGTGAATAGAAAATAATTAATATCACGTAAGTTGCTTATACATATTTCGATAACTTAAAAACATAGCTCTATGGTACGAAAAATACAGCAAGCGAAAAAAGTAGTATGAATCAGATAAGAAACGGTAACGAAATCAGAGAGCTTCCAATAATTCCTTCAAACATATCCACTGTCTAGATGTCTATAGAATTCACGTAATACTCATAAGTAGATAGCAGAGATCGACCATCGCATTGTTAGTATGGTACTTGAGATAGACGTGGTTAGTTCAAACGAATCACCCAGAGGAACTGGTCCGTCTGTACTCGCATAAAGATATAAAATACAATCGCATTATTAGGGAATTACATTGGAAAAGAGATGAGTTCAAACAAGATCGGTAGGTAGTAGCGGCGTGACGTGAGCGCCGCGCCGGGTCGTCACGTCACGCGTACGTCTTCTATTCGATTAAAAAGAAATCAAAACGGATTCTAAAAATCTATATCTTATATCGCTTTCGCTTGTAAAGAGATCACGTCAACTTTACAACTTATCGGAAATCATTTTAGTGTTGGAACACGACATAAAATTGGAACTTGTTTTACTAATTTCTACGAAGTTTTGCCTTAAAATCTAACTTGTTCCGTACCTGAGAGAGCCAATTGAATACGCAATGCCGTCAAGTGTGGGGATATCTCAGAATTCTCGAGGAATATCTTTGGAGCGTGTGAGGCGCGTCTCTTTAAATGTTACATTTATAAGTCGATACGTTCGGCTGCACACGTAAGTTACATATTTCGAGAACTTTCAGACTTGAGTTAAATTTTGTGGAATATACCATTTATTGAACTTTAATATATACATTCATTTGAGTTTAAAATATTAAATATGATCTAATTTTTCTGAATCCCCTTATAAAAAAAATATCGAATATTGTAGAATAATCAAACTTCGTCTTTAATATGCATGTTCGAAATTACAGAAATAATTTTTTGTAAATTGTTGTACGCACAAATTATGAAGTACAATAAATAGAATGTAAAATAAGACTTTTTCATTGCTAAAAGCCACTTTTATTTATTGAAAAGATAAGTGTTGCCTTGTATTTTAAATATCCATATGATCAGAACGATAAAGAGGAATAAAAAAAACGTAAATATTATTAGAATTGCACAAAAGTTTTTTTTCGTATGTTATATACAAATTCAAGATAATTATTTATCATATTTTATTTACATTTACTTGTAATATGTATATGCCATTTCGTAGGTAGTGATATAATTCCGACGCTGTAGAAATTTTAGGACTTCAAACTAAAAAACTGTGACAAGTAGTTTTGACAACATTACCTAAAGAATTTTGAAGAGACTGAAACAGGTGAAAATCTGAGGGTTCAAGGTCAGGGTTTATATGGTTGATGCATTGCCGCTCCCCAACCAAGCTCTCAGTATTTGCTGAGTTGCTAAAGATATGTGTGGTCTGACGTTATTATGGAGAAAAACCACACCTTTCTGTCGATCAATTCCAGCCGTATTTTCTCTACTTCTTGCTTGAGTCTCATCAACTGTTGGCGCTATAGATCCGAATTGATAGGTTTGTCCAGCGGTAAAAGCTCGTAATGAGGAATGCCCTTCCAATGTGTCCACACATAACTTCAACTTATTGCGAGTTAATCCGGGTTTAACTATTGTAGAACTTGCTTGCCTTTTTGATCATGATTCATTGGTAATTCATTTTTCATCATCAATGATCAATCTTTGCAAAAACGGTTGAGTTTCATTACGTACTGATAGAGAATCGTAAATAAGTTCACCATTCATTATATTTCTTTCAGTGAGTTCGTGTGGAATCCGAGTATCGAACTTTTTTTATACATCTAGTTTTTTTCAAGTGTGACCCACTTGAAAACCCACTTTTGTGACCCTTTTTTTTATATAACCAGCCTTTTTCAAATGGGTCGCAACTGTTTTGTGGTCAATTCCCAGCTCTTCATCTATGTCGGAAGAACTAATACGCCGATCTTGCTCTACTTTTTCCAAAATGGCATTGATTTTATTCGTAACAGGCCGACCAGAGCGAGCTTCAGTCGCTATTCGCATTTCCAGTAATTTTGTATTCATTTTTGACATAAAAATTACCGAACTGAAAACGCTTGAAACAGCTTTGTGGGACTCTTACCGACATTCATTAGGTCCATAAACGTCTCAATTTTTTTCACGCTTGCATCGCATTTTTCCTTTTTTTGTAATAAAACTTCAAAATTTATTTAATTTCTAAGTAATATATGGACATTTTGGACATCATTTTGGTGGACAGAATGACAATAGAAAAATGGCGATACATCGCCATTCTTATTTATTATCCTTTTTTTAAAAGTTTCATCTATTTAAAGGTATCAAAATTAAACAGATACAAACAGCACAATCAAAGAGATTTTACTGCAACTTTTTACTTATAAAGTAAGGAAAACTTTTCCCCTACCTAAAATTATTAGCAAATTTTAAATATAGTAGTATAATGATTTTTCGTCTGTTATTTCAATGGTGGTACCAGGAAAGGGTTAGACGACTGTCGAGACGAAACTCCACATACACCGATTTAGAAACTAAATAGGAATATTCGGAACTTGTAAAGTTCGCTCACGTCACACGCCGCCGGCCGGCGCGGGCGGCGCGTGGTCGACCTGCGGTGTAGCATAAGGCTCTGGTGTATCCCTGGTAAGCGACCCGATTCATTTCTGAAAGCCTACCAGAGAATACTTTGTATTCCTCGTTTTGCAGGTTTTGCATAAATTATTCTTGTTTCTTTTCGTAATACTTGTTTATGAAGAATAACGATATTTAATAAAAAGAAACGCCAAAAATTGCACGATGACCGGTCAAGCTGACGTAATATTAAAATCTATAGCAGGACGAAATGTAACGTATTTGAGCGCGCAATAAGGGAGCGGCCGTCGCGGGCGCGCCCCCGCGCGGCTGTAAATCTCGACCCCTCGCCGAGGCTCGTCTCGTCGCCGGTGCCGGGTCGTTCTGAGCATCCGAACCCGTAATTTGCAGTTGTCAGAGCAAAGACCGCCTTGTTCGACAAAATAAACGGTAAAAATTCTTAATTACGACGTTTCGATTCCTTTATAAAATTTTCAATGTACGATACGAAGTCTGGTATTACTGTACTGAACTATTTTTCATATTGATTTTACATTTTTTTCCCCACTACGACGCAGAAAAGGAAGGGCAATGAACTTAACGTATAAAAAAGTTGCGTATGACAGAAAAAAATGAAAGTAGAATCAAAGAGATGGAGATGCGATTTCTGCGATTATGCAGAGATCACATCTACACAAATGCTGACTATCATTGTATTTTTTATGTAACTAATAAAAATTATAAAAAAACAACCATATTGAGAAGAAGAATTAACACCAATTTAAATTTGGAACTTGACTACTATAGTATATGTCGTATTCATTTGAGCGAACGTACATGTCGTCGATACAGTACACGAGACGTGGGGCCGTGGACACGCAGCTGGACGTATTTACACGCGTCAAACACCGCGAGGTCAACACACTCGGGCACGGTCGCCGCCGCGTGCCGGGGCGCTGTCAGCGTGCGAGCGGCGCGCCCTCACGCCGGGCCGCCCGCGCGGCCCGGGCTCGGCCCGTTTTCCTGTGCGGAGCCCGAGCTCGCAGCAAACCTATTTCAGTCGTAAATTTACATCCGCTAGTGGCATATGAGTTTCGACTGCGGTTGCTTGTCTTGCATGTAAAAGTCGACCAGCAGCTGCGGTATACGTGTGTGCATATTCTTCCCTTAAATTGCGGTGAAACTCCTCTGGCATCTACAGTTAGCCCCATACATTTTTCCTTCGCATGTTTGTCTTCTAAACCTAATATAACCTTATTTCTCGACGCGAGAATGTCTGCATGAATTCTTATGAAAGCTCCCGAATATATATACGCGGGTAAAGAGCTTTGGCAGACAGTTCGCAGCACGAATTTTCACCGAATTTGTGGCAAAAAAAGGATTTATGAATGCTAATACGGTTTTGATATTTTTGACCTTGAGTTATTTTTTTCTCAATTTACATGATCCGCTTTTCTTCAAATAAATGTCTGCTACAGTTTTTTACGCTTACTTTTACGTTTTTTCATATTACAGACAATCTCTACAAACGTCTCTTTGAGGACAGTCTAATATTTAATAGTTATGTTCTTTTTGTAAAATTTTTGATAATCTTATTTGATGGTTAATACATGTCTGATATCTATATGGACACTTCTTTATATTGAATTCTTATAAACATCGGGCCATACACAAATATATTTTATCAACCTTATGTTTTCATCAAGGGCGACAACGGCCGAGTGATCAGCCTTCGATTTCCTTCGATTGACATTCTAAGCATACACATTTATATTATTAAAAAATAATTTTGTTGTAAGTCGTCCACTGCGTAATAAAAGCAAAAAAAACTATTTTCCTGTATCCTTACAGTAGTAATTATTACTTCGTTACATTTTGGAATGTATACCGAATATCGCTTTCATTAGGTACCGCAAGCCATTTTAGTGACCTCACTAGCGCCATCTACCGCCTAACCTAAACTAGCATTTTTCTCTAAAGGACAAAAAAGATAAATGTATACTTCCATTCCCGCCAGACTCTCTGTTATTCTGCGATGCGGAAGTAACTAATAGTCGCATCCGTCTCCTTTGGAGACGCAGGCTTATAGCGTGTATAAATAAAGGAGTCAACGACCGGCCGTCATGATATTTTTCGTGAGCCAAATCCCTTCAGACTTTTAGGTCTTCTTCGGTGTATTTACATCTTTTCCTGATACGTTGCAGTTAAAATGTTATTCGATCGTCTTTTGCTTTTACTTCTTTTTTCCCATTATAAATCGCAGAATCTTATTTTGCGCCTCGAATTAATAAGGAGTATTTTTTCTCGCAATCAGAAATGATCTATTTTATGAAATGTAAACAATCATTTGACAAAAAATAAACGTAACAAACGACAAGACGAATAAGTACGTCTCGGTTACGTTCTGTAAATATCTATAGTGTTCTATAGCCACGTAAATTTTCTTGGGCAAAATATTGGTTAATTTTAAAGAAAGACCGGAAATGCCATCAATGTGTTCATAGTGTACCCGGCAATCAATTAAAGTGCGGTAGGTTTCTTAACTTTATATATTAGATCAAATACAATACTTATAAAAAATCTATTAACGGGGAAAGTAGTCATAAAGTTGTGAACATATTTCTGAAGGGCGTATTCAGTGGACTTCCTCGCACTGCCATATCTCGACCCATAGTTGTTACGTTATTCCATCAGGGATTTAGGAAGTTATAGAATGTAAAATTTACACAACCCGATGTAAATTTTACATTTTATATTAGTTTTACATCTTACACGTATATAATTCCTGGTTATTATTGAAAAAAAGGTACATTTATAGCTGAATCCATAGTATATGAGAATATTTTTTATAAGTACAAGTAAAAATAAAATTTTCTAAGTTAAATTAATAAAATATCGATTATACATTATTGTAAATACATTATTGAAGCATACTCACGGATTTAACTGCTAGTTAAGATTTGCTTGCAATTTAATTGAATTTCCCACCTCACATTGTTTTTACGAGTCGTTTCCAGAAAAATGAAAAAAGTCTTTTGACATCGGCGTTCCTTATTATAATCTCGCGGCGGCTTGGATACTGGGACCCAGTGACACGTTACTTATTTATGAAAATAAGTATTGTACTTCTATTTACTATATTTTTTTAGACATATTTCTATTTGTTTTGACTAAAAGTACAAAAAATCGTGTTACGGAATAAAAAGAACTAAAAATTGGCGTAAACTATACTCTAAACCCAACTGCATAAATTTTATCACATACAACCACTGAACACATCAAACTTATTAATCCTCGGTGAAATTAAGCAACACATTTAATAAATGAAAACAATAACGAAATGAAAAGTGCTTTAGCACTGTTCTGATTTGAAACTCGATGAAATAAAAAAACGTCACTAAAAGAGGCAAAACATATACTTCTATAGGATTTAGCCTGCGAGGGAATGAGATCAACTGAATACGTCAATGCGTTTAACAGTTTTTTATTTCCTAATTTTCTCTGTAAAATAAATCCCCAAAATTAGAATTTGATAAGTTGTCTATACGCCCGTAACTATGCCACCTAACTGTTTGCTGAAGTTCAACTTTTTTCGTTCAATAGCGTCGCAGAAAATAGGTGAAATACCACTCATTCGCTGATTGACTCTCATTAGAAATTTACGAAACTAATTAATGTTTTAATCCATTAAACCTATGATTTTTTAAATCTTCTTTTTAAGCACTCTTGAATTTTATTAGGAATATTTTAAGGTGTGATATACGACTATGAAAGGTATGAATATGGCTTATCAGCAATAATGTATAAAATTGTGAAGCACGTCTTTTACGATGAGATGGAGGGATTCGGTATATACCATTCGTCCAATTACTGTGAATTTTTTTGTTGCACTTTTGATGTTAAGAAAATATGCCTGTTAGTTGTACGTTTTACATAAATAAATAGAAGTAATTTCAGAAAACTGCATTTTTAAAACACCTCTTAACAACAAAACGAACATCTGACAACGTAGAACCGACCAAAACACATATCTTTTAGTATTTCAAACAAACATTCATACTTTCTGCGACTCGTTTCTCATTTTCTATTCTGCATGGTTCGTTATACGGTACTTGTTAGTTGTGAAAAAAAAATTTCGCCATTACCGTGAAATCTTCGTCGAGCAAAATGCATTCACCGCTTACAGAGGGAAGGTGCTATTGCATGCCTTTTACGACAGCGCGTCGTCGGGCGAACGAACTGAAACGCGACTGCATTGCGCTCCGTTCACGAGGCTAACTCATTCTGCAAATGGCCCCTCGGTGGCGCTGCTGTGCGAGGATAGCGGCGCCACGTTGAGTACGAAGTCTGGAGTATAGCTAAAGGAATTCACGATTATTTTGCATAAAAAAGAAACTATAAATATAAGAATATATTACTTACCCTGTGAATATAATTGTAACATTTCGAATGAACAATAGACTACAGACAACGATATAAAATAGGTTAGTAACGTTTACTCTATGTTATTGTTTGATAAGTGTACACGATTGAACACGTGTTTAAAAAAGAACATTATTGTTCTCAACATCTAATTACTTGAATTGTGTTCACGTAACTTGTAAACTAATTCAGGAAGTAGGTTTCTACCCGTTACTAATTATTGCGTTAATGTGCAAATGCGAGCAGTTCTAATGCAATAAAATATCATTTTATTATTATCTGATATCGGGATGGAGTTGTAAGTTAATCACTGAAACCCATAGGGTTTAGCTTTATTTGGTTTGTTTACATGAGTTGATAGCAATATAGCGGTAAGGACCAACAGCGGATCGGAAAGGTGAATGCTAGGACCTTTCAACATATCCATAACTCTCTTTTATGCCCTGGAACCCTTGAAGTTCAACATTCAATTTCGGGTGGGAAGCATCCCGAGAGCTGAACAGTATGAGAGTGGCTGAAAACCATGTGGCCACCGAAACTTCGATATACTGAAGGTAACCTTGTGATCGTTAACATCCAATTATCGTGTCCGTAATTCAGAATAAAAAGGAAAAAATCAAAATAAATCAATACCGCTGAAAACGATACAAGGAAAACGGAAATTAGAGTAAAGCGTAAAATGAATATTAATTGGTTAAGAACTTAGTGTTTTCAATGGTAACACAGTATAAAATTCAACGACGTAATATGTATTACACTTATTATTCAAAATTTTTGAAATAAAATCATTAAACTTGTTTATCAAAGAAGTGTAAGAAGTGACAATTTTAATGTAATTTCTTATGCGTCTTACATTAGTACTAAACGAATTAAAGAAAATTGGCCAAGTATTTTTCTTCTTTTTACGGATTTAGTGTGGACGATTCTAATACGTGTACACTAGAGGCAAAAATTTACAATAAATGTCACGACGATAATGCTTTTTCGAAAAACAATAAGGGCGTCTATAATTGTGTACTTAGAAATAGTATAAAAGCGAAAGGATAGTTTTCAGCCCGAACATCCTATATCCTATGGGTTACAATCCTTAAGCTGTTATCACACACAAGGTGTCCGCTCGATCCCTCTCCCAACGTAATCGACTCGTGACCTGTGACCCATGACTTCAGTATTTCAACAATACGAGGAAAAATCTTACGGTTGTGATACGCTTACGTAAAGTCCCCGACAAACTTGTTGGAAACAATAGCGAGGATAACGGACGCCGTATAAGGGAAAATTTTCAGTAAGCTTCGTATTAAAGTTCGCCATCTGGTTCTTTAGTGAACTTTCTTAAGTTAGAACTTTTCCTCGAAATAGTATAGACGAAAATAGATACCTGTTATTCAAGTTGTTTATCGTGATTTGCAAGGTGTTTTCCAGTTACGTACGATAATTTTTCTCGCATAATCAAACAACGTCCTCGATAGAAAAGATAATGCGAAATTCGTCTTTTTTAACTTCTTCAAATACGGTCTTCTACAATATTTTGATAGGCCGTTCAGAAAATCAAAGCTTTTAATAGGACTCTTGATTTTCCCGCTATATATAATAGGTAAATAATTTATGTTTTATTGTTTATCTTAAAGCTTTTATTGTTAAATACGGTACATAAATAAACTTACGTGATATAATAGATAAAGATAATGTTGCTATCAATTTCGTTATTAATTATAATTTCTGTATGCACGGCAAAAGATAGGAGCTATGGTCGGACGTGTCTCGGTTTAATAAAATAAATTCAATCGCAATTATCCATGAGTTGATTGCCGGGCACGCGCGGGTCCGACGCTGATGTTGATGTTGTCGAGCATTTTTCTGATAGCGGATTACGAAAGTCGCCGTAGCGGCTGCGGTGGCGGTCATTTTGATTCTTCTGATGATGTGACGCGTAGTCACGAAACTCGTTAAGATCGTTGAAGGACTTGTGAGTAGTTTGTCGGATTATATCCAACAATACTAACCGTCGTTCGATATTTAATATTCTTCTCTAACCACTATCTAAATGTCTGATAGGGATTCACAGTGGGATAACAGATCAAAGTTCTGTAGGGGGTTTACATTTTGCTTGTCCACTTCAAGTGATGCATCACTGTTAATTAAATCCCGTCCATTTTGAATACATAAAAACTCTACTATAGCAATAATTGGGTAGTGGTGTCGACTGGATGACCCCGTAGTGCCGTTGTCGGATAGAACGCAGACCAGTTTAGAATGCAAAAAAAATGTTAAGCGATGAACTTGGTTCATAGAGGCCACGAAAAAAACAACGAAGTATTTTATCTCTTTGCCATCTTAAAGACCCGAATGAAAGTTTTCACAATGCCCTTTATTCAGTATTTTAGTTCCTGCAGCGTACTTGGACAGTGGAACACATTTAATAACACTATCTTCTCAAAGACCACTCGATGGATAAGAACACAATTATAACATTTCAGCGTAGGTGCTGATGGACGCGGAGTATACATTGCTCAAGTTTTCAATAATTTCTCATTATTGGAACGAAGGAGCTTACCACCTCTTTTTGAGTTATTAAATAATAGAGGATGTATATATTCGCAGAACATCTTGTATTGATATATTTAAAGATGATGGGATATATCCGAAATTTATACATTTTGTAACTTCAGACAATAGGACAATCAAGATACTTGGAATCTTTTTAATTAAAACACACGATAACATTATTAATAGCTTTTTATTTAGCTTTGCGCGTTCGATATCTATCATCTTATTATATACAGTTAACGTGTCCAAGAAAATAGGCCTTTAAATCCAAATTTGAGATAAAAACTTGAATTTTTGATATAAGTTATTTTGAAAGATGTAAAAACGAACTGTATTTTTTTTAGAATCATCCACGAGAAGCAAAAAAAAAACAAAAAGAAAACTTTTTTCTTTAATTCTGGGAAAATGGTAAGGATTAGAAAAAAAACTTGAAATAAGTTGTAGAGCAACAAATTTTATAAAAAAAATGATGACTACTCTTTTCGTTATTATCAAAATTAACCGATATAGGGCGGCCAGAAACTAGATGACAGTAACAGCTTTAGCAATTCATAAGTTGTTAAAAATTAATATATTTAGTATACTGAGAAAGTAATAACATTTAATTATAGAGATTTTTAAGAAATTTATTATTATTTCATAAATTGACCATTTGAATTTTTTACCTGTCATTTCCAAGCAGGTACAAAATAATTCACCTGAAGAAATATTTTTTGAATATAATAAAAAGGCAACTTTGCTTTTCCTACCGAATAAGGCACCTCACGCACGTGCGCTGTTTTGTCTCAATTAACCTAGGTGTGTTTTTGAACATACAATTGTATCTACGTGTAGTGTAATACGATCATATAAGACTTTGAACTGATGAAAAATATTTTTGAGAATATCGAGGAAATAAAAGAGAAAGAAAAATTGCCAATGAAAGATAAAAAACGACAATGATAGATTGATTTTTTTAAAACGTTCGATAAAGTCAATCACTCAATCTTGTGCAATAAACTGTTATTTTATGGCATTCACAGTGGTCTATGCAGATGGATTTGTTCTTATCTTAAGAATAGGAGCCATTTAGTTGTCATTAAGGGTTATACTCCAGCGCCAATAGTTGCAACTTCTGGAGTTCTTCAAGGCTCACAGTTGTCATGCATGTCTCTACTAGATGTTCACTTTTAAAAAAAATTAAATTATTTATAGAATTTGTGAAATATAGAGTCACAAATATTTTATCTGATATTAAAAATTAATATTTCTTCAATAACTCCAATGTATAATGATTATAACAATGTACTGTAAATAACGAAATATTTAAAAAAAAGTTTGGTGAATGTTATCGTATTTTAATTTGTGATAATAAATAATTACTTTTGTAATTCATAAGCACATCATTATAGTGACCGACGAAAGAGATATGAAAAACAGCGAAATTTTGTGCAGATAGAGATCAGATGCCTCTCATTAAACGTACTACAAATATCTACACAAACTATTACGCGAACAATAACAATGCTCATAACAATAATAAGTTTAAGCACCGATGCGTAATCAGTGTTTAAATTAAAAACTATATATCGTAAATATATATATGTATATATATATATATATATATATATACATACATATATATATATATCTGGTTATAGGTATATAAATAAATAAACGTGGAACTTGTTGAAATTTACTTCGTACGAAAGCTTTTATCGTTTCCATTTACCAGGCCAGAGAGGAAAATGTTGGCAAAAAGCACACTCACTAATGCCTTTCCATATCCCGTCAACGCGCTAAACAATCGAATTTACTGGAACGAGGCACCCGTAAAACTCGATAGTTTAGAAAATCGAATCTGCCCCCACCCGAGCGCGATCCTCGGCGTCCTCCCGTCGAAACCTATCCAAGTAATTTGCGCGTTTTCCGCATTCATGAATAAAGTTCGCGCCTTAACTGCCTCGCGGGCGAGTTGCGCTCTGCGCTACCGCGACTCCTTTAGTATTTGCGGCACGGGTGATACGCACGATAACGGTTTGCGGGTTAGTAGACCGGTCGAGGCGTGTACCTCCTGAGAACGGTATGTAATCTTCCAAAATATGGGAGGTGGTTCGTTTGATTCGGGACGACCGTGTGTTATGTTGGGAATCCAAATAGTTTGTGAAATTATTTACGCTGTTATTGCAGAATTGTTACATGTTTCGGTTTAACATAGTTAGTGGCTCACGAACCGCAAAACTATTCTGCCAAATTTATTTGCGTGATTATTATCTCTGCATTAGGTCAATTATAAAAATTCACTGTGCCGCGGAGGAAGCCTGTGCCATGTTTTAAAGGAGACAATCTTTTCCATATTCTTTAATTAAAAGATCGTTTGACTTATCGCAATAAACTTAAATCCTTCTGTGTCACGTCAACCGTTCAACGTCATGAATTTCGGGCACATACAGACATGTCGTTGTAATAGTTAAAACAGACTTCATTTAAAGTCGCTCGCCGGTGCAGTGGACGCGCTCGACGGCAGCCATCGAGTACAAGTCGCTCCGCCGACTTGAATGTCGATGCTTATCGCACGCTTTGCGTATTTAGTACGAAAAAATTGTAATGAAAATAAAACGGATTCCAAAGAAGAGGCGCTACTGCTACTTTTATTTCAACGATGAAAACAAAGAGAAGAAATCGTATAATGGCGTCGTATACGCTATAGTCTGTACGCTAGTTTTATGACATGTATTCTTGCTTTTACGTAAATAATAAAAATGGTGTTGTAATCTGCACTCGCATTCCGTTTATTTCGCTTGCAGCTGACATATGCTATTGCATTAGCACTGAAGATGGTCGGACGGCTCTCGTCACTGGCGACCTCGAAAAGCGCTCATGTCGGTCGCCGGCTGTCGTCGTGCGGTCCGACGATAAGCAACTTATTTCATGAGAAATCTTTAGTAATTAATTAAATTACAGTTTACACTACTTTCATTTTTTTTCTAAACTCAATACATACATCATTCGTGTTAAAAGTAAACGTAATGAATTTGTTCATGTAATTTTTTTTTGTCGTAGTTTGCTAGGTATCACCTCTGAGCTCTGTATTTCTATGCATGCTATGAGTTCCTGTTGCATCCGACACCTTTAGTGCTCTGTGGTACTATTTGGAATCTTATCAGTTTATTTTTACAAAGCAACTTTCATATACGTACGTCTATTATTAATGGAGGCCTGCATAAAACAAACAGTAAAAGTATTAGGCGTAGTTACGCAGCGATGTACGTACAACCCGATTTGCTGCGTAACCGAGACTTCAATATCGTGAGCTTATATCTTTTGTTACTTTAGACAATACAAACACGTGTCCGCCGGGGGCCAGCCCGCCGGGGCCGACATCCATTTAAATGTCGTTTCGATTAGAGTCAACCGCGCCACCGATATCGCTATAATTTCTCTCCCGCGCCTTTCATTATTGCAGCAATTGCGTTCATCTTCAGTAGGTATTCCTGAACAAAGGGCAATTGCTGAAATTATGTTAAAAATGTCTGCATTTCTCTAATGCCAATAAAACAATGTCTAATAAAAATGACAACTGTTAATTAATTTATTTTTAGTAATCCGTAGCCAAAATGGCAAAAAAGGAAAGCTTTATAGTTGCGTCATGTCCGTCCGTCCGTTTGTCACAGATATTTTATTCAAAAACTACAAGATATATATTGATGAAATTCGGAGTATAGATTTCTTATATAAGCCGCTCTCTAGTTTGGTAGTTAAAAAACGAAAATAAATATTTCTAGGGGGACACTCCATTCATGTAACAGAAGTTGAAAAAAAATTTTTTTTCAACAAACGTCAACGGATGGCATATATTTCACCAGTTCTTTTAAAAATATTTTAAGGTTTTTAAGCTATTTTTTTTGTTGAATATTTTTGGAAAAAATTGCTCCATAAGTAGCAAAAATTGTGCCCCGCTTATTTTCTAAACCGTAAGTCCAAAAAACATTAAAAAAAAAATTTAAAGATTACGCCTAATAAACACTTTCAACTAAATTTGTTTTGAAGATCATCGGATATACCATTTTTTAGTTATTTCCGAAAAACTGCGCTTCTGAACAAAAGGACGTAACTGCCATGAAGATACGCTCTTTTGTTGGTGTACTTTAATGTAGATTACTTTCAGAGTAATAGTGGACTTACCTACTGGTTTTTCTAGTTATAGGTGATTAAAGCCCTTATACCTTTTCCGTCCAGAAAACATGAAAAAAAATGTAACAACGTAGTTTTTTTCCTCTGTAGTGCATTTCTTTGTAGTAACGCCTTCGGAACCCTATAGTGCGTATGGTCCGACATGCTCTTGGCCAGTTTTTTTAGTTATTGCTCAAAAACTATACTTCTCAACAAAAGGACGTTAGTGCCATGAAGATACGCTCTTATGTTGGTGCACTTTTTCACATGGTATTTTTACATTTTGATGCTGTAGTGTGTTGTAATTGTGTTTTAACACACTTGAAATTCACTTTACTCAAATTATGTGGATAGGTAAATACATTACAGTAAAGTCATTTAATAGTAATAAAATATACTTAATATGAACTTTATATAAAACATTGTTATAAAATTATTTATCAAAACCTATTATAGACCCATTAAAACCGAAAGAAGAATGTTAGTATACACACCTAACTATTCAAATTTTCCTCTGTAGCGCATTTCTTTGTAGTAACGGCTACGGAACCTTACACTGTGCATGGTTCGAAATGCTCTTTTATTTCGGTATGCAGGGACGGTACTGAAAAAAACGAGTTAAGCAAACAGCATTCATAAAAGAGTGGTACTAACTGTAATATAAATAATGTTATACTCTGACCTCGAATACGTTCGATAAGTCAAATATATTTGATGCGAAATTTTAATCTGTTGAAATTTCAATTGAACGCGAAATTTTAATTATTGGGTTATATTTCGATTATGAAACTTTTTTTCTAACACTGAAAATAAATAGGAATATATCAAATTCATCTTTTTGCTAAAAGCCAATTGTGCGAAATACATTTTATTAACGTCAATAGCAGTCTATTTAAAATGTGTAATTTAAGTCTAAGAATTGCCTTAATTATTTTTATTAAATAAACTAAATTAAATCTTAATTAAGCCATAATTAATTCTATATTCCATCCAGTAATGTCGGGTCATTAGTATCCAACTTATGAAATACTTTGAGCAAAATTATATAATAAGTACTGAAATTAACAAAATATATTAAGTCGTAAAAAAGTTACCTTAGGCAAAAATTACTTTAAAAAAACATGAATTTCCTTAAATAGAAATAAAGCTTGGGTTTCATGACATAAATAAACACTGAAAAATATATCTCACTAGTGGTCTTACGTCCGCTTCGCTGGACGTAAATTTAAATTTAGCAATTTTTTGTTATTGTTCAAATATGTCACCAGTTTCGGTCCTATGCATATAGTATCAATTCCTTCAACTTCTATATTGGCCGATTTTTCTGTCAATTTCGATCGCGATAATAGTCCTGTTTTCCATATCGATTCTGGTCCCGCTGCCGGGTCCGCTCCCCGTCCCGCTCTCGATTCAATACAGATCTCGATACCGATCTTGGTCATCTCCCTTGGTAGTTGTAAGAAATTATAACTGTTTATACTCCATCGAGCATCCAAATAAACATAATATTATAAGAATCCTAAAACAATCTATAAATTATTTCGCTGTAAATGGCTATACGTTCAATAATTTTTATTTGATTGCGTGACAAGAACACCATTTTCATTATATATATATATATATATCGGTTACCTCTCCGCTTCGCTGAGCTTAAACTAATATTAAGTAATAATTGTTTTTTTGTGATTCAGATGTGCCTGTGGTTTTACTCGCATGGGCATGAAATGAATCCATCCATTTTTAATGTTACCCATTCCCGTTGTCAATTCTCCTCCAGGTCACGGTCCTGTAATCGATATCAATTCTGGTTCCATTGCTAATAATGCTCTTGATACTAATTTTGGTCTTTCTTGGCCATGGATGTTAGAAGTAACAGATAACCAATTTTACTGGTATTTATACAGGAAATGTAATATACAACAAGACAAACATATAATATGACGCGCCATATAATCAATAGAACAAAATACTTCTCTAATTCAACATTATTTTTTTCTTTAGCGTATCTTTAGTAAGTTTGGAATGAAGTATAATTAGTAAGCGATGTACACAGACGTCAAAGTACAAGATTGACGCAAAAGTATGCAACGTCCTTTAACACGATTACGTTACATAAATAGAAATTTGGGCATAATTATGTGTTTTTATATATAGTTCTAAACGGACTCAGTAGTTTCTTCGTCAAATAGTAAAGCAGCTTACATTATATCACTCACTTACATTCTCCTAATCTACTCCAAAACCATTAATCAACATCAACGTGTAACACATATTTCGACAGTTCTTTAAAAAAATATATACTTTAAGGTTTCTAAGAAATTATTCTGATTTCGTGATAATTTCGGAAGTAATCGCTACGAAAGTAGCAGAAATTGTGTCCCCTTTATTTTCTAAACCGTATGTTTAAGAAATATGAAAAAAAAAATTGAAAAGATAACGGTTAATAAATACTTTCACCGAAAAATATTTTGGATATGATCAGATATACTGTTTTTGAGTTATTGCTGAAAAACTGCTCTTTTCTACAAAAGGACGTAAATACCATGAAGATATGCTCTTTGCTGATGCACTTTAGTTTACACTAGTTTCGGCATACCTACTTTTTCTAGTTATAGAGGACTAAAGTACTTATAACTATTCTGTACGGGAAACGTAGAGAAATTGTAGTAACGTACTTTTTTCATCTGTAGTGCATTTATTTGGAATAATGGCTTCGGAACGCTATAATTAGCATGATCCGATATGCTCTTGCTCAGTTTTTATTTCTTTGCTCGTAAAAGTTATTTTATTAACTGTTAATATGTCGTATTGACTTACTGTCCAAATGGGATTGCTTGCCTAGCGGTTATTAGGGGTAACTTTTAAATTCCTGCACAAAAAATAGTAAATACATATTTTATGTATTATTAGATTGGCAGTTTTCGCGCAGAAACGTATGTTCAAATCGCCCACGGACGTGATTTTGGAAATTTGTTATATTTCGCCAGGTTGACAATGAACGAGCGCTACTTCGCTATTTCACGAATTAAAGAAAATACGTAAACTCGCGTACAAGACAAAGCAATTACAATTATTTTCACACGTACCTTTTGTCATTTATTTATTATTTTCAATCTTAGTAATATAGAAAACGTAGTAAGAGTAAGACATTTTCGTCAAACAATAGAAAATTTGCTCACGGTAAAGCAACATCGATATTGTAAATAAATACAACATCACTGTCTCTGTCCAATAGGCGTCACCTAGACCGTATGCACTAGTGTGGAGAAACAAATATAAATATCGATTTGAAATAGAAGTTAATTAAGTTTTTACAATTTGGAAGGTAATCAAATTATTAACTTCAAAGTTACGACCTCAAAATTGTTTAGTACGTTCTTTTTTGGGACTTCTTACCTCCAAATGAAAAATAGAACCCTTATAAAAAGGACTTTGTATCTATCTGTCTGTCCGCCTGTCACAGCCTATTTGCTCTGAATCTATTGAACCGATTAAGTTGACATTTGGTACACATATCTGTGACTCAAATACGGACCTGTAATGTAAATAATGGAATATGGGGTCCCTTTTGGAGGGTGAATTAGAAAATAAGAAAAAGTTTTGCAAATTGTACCATGTGACATACGAAATGAAAGCGCTTATTGTAAGGGTCACTAATAGTAGTGTATTATTTATAATTTTGAAATAAATAGTTTTAAAGTTATATAATTAAATATATGACAATTCACCATCCCTCCTTCATCTCCGAATCTACTCCTCTTAAAATTTTGAAAAAAAAAATACACAGAATAGTTCTTTATTTATAGATTACAGAAAAATCTATAAGAAGTCTACAGCTGTTTTGTTTAGATCTCTTTTAATGTCCAGTATAATTGACACTCCTTAAGTACGTGAGTGCATACTTGTACGTATGCGTTTATTTTTGTTTTACTCTATCGTAAAATCAGTAACATATACAAGTTTCAAACTTGGCGTGATCATAGTGCCAACTTAAGGAAAACAATAAACAAAAATCGGCCAAATGTGACTGGGGCTCGTGCTAAGAATCCGTAAATGAATGGATAAAAATACTTTAAGTATGTATTTAACACAAATATATTGTAGCACGGAATCCTAAGTTCGCAAATCTAACTTGCACTTAGCCGGTTTTTTTACAAGACATCAAGATCTGCAACCCTTTTAGTCACATTGATTTTGCGAGAGATATAAGTAGGGTAGTTGGGGGTGTAATTAACATTGATCAGTTATTTGGCACTCTGTTTTAAGGTTCTTTTCACAATGTTAGTAATCTATGTGATTTTTAAATAAAGAATTTCAGATAACTAAAAATACAAACAATATTGTTCTTATTTCATGTCAATTATTGAATCATAGATGTTTCAACTGCTCATTAGCACATCAACTTTTGGTCTAGTCGACACTTTTATTTGTGCATTTTTTTTTTGTTATTTACATTGTAACGAGTTTACGCATTTACAAAAAAAATCTTTACAAATAAATAGCTTTCCTTTTATACACATATAATTACCATTGAAGTATATGTGGTTACCCTACACTATTCTAAAGTTGCTTATTTCAATGTAGGTCTTAAAAACTACTCCTAATGTACCCTATGTAACAAACAGCTACATGCTTATAAAAAGTAAGCCTAGTGAAAGTTTTTAACAAATTAAGTAGCATTTGTTCTGTATAACTTTAGGGATTGCGGATGTAAACAAGGAAAATTGATCTTTATGATAAAATTGAAAAACTAAACATGGAGGTATAGAGTAAATTCTATATAGGTTTAGTTGTGTCTGTATCTGGTGCCCTAATCCGACTACTCGAGTCGGCGTCTCGCAGGCGAAAGTGTTTTTTCCGTTTGATGGACGGCGTCGGCCCACGCGACACGTTATGAGGTCACCACACTTTCGGCGACCTCCGGCCGAGCCTTTGGACGATTTCGAGGCTTATCATGATGACGACAACGGCTCCGATTATGCCCCATTGTAATTATGACCGAGATTACGTCACAAACTTTTATTCATGTTTTTCATCTTGTAAATTATCATTTCACTTCCAGGCGATAAATAGGTTAACGTGTTATACGTATATCTGGAATACTTTCTATTATTTGTAAATCGACAAAACCATAAGACCAGCCGAACCGGCGTGCTTCGTATAAGACCAACAAAAAATGAAATATTTTAGTTTTATATTTAGCATATTTAGTAAATTCGTAAATCTTATCGGTTTATACCTAAATTTTATACCATTATAGTTTTCTAGAATTCCGCTCTTGAAAGTTACAAAATAGGGGTTGAAATGAAATAATATTCAGCAATTATGTACTCTGTAAAAGTATGATCACGCATAAGTTTTAGAGAGTGCTTTTTACGTTTCCTGAGTTTATATATTAAATGAAGTTTACTTCAGTAGCAGCCTTATATAAATTTAAAAAAGAAAAGTTCTTTAGAAAAATTACACCAACGTAAAAAAATACATCAGAGCTATTAATTATACAAATATTAATTAATTTAGGACTTAAACCGTAAAAAATGAAACAATAACTTTTATAAAAAGCGACACAAAAATAAAAAGTATGAAGTGAAAAGTAATATTCATGTATAAAATCTTAACTACGCTACCTATAATCTTGTGGATTTTGTCAATTTGGAGTCCAAGCACAACAAACTTACAAAAAAAAATCAACGTACTCGTATACAAAAATAATGCAATATGATTTCTACAAAGACTCCAGCAATAAATTATTATTCCAAAAAAATGAGATTCGCACGACTACTCAACGACGTGTGCCATCATGTGTGTGTGTGGACTGTTGCTGGATTGTATTAACTTCGAGGACGCTCGGCAATCATCGGCGGCACTGCGTTGTCAGTTTACACTTTCCTACCCTCTAAGAACCGACCATCAACTTTTCTTTTGAAATTCTCCCACGAATGTATCTAAGAAATGTATTGCATCGTTGATTGTTCGGCATCGACTCAAAATTGAATAAACTCGTTAGATAGGGCAACTGTTTGTAATTTCTTTAAAGTCCCATCCTATTATCCAATTATTATATCAGAGATAATATTCTTGTTCACTTTATTTATTTTTTTAATGTACGCATTCGACTAATGTTTTGATAGAAATACCACAATTTCGGATATAGATTTTAAGATTTTTAGTGTGAATAATTAGTAATAGCAAATTTAAATCACTCATCTCTTCGTTAGAGTATACCTTTTTTTCATTTTTTTGTGTTCCGTGCACAGCGACAACAGAACACATGTCTATCTGTTTGTGATAGATGTATTTCACTTGAATATCTGGAATTTCTTATAATGGAATTTTCGACTTATGTTTTTAAAAGTTGAATGATAAGTTACAAAAACATATTTTGAGATAATGTATATATTACTTTATGTTAATTTTTCTTCAACAATTAATGTAAAGAAACTAAATAAAAACAGATTTTCCTAATTATATTTCCATAAATATCACTGAAGTGCACTATCAGATTTTCTGGTGGTTATACAGAACTAGAGACCTCACAGAGTGAATGAAATCAATAGACTTAAATAACTTCTTAACAAGAATTTAAGGAAACTAAAGATTTTTTTAATTACTTACGCAATAATTTTTGTATGTTATTTACTATCAATTATTGTAGCTTCACGTAAATGATTTTAAATTCCTTAATGATGTTTTGAAATGATTTTATTTGCAGCCTGATGTGGGGTGATTGTCTATGAGTATATTCTCCATTATATATAAAAACTGTATTATGGAATATTAATCGCTAAATTTTATGTCTAATGGTCAGTATTTTTTAAATAAAATCATGCATTTGAGTGTCCGTTTGGTTTTATATGTTTAATTTGCACTTATATGTTTGAAATTCGATGGTTTTTGTATTTTCATCTTATAAAATTGTCACCTCGAGGTAGTCACGCAGAAAGATCGTAAGTAAAAAATTTTAAATTGATATTATATTATAGGTCGCTCCATACTATTTCGACTATTCAAATTGTGTTGAAATGGTATATCGATTACTTCACTCTAAATAATAGACGACTCTCATAATATGGCATATGTTACATTGTAGTAAATACCGCCATCAAGTTCAAACGTCTAAAGAAGCCGAGACTAAAATGAAGCTACGTGAGTGATTATGTGTTCGTAGTAAAACGGCATTATAGCGGCAAATATTGTTTATTTCATTGGCCAGTTCCAGAAATTATATTGCGCTCCACATATTAGTAAATAATAAGGCTGTTTTCACTCGAACCTTTGCAATGTGAGACTCTAAAAATAGTGCTGTATTTAGGTTTTAAATCCGTAGTGTAAGGTTTTCTTCGAACAATTAGTTCACTTTTAATCGTTTCCGTCCAAATTTCAATTAACTGTGTGTCCATTTAAATCTACGATAAAGTGGAAACACGTCATTGGAAAAGTTGTACATTCTTTTTCGTTTAATATTGGAATTTCTTTAGTAAACCGGGAAAATGTTATAAAGGATCTTGTCCAGTTGTAAACACGTGTTGGAGAACGGTGTGCCTGTCGTTAACGTCTTTTCAACTCGGATAAAGTTTTATCTGCGTAGCGATGAAAAAAGGAAAGTGAATTGTGTTTCTGTAGTGACTACACGTCGGTCACACGACGAAATGTGCTTTTCCTGTCATTTAAAATCGTACAAGTGTCTGGTTAGACATTTTATTACGTATATTTCACGAATGAAAATTGCAATCAGACTTTTGCATACTCTAAGCGTGTCGGCTAGTTAACAATGAAGGTAGTCTAGGTTTCCTAGGGCTATAGAATAGAACATTTGCTGGTAGAATGTTACAACAAACATTGAAACAGGTAGACAGACAGGAATTCTGAAAACAGTTTAAGACTCAGAAGCGTCCAGTTAACCTAATCTAACCTAACCTTTCTAAAATAACTTCAGTGTAGTTACACTTTTTCTACAGTTTTATTATAGTAAAGGTTACTAAAATAATTGCTTACTAAGTACGCAATGAAATCTGAATGTACATCTCTATTATTAGTTGTATAGATAAATGGTCATGATTATACTGATAATCTGAAGCTAAGGTTTTCAGTTTATATCAATGATTTTATAACTACTGTCGTGCAACCACTGAGATCTATTTTAAGGGTCTCTAAATGCTTTGAGAGTTAACAAGCAATTAACCTTTCCTATTACAACTGTTATCAAGTTATTAAGCTGCAACATTCTTCCATAGTTTAATCGCCACTGCTAATTGGGCAATCTACTAAAAATTAAAACATCCAAAGGTTATTTTTAAAATTTTTAAGATGGGAAACTTGTTTACACTATAATTTTTTTTTTCATTGGTGAATAATAGGCGCCAATCTTTTTAAACACTCTTCGAATTTATGTTGTTTTAATCACATGATTGATTACCCATAAACGTATGCAAAGTTCTAATTAACCGTTTTTACTTTGAACTTCTAAAACCTCGCTCTATTTTAAATACTCTTCAGCGCAGCAGATTTTGGCTCAGTCAACTGTTGCAGGCATCTCAAACTCGGTTAACCAGTTTTAAAAGTTGGAACACTCATCTGGTGTCTTATTTGGCAAATATACTATTCCTAGCTACTGTTAAAATTATAAGTTTATAATATCAAAATAATTGAATATGAACATACTAACGACATCTAGTGACAGATATGTAAAACCATTTGTTGAAATGTCATTGTGACTTATAAAATATAAAAATACTTCCATTCCTTCCGCAACTATTTACCGTGTTTTATTAGGTTATGGGCCCAGGAACGCATTTTATCGAAAAGTACAATAGTTGTATCGTAAATTCGTGAAAAGTGTTAAAAATGTCGTCGGGAAGTTATATAGTCAATGTGCCAAAGCTTAAAGGACGCGAGAATTACGATGATTGGGCTTTTGCTGCAAGAAATTTTCTCGTGTTGGAAGGTATTGACATAGACGCCATTCCAAAAGATTTTAGTGAAACCGAGGACAAGAAAGCGAAGGCAAAACTCGTTATGACGATTGATCCTAAACTATATGTGCATATCAAGAACGAAACTAAAGTGGCAAGCTTGTGGAAAAAACTGCAAATGTTATTTGATGACAGTGGCTTTACTAGAAAAATCAGTTTGTTGAGAACGTTAATTTCAATTAGATTAGATAATTGTGAAACCATGACGAGCTATGTTAGCCAAATAGTGGAAACTGCACAAAGATTAAAGGGGACAGGTTTCGAAATCAATGAAGAGTGGATCGGGTCTTTGTTATTGGCGGGACTTCCAGAAAAAATTTGCACCGATGATCATGGCAATAGAGCATTCAGGGATCGCCATTAATTCTGACGTCATCAAAACGAAATTGCTTGACATGAGTTCTGAGGTTGGTAGCACTGAGAGTGAAGTTGCACTATGGTCAAAATCAAAAGGTAAAGTTGGCAGATATCAAAACCAGAACAACAATATGTCAACGTCAACTGTCAAAAAGGTTATAAAATGCTACAAGTGCAAAAAAACCGGTCATTACAAAAATCAGTGCCCAGAATTAAAAGAAAAGTCAGTAAATGCTTTTAGTGCCGCTTTTTTCAATAGTGAATTCAGTAATGACTATTGGTATATAGATTCGGGTGCAAGCGCCCATATGACGTCTAACAAAGAAAACTTATTGCGAGTTCGAGAATTACACGATACAAAGGAAATTATTGTTGCTAATAAAATGACTGTGCCAGTGTTATGTACCGGAGACACAAGGATCACTACAAAAGTAAACAATTCTCAGTTTGACATCAGTGTAAACAACATTTTATACATACCTAACCTAACAATTAACTTGTTATCAGTAAGCCAGTTGATAGCAAATGGAAACAAAGTTACTTTCACAAAAGAGGTTTGTTACATCCGTAATCGACAGAATGAGCTTATTGGAAAAGCAACCCTGCAAAATGGTGTGTATAAATTAAATACATTGAAGTCGGAGAAAGTGTTGGCAGCAGCTGTTAAATCTGCAGAAGTGGTGCAATGGCATAGAAGGTTAGGCCACGTAAATAGTAACGACCTACAGAAGATGAAAAATGGTGCTGTAGAAGGAGTATCATATGATACAAAAGCTGATATTCAGAAATCCAATTGCGAAGTATGCTGTGAGGGAAAACAGGCTCGTTTACCCTTTAAACTAGCTCCACATAGAAGAAACAAAGTGCTAGATTTGGTTCATTCGGATCTGTGTGGACCGATGGAGGTTCGATCAGTTGGACAGGCGAGATATTTTCTATTGTTCGTGGATGATGCTAGTAGAATGGCATTTGTATACTTTTTAAAGGAGAAAAATCAGGTTTTACAGCATTTCAAGGAATTTCATAGTATGGTTAGAAATCAAAAAGGAACAAAAATCAAGACATTGAGAACCGACAACGGAGGGGAGTTCTGTTCAGATATGATGGAGAAGTACTTGAAAGAGTCTGGAATTATTCATCAGAAGACGAATCCCTATACCCCGGAGCAGAACGGTCTCTGTGAACGTTTCAACAGGACCATTGTTGAACGTGCTAGATGTCTACTTTTTGATGCAAAGATGGAAAAGGAACTATGGGCCGAGGCAGTCAATACGGCAGTATATCTCAAAAATAGATCGCCAGCCTCAGGTTTAGGCCAAATAACGCCAATTGAGATGTGGACAGGATGTAAACCCGATCTTGGTCACATCAGAGTCTTTGGCAGTCCAGCAATGATACACGTTCCCAAAGCTAAAAGATTAAAATGGGATAAGAAAGCTGTGAAATACATTCTTGTGGGATATTCTGAAAACACTAAAGGATACAGACTGTACAATCCTGAAACTAAAAAAATATGTACAAGTAGGGATGTGATCATAATGGAGAGAAGTGATAGCACTACCCAGGTTGAAATAAGCAACACAAATAAAAATCCATTGTCTGAACAAGAAAATTCCACAGAATTATTTGATGAAACTATTCAAGGACAGGAGGATCCTACATATGTATTAGATTCAGACATTCAAAGTTCCGAAGATGATTCATATCGCACATTGTCTGAAGAAGAATTTGATCACATGGACAGTGCTGAAACCTCACAGTTACCAGAAAAACGTCCCAGGAGAAAGCCCGACAGGTTTGGCTATACTAATCTCTGTGTTTCGGATAATCTGTCAGAGTTGTGTGCTGATGAAATAACTTATAAAGATGCAACAGAGGGTCCGGACAGAGAAAACTGGCAACGGGCTATGCAAGAGGAACTTCAAGCGTTTGAGCAGAACAAAGCATGGGACATAGTGGATCGGAAAAAAGCAGATCGAGTGGTGCAGTGTCGATGGGTATTCAAGAAAAAATTTGAGAGTGATAGTAGTATCAGGTATAGGGCTAGGCTGGTGGCTAAGTGTTTCACCCAACAACAGGGTGTGGATTTCAAAGAGACTTATGCACCAGTGCTCAGGTACTCCACCCTTAGACTCTTATTTGCTCTAAGTGCTAAATTTAATTTTGAAATTACACATCTTGATGTAGTAACAGCATTTTTAAATGGTATTCTGAATGAAAATGTTTACATGCAAACTCCAATTAGCTTAAAATGTCCAAGTAATTGTGTGCTTAAATTAAATAAAGCTATTTATGGACTAAAACAGTCTGCAAGAGCATGGAATATAAGAATAAATGATTGTTTGATTGAAATGGGCTATGTAAAGTCAAAATCAGAGCCATGCCTTTATAGTAAAAAATGTAAAAAGCAACAAACTATTATTGCTGTTTTTGTTGATGATTTTTTATTTTTTCTGATAGTAAAGAAATGACTGATGAGTTAAAGGCTAAACTTATGTCTAAATTTAAAATAAAAGATCTAGGGCAATTGAAGAATTGTTTAGGTATGAGAGTAAAAATGTATGAAGATAATTCTATATCTATAGATCAGGAACAATTTGTGAATCATGTTTTAGAGAAATTTTATATGAAAAATTGTAATACTAAAGATACTCCAATGGAATGTAATTTAAAAATTAGAAAAAGCGGAATGTGTTGATAAAAACTTTCCTTATCAACAGCTTATAGGCAGTCTTATGTATTTATCAGTTTTAACACGTCCAGATATTTCATATAGTGTCAGTTATCTAAGTCAATTTAATAATTGTTTCAGTTCAGTTCATTGGCATCATGCCAAAAGAATCCTGATATTTTTACAAAAAGCTTAACTTCTGCTAAGCATAACTATTTTGTTAAAAAACTGGGTTTGGAAAATATTGTTTAAATATAAATAGATAACTTTTTTTGTCAAACTGTAAATCAGTGTACTATGTTTAGATTATTTTGATAAGTGGTGCTGTTAAAATTATAAGTTTATAATATCAAAATAATTGAATATGAACATACTAACGACATCTAGTGACAGATATGTAAAACCATTTGTTGAAATGTCATTGTGACTTATAAAATATAAAAATACCTCCATTCCTTCCGCAACTATTTACCGTGTTTTATTAGCTACACTGTGCCATGTCCGAGTAAACGTGCATGAATGTTACTCTAAATGTTGCAGTAAATCTATGATAGAATTTTAGTTACAGTTTTGTACTGTGTAGTAAGTAAAAGCGTTATATAATTTTGCGGTTGCGATATGTTTTTTTTTTTATATTAACCGCAAAGAATTTTATTTTTGGGAGGTATCTACTTATCCCACCAACGAATTGAAGTATCAATATCAAATGCCTTATGGCATTTAATTGTCTTATCATTTTGTATTCATAATTCTACTACTAGCTTCTGTTGTTGATTTGCAGTTTATTGGCTAATAATGTATGGACAACCGAAATTTTGTCAACGTCTTTCGAGTCTGGGTAGATGATAATTTCTTGTGGGAATCCAAAATGTTATCGAAATCGTTATATTTATTTTTGAGAAACCAATTAAAATTTATAGAACTTGCTACTTAGAAACTATAAAATAAAAGTAACATATTTAAATAAAAAAAAAAATAATTCTTTGTCAACCTTATTACGTAAATTGTTTTCACCTGTCATTTGTTTTTACAAATTGACGGCAAAAAGAAAATTGTTTGCCTAACGTCAATGTGAATTTAAAACGAGAAAATTTTCGTGCAATGATTTTCTTTGACTGTTATTGTCATTTAAGCCAACAAGCAAATTATAACAGGCTTCGGTTGGCCTTCCATGATGAAGCTCCTTTCCTTGCCACTGTTTATAACTGGTTTAACGAGTTCAAACGTGATCGCACTAATCTGACTAATGATCTACATGAGGGATGTCCTACGGCGACGACCAAAGACAACATCAGTGTTATGTGGCTTATGATGGAAACTGACAAAAGAGTGAACAGCAGATTCTGACAAGGTTAGGCATCGGTATGAGTCAAGTGCACAAAATCCCTCATGAATATTTAGCGGTCAGGAAGCTTTACGTGGATATCTCATAATTTTACCGAAGCTCAAAAACGTAGTCATTTTTTTGGTGTCGCGAAATGATGCAAATGATTCAAATATGACAAAGTTACAGGTGACGAAAGCTGAATATACTGTTATGATTCCGAAAACAAAAGACAATCTGCTTAGCGAGCGTTTCCTTTTGACGAGTGGTCCCATCGAATGCAGCGATGTATTGATCTCAACGGACATTGAAAAACAATAATAGTAAAAATAACTTGATAGTTTGCTCGGTTTTCAATTTTCTGAGCACTTTCAGATTGACTTACTTAAATACAGTGTGTAAATGAACAGCACCGCGTCACTTGTCCCCCTAATAGTACATAATATTGCTATTTAATCTCTATTATTACTTATTGAAAAGTTAGTCAGGTTATAAAATAAAATATAAATAATTTACCATGAAAAATAAATCAAGAACCCTGTATCATCAATGCCACCTGATTGCGCCCACACTTTGACAACAATGCGTAACTAAATGGTATGCGTGTTAACGCCTTTAAACCGCGTGCTGCCGGTGTAGCGCACAGCAGTTATTTATGGGATGTACAGCATTCGTTTGAATTGAAGCAATTTGAACTGAGCAGGCATTATAAAAACATCGTTCAAATGTCCAGTGTTGATTTTGAATATCTTGTTAATTTAATTGGTCCGAAAGTTGAAAGCAGTGAAACTTCGGTGAAAAACGGTAAAATGGTCTCCATGCTTGGGATTCCATAATAACTCTTTTCGTCTATCTAATTCGACAAATACCAAATTATTTCTTCTGAACACATAAAATCACTCATCATTACGAGATGCACTTGAACGGTGTAAGGTTACAAAAAACGTCCAGACCCGCCCGAGGCCTACGGCGCGTTCCTTTATGTTCGTGTAATAAATCGACAATCGACGGGTCGCCGCCCGTAGCGCTACTCGGTTATGGCGTGCTGACGGTGTAGCGCTACATTAACGCTACACCTTCCGTACGCGGCTTATGTCAAACTACAACAAAAATGCAACTTAAGTAAAACATTCATGCTGTTCACTACCAGTATCGTATCCATACTGACCATACACTAACATCACATCCAAATACTCACTGATACTAATTAAATCATCATTCTATAACCTTTCGTTTCAATATTTTAATAAACAAATTGCGTAGACACTTTCGCGTCGCGTTCCGTCCGCACTGAGGGAAGACAAGGGAGTAGGAAGGAAGTTAGCGGCAACGCTGTATAAAGTGAAAAAAATTATATAGGTCGGATCATTGATAAATTAGCGACAGTTATTATCTTTCTGGTCATGTTTATTGTTACTTTTGATATGCTTATTGTAATTAGAAAATAGATATTATATAAGAGGAAGAAAGGGCACGATGCTATTCATTTACTACTGTACATTATATTGCCTTGACTGCGTTATTAAACTGCAAACTTAAAAGCCACTTATCAATCACTTTATGTAAAATATATTAACGTTATTTTCGTGCAATCAATAAGTACGTCATGTTTACATTTAAACACGGCCTTCGTCCTCGCGGTCGATCCGATCACAACTTCGCATCTCGTAAATTACGGACGGACAAAACGTGAGGCGCGCGTCATTCACACCACCGCGCCGGCCTATTCATTCCTCCTGCTACCCGTTCCAGTCCGGGCAGCTCCTATCTGGTTGTATTCGTCGACGTTGTTGGACTGTTGCAGATATGCGATAGAAGTAGGTATGTTGAACGGTAATTATTCTCATATTGGTGGCAATGATTAGCCAAAACTAAAACAGTCAAAGTATATGCGAAACGTTATTTATTCAGTTATTATAATTGAAAACCAGTTGTATGGTAAACTTATTTCTTCATTAAAACAATCGGCTTGTTCATTTGTTAAAAATATATTGATTGATAAAACCGTTTGGCTCGTTCGGCTGTCGGGCGCTTCGCCATCAACTCAATAACTTTCTATTGTCTTAATCCGTTGTAAAATATTGAGATACCAATTATTGTACTAAATTGAAGTGAAAACCATTCTTTTTTTTACATGACAGAAAAAAAAACTTGTTGCCAAGGGCAAGAACTTTTCATATTTTTTTAATGTACGCTACATAATTACATAAATAAGTTGAAATAATAATTATATTTGCATCGTTAATTTCATGTCAAAAAAACAACGTTCTAATATTACGTAGCCGATGGATGACATACTTCGATGTGCTGCATTTGGCTCAAGCCGTAGATAATATACTATAATACAAAAACTCAAACAGTCAACGGTTTGCACGTATTCTCTGTTTTCTTGCTCTGATGCTTATCATTCAAATTTATTGCCTGTATTTACATATGAAAATGAGGAATATAAAGTAAATATTTTCATTTGCCACTACCGTGGCTGTGCAGGGTCGGGAAGCGGCATTCACTGATGTTTTAATAATTTTATTATACTTAGATTCTTCCAAGCATAGCAGTATTTGAGCGGCGCTTGACTTGCCTAGCCAAATTCGAAAAAAATGCTCATTCGTTATTTATACATAACGTTTACATTATTTTTTGCTATCATAGATGGGATTAATTTTTATATTGAATTATAAAATTTTATTAATTAATATAATATGTGTATAGACAAAGTAGCTAGAGTAATATACATAATAACAATGTCAACATTTTTTCCAAAACTATGTCTAATTCACTATTGCTAAATCCAAAACTATTATTTTATATAAACTTTTGACGTGACAACGTCTTAAATTAGGTTGCGGCTGGGAGTCATTATGAAAAGTGTAACGCTCGGTAACGTAACGATGAGTCACCGAACGAGAGAGGCCCGCCGAATCTCCCACTCAACTATGATCGGTCTACTAGAGAATTAGTGCATAGCTTGCAAATGTATTGCAAGTTATTGTATGTATATTTGTATATAAATACGTATGTATGTGTAAAGGTAAATAAAATTTTGTTAATATGAAATTCAGTGCGAGATTATTTGTATAAATTAATGTTTTAAATATAATTCTTTGTATAAATAAATGTTTTAAATTGTTACTATTATTTCATCCTTCTTCCTACTATACGAATGAATATTCACATTAAAATGATTTTACCATTCAAAGTCGTTGTCACGTAAAACTTTCGCCCGTATACCGATACAGGCAACCAAATTTTTTGATATATTTTAATATTACTGAGATTACGGAACCGGGTTCCGTAACTGAAATGACAAAATCAAGACCCTTATAATTTCGTCATATCCGTCCGTCCGTATGTCACAGGCATTTTACTCAAAAATTATTAGAATTATATTGTGAAATTTGTAGTACAGGTATATTGTATAAGCCGCTACTTAGTTTTGTGCGCCCCCCTTTATTTTAAACGATATGTTTAATAATACGAAAAAAATACAAAGTAACGCATAATAAATACTTTTAAGTTAAATTATTTTCAACATGATCGGATATATCGTTTTTGAGTTATTGCCGGAAAACTGCGCTTCTTAACAAAGGACGTACGTGCCATGAAGAAACGCTCCTCTGCTGGTGCACTGAGTGCTAGCTATCTTTACATCGTCTTTTTACATTTTGAGACTTGTGTTTTAACACACTTAAAATTTAATACCTAATTATATTGAAATAGTAAAGTCATTTAGTAGCAATAAAATATACTTAATATAAACTATGAATAAAAGATTGTCTTATAATTATTTGACAAAAACTTTTATTTACGTCTTCAAACTGAAAAAAGAATGTTACTATACACTTATCTTTCTAAAATTACGCAATACCAAATTTCATCTGTATTTCATTTGTTTGTAATAACGACTACGGAATCCTACACTGAGCTTGGTTTGACATGCTCTTGATTGTTTTTTTTAAGTACTTACTGCAGTCGTACATAATTTCAACGTATTGAGGCACAAGTTATATTTTGACAGATGTTATCCATCAAAAATATGTTATTTTGCTTTGAACATCGTCTTAATTCTCTTCGACTCGCAGCGGATCACATGTAGGACACTAGTTGATTATATAAATCGATAAAACCTATATAAGTATTATATTATACATCTCTCTGTCTGTCTTTTCGTTTGTGTGCTTATTACTCGAAAACCACTTGGCCGAATCTTATGATTACTTTTTTAGTATAGAAATACGTTATCTGGCCAAATTTTAGTATACACCTCGTGACCATATGCCACTTAGGGTTATTAGCAATTACAGTTTATTGCACCGTGGCGGAAGATAAATCAGGGTGACAATACCACAGAAAATTTTAATATTTGAATGGGTCTGTCCAATATCTATAGGTTTATGCTGAAAATGGTCATATGACAATGGTGACATACGAAATAGATAATAGTTTACCTATTTTTAGTATTTGACATTTTGATAGAATACCCATTTCTCGCCTTTCCTACCTTTCATTTTCTTGTAATTAGGCAAGGACATTAAATTAATGCATTATTTTTGTAAGTAAATCCTTATTTCCTATGAATTAAAGGAATTATCGCATGCTTACCATGCACGTCAGATATAACTGTCGCCACTCTAATCTCATCGACTAAACGGCATTGTAACGCTTTTTATTTTTATAAAACGTCCATTTGTAAAATTTTGCACATACTATGTCGCCTTAGTAAAATAACAATTGTCAGAATTTATAATATTTGTTGCCACGTTTTTCTACACATTTAATCTACTCTATTATTTCCAGTAGGCGATGATATAGCGCTTGTCGTATGATCCAATGACAAACCATTCACGGCTCGCCGGAAAATTTGTATCTCTCGAGAATAATGTTTCTCGATAAATATGACGACAGTATAAGTATGTTTCACTATTTTGTAAAGAGCAATACAAGAAGATGAACAATCTTTTCATTTACTTACTATATTTTTAAATTAAAGTAGTATAATTATGCAAGGATAAGAACTGTCTACTACTGTATAACTTATCTTTTTAATATTTTTCTTGCCAAAGTGCGTTTCATAGACTTCAGTTTTTGACTTAACATCGGGTAACTTTCAACAATTTTGTCTTGTGCAAAAATCCATTTATTTCAATGAAAGTCAAATATTAGATTCTATCTTAAATTTGAAAAGAAAAGGTTATTATTTAGAGAATAAAATTATTATTCTGCGACCTAAAAACTGAATTATATCGCATTTCGGTGAAATAACGAGAAGCTTCCAAAATGAGGCTTTCCTATTTTATACTTCGTTACAAGTTGTAAAATGTTATAACATCTCTGGCGAGTTACATTAAAAGACAAAAACAACGCAGCTATTAAACCCTAAAATATGAGATTTGATAGCTTGTCCATATATTATCTGGCAAATCCTACAATTATTTAGCAATTAGCTTTTTTATGGTACAACTCGCCGTTACAATTCAAAGTTCTAGATCGTGCGTTTGTAAGTGAAAAAAACGCCTGAAAACTATTGCTTCAAACTACATTTTTCCAGTAAATAGAATAGGCACATTACTGTGAGTCGATATTACATTTGCTAATCCTAATGTCCACAAAGAACCCGTTTGTGTATCTAAGCATTGTCGGTCAGAAAAACGTTATGAAAAACCTCAGTTATTATTATGAGAGATATGTTGCGTTATGTAAGAGTTTACATATATGTATATGGGGTTTTATTCTCTACGGTTGGACGCTTATGCTTGCATGCGCAAACGCTGGCCTGATCTGTTTGAATATGATACAAAAATCAAGCTACTGTATTGTATGTTATGGATTTGGTCCTCAGCCTTTTCGGTATTCACCACAATACCTACCATCCGCCTGTTCTCTTTACTGCTCGAAGCTTTAACTGATATGAGCTAAGTACACTTCTTTGCATCGAATCTTCGATATTTAAAAGGATTCACTGACATAATTGAATGAAGTAAGTAACCTTTTGTATAACTTCAGATTTCTACTTTTTACAATTTTTTAAGTAATGAAATGATATCGCAGGTAAAAGTAACGAGATTGAATATGGTCTTTCAACTCAAAAATATTTAGAATAACTGGTGTTATTTAAAAATTGTCATGGAAACTTCTTATTTTTGCATCTCTTGTTTGTCGCATGGTGACCACTTCATATTGCCATATTTCTAAATTGACTATAAAATTACTTGTAAAGAATATATGGTAGATAAATAAAAGAATCATATGCCCTAAATTGCATATTATTATTTTATAGCGTCTCCGAGTGGCAAACGAGATTGAGAACCACTACCGATGACTACCACCGGTGACCGAAACGGTCACCGCCACCCACAAACACTTGCGATTCTAGAGAAGTCTGCGTTGCCGGCTCCTTGGGTAGGAATGGGATATCTGGTGGAGGAGTGGAGTGATGAAGAAGGGAGTGGACCAGTTGTGCGTTTATTATTTTGTTATCTTCTATTTTGTTATCCGATTGTTAAATTATAATTTTACTTACTTTTAAAATAGATATTTATTTTGCTTTATTTTATGCTATGCTGTCAATAATCTAACCAATGAATTTGCATCTAGAACAAAAACATCCACGAGTGTATTAACATTGTTTTAATTTTAAGCAGCTATCACGTTAACGAATATTCATATGCCGTAGACATTAGTGATCAGTTTGCAATATCCAAAAACTATATTCGTTTGCCGTTTCGACGAGCTATGTTGTTTTAGAAAGACCGGTATTTCCTCGCAATGTAACGTCGACTTCCATTAGGTACCGGCGAAAGCACCTTTTGTCGGGGCACTCGGTATGCGCGCAGCGGCCGCGCGCGTGGGGTGCGCCGCGATCGATTAACGCCAATATTCCTATTTTACGCTTTAGTTTCTGGAGCTCAAAGCACAAAATGGCTCGGAACGGTTCCGTAATCCTTTATGTTCCTAATTTGCAAACCTGGAGCCCCCTCGCCCCGCGTCGCATAAACATCGACTCTAACCGCCCCATTCCAAGATGCAAATCGGCCCGGCGCGGCCGGCATGTCGGATTTGTTTCAGACTCGAGCCGTACAGTTGTTGGCGATGGGCCTACATCTCGCGGCGCGTACTTTTAATGAATATATAATTTAGCGGGTGGATTCACGGTTTTGTCCACGGATATGACTTTTCGCGGCGTCTTTCGGCCAAATGAGCTTTCGTTTCTCTCTGAGGTGCATCACGATGAACGCTGTTTATCGTTGCATTTTGTTTAAAATAACAGGTAAATATTGTGACGGCAACTCGCTGTGAACAACCCAGAATCTGATGAATGCTAACGATATCGCCGACGCATACAGATCCCTTGTATCGTTTAGATTGTGTGCTCGAGCGACGCTCGACCATATTTTTAAAACAGAACACGGATACGTTGCAATTTGTTTTTCGCTTATCATCATATCGAAAATCGATTTGTTTTTATATTTCATAAAGTATTATATGTAGTGTGTTCTGAAATGTACCCATTCATATAACATATTTTTCAACGTTCTTCTATTAGCGAGGTAGGTCTTATTACCCTGAGTTGCACGTGATCAGAGTTCGACATTAGCCGTTCGTTAAGGATTTCTTTCATTATAATCTATTTAGTATCATGACGTAATCTCACCTACTGGATTTTGCGCTGTTTGTTTCTTATTATTACTAATATATTATTTTCTTAACGAACAATCAATTATTTCTTCTGCCAAAATAAGACTTTTTCACGATACAATTTTAATTAAATAGCTCAAGTTTTGAGTAATCACTTAACCTTTTATCGCAGATGCGCGTGCCGCGCCAACTCTCGTCGCCAGCGCAACATGACAGCCGACTGTTTATGGTGAGCGTGTATTCATTTATTATCTTGACATTCCTCGATAGAAAAGACCCGGCGAGTCGCACGAGGCCGTGCAGGAACCGAGCGGGCGAGAACGGACGAAGGCCAGCGAACGAATGCAAACAAACGCAATGGACCATTCCGTGCCAGAGAGCGACCGGCGACCGCGTATTCGCCTGCTGTCGCTGAACGACGGCAAGGTATCGCTCGCATTCAGCCCTCTGCCTATTGTCCGCGCATCAAAGGCAGCAGCGAATCGCGGCCGGCGACGTGGGCGGGCGTGGAGGGCATTCAGCGGCGACGGTGGTAGGGACCGGACGTGGACAGAAATCATATTAAATTTTATTTGTCAGGAGTGCTTTAACGACGTGTTATTCTTACTTGTTGAGCTTTCTAAAACTGAAACCCTGTCTATTGGATTTTCAAAACGACGAAGTTTAGCTAGAGATCTCACTAGATTTAGCATTCTCTATATGGATGAAGAAACACTACTTGCCTGTTTCTTTATAAAGTAGGGAAAGTAGTGATTCTTCATGTATAATAATCAACGTAGTAGCGCTGCTCTCGGGATGTTTCTTGTGTTTCGCTGCGCCTCGCTACCTCCTGCTGGTGTTTAATCCGTATGTACGAAACAGCGAAAGCGATTAACCATGCGATAACCTTCGACAAATCGGCACTATAATTATAAACGGGAAATAAATTCTGTCTATATATCTGTATCTCTTACAGAAATTCGTTGGTAAACCGATTTTAATTAACTTTGTTTCTTTACCTGTTTATTGGTTCTTTTACCTGAACAATGATTAAATTTGTTGTATTTTTAATAAAATTTAGTACAACGGTTGAAAATCGTCACACAAAATTAACTATTTCTCTGCATATCCTAATCGATAATGGCGTAATTCATTTGAATGAATGTTACCAAAAGTAAAAACGTAATTCGTAAAAGTAATAGAAGTAAGATTTGACAGATTACGTTTTTATTTTTTGATGCAAACCATCATTACTATTAAAACTCAGTGTTATATGAAACATCGTTGGTCCATGTATCTTCTTATAATTCGACAATTTAAATTCTTTATTTTCAATTTATGTAGTCGACTAAGTTTATTTGCTCGATTCATTTGGACATAGTGAAGGATAGGTGTGAGATATGAGAATTGAAAGTGAGAGGTGAAAGAGAGAGAGAGGATGATATGAAGGGGAGAATGAGAGGAGAGAAGAACGGGAGCGAGAGAGAGTGAGAGCGACAAGGTCAGGTCAGTACTGATAATGGGGTCGGGATCGAGTTGATGTTGAAATTATAATGAAAATTGAAATCTGCCTCATTCTCTACCTACGCGGGCGGAGTCATTGGCAAGAGATACGAGTACGAAAATAAATCTAAAAAATGTTTAAATTCCACTTATCCTCAGATAATTGATTTTTTTTTAAATTTCGTTATTATATGTTTTTCAACCCATTTTTTAACAATTAAGTTTTCCAAGATGTCGTTCAAATCGGGGCTTATAAGAAGTTATTAATTTGATCAGATGCCTAATATTAAATATCGGTCAAAATTTGAAGCCCAGTACAGAATACTCTGTATGATGAGTTAAGAAAATCGTATAGATTTGGCCATCATAGTAAGTATCCGTGAGCAATTAGTGTAAAACACTTGTTTACCCAAATTAATTATCATTTCATTAACACGATTGATCATTTTATTTGATTGTCGGTGAATAAAAAAAAATAAATGACAACTAAAAAAGAAAATAAATAAAGAAAGAAAGAAGAAAGTTTGCAATGACCGTCGTTACCTGTGTGTTTGATCAGCAAATTCAACAAAAATCACCCGCATTTAACAAAATTCAGCAAATCGTTTCTCTTCAGCTCATAGCATCGGTCATGGTGAAAGATTTTTTCCGAAACTGGCTTTATTTATAAAAATAAGCAATTTTGCTTTTTACGGAAAATGCGGAACGTTTAGTTTATATTCACGATAATTGACCACACTATTTGTTCGTTTTACTTCAAAAATGTTATGATTTTGTGAATTGTTACAGTTCTTCAAACATACTGTATCTGGCCGGATAGAAAATGTATGCCGAATATCGGATAGTATCCGGATATACATTTCATTTCGATCTTAATAGCGACATTCGAAAGGGTTTTACTCTGTTCACAATTATTGGCAATCAAACGTTTATCGGCCTAAAAATAATTGCGTAAGCTGAAAATTAAAACTTGTTTTAATCATAATTAATATGTCTTTTTTTTTGTCATAAATTAATCAGTCGCACAGTTCAAAAATTGATCAATCTTATTCCCCTGTAAATTACCTCGACAGCCACAAACCCCATTGAAATATATTAATTTGATTAAAGATATCGCTGACGATTTTTTTTTTTGCAAAAGTTGTTTTTTTTCTCCAAAAAAAAACTAAAACTAACCGACTGATTAAAGGCCGGTTAGTCGCTTTACATTTGATTCGGAGTGGATTTCCTAAACATTGATTTTGATTGAATTACTGAATTTTGACTTAAATATCATTCTGTGTTTTTTTATTATTTTGATTACTATAAATATATGAATTTAATTATCAGCAATATTTAATTAACTTCAATCCTCAATAAATCTCATCAAACCCTGTGAATCCTATTAAGATCTATCAATTTAATTGGGTAATATATTTAGAGGAAAATTTAAGTGTTTTTTTTTCCAAAAAAGTTTATTGATAATTTTTACAAACATTAAATACTGTTTTTCCAATATCTAATCAACATTGATCATCATTTTTTTTTTTCAAATATCATGACATTTATTAAAATTTGATTTTTAAATTGATATAGTTGATCTCAATAGTTTTTTTTTCCAAGTAAATTCTACACGAATTGATTGATGTGGATCGAGTTCAAGACATTTTTTTCTTTACAAGCTCGAAAATTGTGGGAAGTTTTAAATTTGTCCTTTACAGTCAACCACCTTTTTCCAATTTTTTTTTATAAGATGAAAAATATAAAAGTTCTGCAATTCTAATATTTTTTCTTTCCTTAGCTGTTACGGAATCCTGAACGCGGTAGTTCCGTTACGGGGTTTTGCTTAGCGTGCGCTCTTTGCACTTGGTATGTTTAGCTCTTTTAATGAGTACGTAGTTTATTTTTTGATTGCCCATATTCGTTTTTAATAAAACACTTGTTATGATTTTATTAACTTTTTGACAATGTAAATCAATGTATTAATTAACGTGTGCCCTTTTCGATGCGTTTTAACTTTTAGTTTGAAAATACAACTTATTTTGTTGATTATAATGTATAAAAGTATGGAAAACTGGCTTTATGCCTGCTCTCCATATATACTCTGGTGTTTTAAAGTAATGTTTATTATGAAAATTTGTATTTTCTGTTCATTATTAAAAATCGTTTACAAGTATTTATCAAGATAAAAATATATTTTTCGAAAAAGATAGTTTTTGAACTGATCTTTGAAACCGGGCGTTAAGGGCACTAAATTTTATTTTATTCAACAATTCGCGTTTACTTAAAAGTCCTTTAAAAAAATTACAAAGTCGTAGTTCTGTAAAGTCACCGCATAAAAACGTCTAAACGCTTGTGATGGCGTTTATGTTTCGATTAATAGGCTAATACTTGCACTATTTTCAATTTTTAAGGTTATTTTCGGTACAAAAATAAAGCCTGTATTCTGTATATTTGTTTCGCAAGATTAGATATATATTCTCATCCGATTGTTATAGATGTTTGCCTTTATTTTGAAAAATCCTCATTAGGAATACTTTTTTCATGGCTACATAATATAAGCAAGTATTTAAAACACTCAACTCTCTGAACCGCTACACGACTTCGTCACGAGCACGATCGCCCGGCCCGCGGCGAAGTGGCGAGCGGCCCGCGGCGAGCGGCCTGCGGCGAGCGGCCTGCGGCGAGCGGCCCGCGGCGAGCGGGCGGCGGCGAGCGGCTCCTGGCGAGCGGCCATGGCGAGCGGCCCGCGGCGAGCGGCCCGCGGCGAGCGGCCCGCGGCGAGCGGCCTGCGGCGAGCGGCCTCGGCGGCGAGCGGCCCGCGGCGAGCGGCCCGGCGGCGGCGGCGCGGCGAGCGGCCCGCGGCGAGCGGCCCGCGCGTACGACATAACGCCTGCCGTCGCGGCGGGCTCTGGATACGGCCGGTAGATCTCGATCTGCATATAAATACGAAACGAGATATACAATCCGAAGCTATGAAGCTGATGCTTGCATATCTATATTTTTATAGTCTTTGGAATGTAGTTTTTTTATCTGAAAATTAAGCGTGTATGCTGTACGCTACTGAACAGCGGAACTTTGACAATTTTCGTCCGTCCGGATAACGCAAATTAATTCGTAACGCCGCCATAGTTCCAATCACACCAACTACCGCGCATTAGGGGGACGAAATCACGAAACTAAGTAATTTAAGGGTAGCTCTTTTACTTAGAAAGTAACGATGAAATACTTTTCGTTCGTGTATTTTCATGGGGTGTCGGTTGCGAGGCATAATAAAAGTGCAATAAAGGATCTTAATTATTGTTTTATTTAATTATTATTGCATATGATACGGACTCCTAGAAGTCGATAATTAACGGTAGCCTCACTGCCGCCGTGTACTCGGAGAACGTTTAATGATTCGTTCATCGTTATTTCATAGAGGTTTAAGGAAGTATCATTTCCAGAGTCAGCTAAATGCCTTTTTGCACATAATGCAACACTGAAGTGAACTGCCAATCAAATGCTTTAATTAAATAAACGACAATTAGTTAAATATACGTTAGAGGTAATCGAATGAAGCGTTCCGTGCGCGGCGGGCGGACAGTGTTCTATTTGTAGGGCGCTCTGAAAATTTCTGAAACGATTGAAAAAAAAGTGCTATTAATGTTCAAAATGAATGTATTGTTTTTCAAAATATTCTCCGTTAGCATAAATGCTTTTATTAACCGACTTCAAAATTAAAAAGGAGGAGGTTCTCATGACTGAATTTTTTTGTTTGTTATCTCAGAACTTTCGACTGGATCAACCGATTTCGATATTTTTTTTATTTGAAAGCTAATGCTTCCCATGTAGTCCCATTTCAATTTGGTTCAGTTCTGACAATGGCATCCATGAGAAAATTATATAAATCTAAATTTGCATTAAGTATGTGCGCGACAAATGGACGAATAACTCAATATCACACCAACTGATTTCGATGATTTTTTTTATCGGAAAGGATGTACTTCGAAGGTAGTTTGATGAGAAGTTGGTTAGGTTCTAATTGCAGGATCCATGAAAAAGTAACGGAACTCTTCAATTCTTAGGAGCAAATAAACAATACTCGGCCGAATCTTTTAAGGGCTATCCGGATATTTGGGTCACCTACCGTAACGTCGTTATGGTCAAGTAGTTGCCGTAGTCGAATATGATGATCAGTGGAACTCCTTAACGGCTTACAGTAAATGTGCGATCTAAGAGCAGCACGTTTAGTAGGTCTACTCATATTGAGACAAATTAGTTAGTGTACTTCAGATTCACTAAAAATCAAAAAAATAGGGAAAAATTTTATCAAAAAAAAGCGACCTAAAAAAACCTGTTCCAAAACAAATTAATATGCACTAAAAAGTATAAAAATAATTTCGTATTATTCTACAACTTAATAATCAACTTACTTTTTCTACTCACGAATATATAGGTACGATCTATGTGTTTACCACGCAAGAAGGTAGGTAGGTACCTACCCACTTCAAATTTAACTCAACACATACCTATGAATTACAAACAATGGTCAAAATATTTTTAGAGTTCTTCTAAGTAAAATGAAATGAAAAATATTAGACTACTTAAAAGTCGATCAAATTATTACGATAGTATAATGTAGTTACAATTATTGTTATTTTTGGAATCGGTGTCAGCCAAGGAAACTACAATATATCTAGCAATAGACATGTCCGGCATTTGATCGTTTTTCTTTGTTTCGTCGGTTAGTAAAAAAATACAGAACATATGAAAGGACGTTGAAGTGTCAAATTTCCGAAAAATCATCGTACACCATTTTTCATCCTTGGTAAAAATTGATCTCACAACGGCCTTCATAGAAGTTTCCCGCAGCCCCTGCCGCCCGCGCCGCGCGGTACGACGAGGTGGCCCTTACTCGAGCCGGGCGTCCGGCCGCCGGCAAAGGTGTCGTGAATAATCGCGCACGGCTCTGCTGAAACCCACCAATTTATCAGCTGAGGGTAATTTTATTTTTTCCGACCCGCGCCTGCCCGATCATTTATGCGATCCCCTGTTTCACTCTCTCTCTTACTCGTTCCGTTTTTTCTACGTGTAGCTCCCGACTAACGCTCGCCTATAACAGTGTTATTGGATATTTACGGCGACGAACGGCGTCCGGGCCCGGGCGCGCCTGCCGCTCGCGTCATGTCGGCAGCTCGAATCTGCAACGTCATGAACGTAACGCCATGTCTCGCGGCTTGCTTTAAATTTAAGATTTTATTGCTTCTTTAAGGATAATATTCGCCTTAAATAATTGATAATATAATGAACCTAGTGCAAGGGTATTTATGAAAGTCAAAATAAACATATTAAGTTAACTGTATTGTGTTTAATCTTTAAAATTATAAAAGTAATATGTTTTGAGAGCAGCTGAAAGAAGATTAGCCATATTTGTCACGAAGAGTCTAGAACTAGACACTAGAAAGACCACAGCCGTCAAATGACCGCAATTTCATCTTTGATCTGACCTATACCCAGAACCAAGGCATCGTCATCGTTTTTGTTTTTGGGCTTTTAATAATTCGACTTTGTTTGCTGTTAATTTAACTGTTTATAACGAAAGCTTAACTGATGCTTATACAAAACGACAACATACCTAAAAAGTCCACAATAGTCATTTGACCGCAATGTTTACAAATGCGACTGTGGGTAGTTGAAACAACGTATTTGTATTGTAATTTGTTTTAGTTCTCGCTAAAGTCACGACGTATAATTGTTCTCTTTTATTTTACAATAATAATGACGGAAGAACCGTTCTCTTCGCGATCCTGAAATACTTGAAATGCTGCAAAATATACCGGAAGACCAATCAGATTGTGAGCAGACTGAAGAAGAAAGACGTATTTTGCAATTAGATTCTGATAGTGAAGAAAGTGATTACAATGCTGTTAGACAAGAAAGTGATTTTTCTAGTGATGATGATGCGTGTACTCACAGCGATTCTGATGGTAGGTGCACGCATATCTAACTAATGAATTTATGTGAGAAAGTTTCAAATAAATTATTTGTTTCAATATTTTAATAAATATAATAAACCGGTTGAAATATTACAACTGATAATTTTTTCACAAGTGTAAATTTGGCTTAAAAGCTAATTGAAAAACGTACGTCAATAGTTGGTACATAATAGGAAGTGGAACATAATAGGAAGATGAGACAGTGTTCTATGCAAAAATGCGGAAACAAAACTTACAAACATTGTGACATGTGTAATAAACCATTATGCAGTTCTTTCAATGTAAACAAAATATTTAAATGTCCACATTGTGCTAAAAAAAATGTTTCTTTTTTAATATTTCTTACTTAACAATATATGGAAGTATGCCATTTGATTGTTTCTTAATTGTACAATGTATAAAATACAAATATCAAAACATAACATATAAATAAAACATGAAAACACATAAAACATCATTTGACCGCTCGTGGTCGTTCTAGGTAGTTCAAAATTTCGGTCTTCCTAGTATTAATACAATAAAATTTTTGATTTATTTTTTATGTTCAATTGTTATACCGTATGGAATCGATCGTGCGTCTTACCGCAAATATTCATAATCTCCTTCTTTTTTATAAAATTTTTCCAATAAAAGCATAGTTATAGAAGTAGCCGTTTTTTGAGAAAAATAAGCTCAGAATGTAAACGTGTAAACGTATGAAGTACCAACCCTAGAGCTTAGTAACACGATGCGCCCGCTTAAACCAGCCCACCCCGTCATCCGAAGCTCGAAGTTGTGAGCGTCGACGCCCGCCACGTGAGAGTCAGTGTCTTCCAAGTCCGTCGCGGGTTTGCATGTGCGCGCGCACTTACGACCGCATTTTACGTCTTTAAAGGTTTAGGTATTTTGTTATAAAGTGTTGCGTTTATGCTATTGGCGTTTTCGAAACTAAGATTATGTGTGATTAATTTTGAAGTGTTTAATAACAATGCCTTTCACTGCTATCGAATATGCAAATATGATTTATTGTTGGGGAGTTTGCAGAGGTGACATTGCTGCGGCTTTAAAAAAAATATAGTGAAACTTACCTTTAGAGTCAACAAACTGCAAGTCCACGAGTAGTATTGCGTGCTGTTTATCGTTTACTCTATAATTTGCCCATAGTGCTACACACTTCCCTAGGTGATCACCGTGGTGGTCGTATGTCTGAAATCTCTTCACATTTAAAAGAACGAATATTGAGTTTTTCTACGCGATTTCAGACAGCAAGTAGCAGGCAAGTGGGTAGGCGCTTTCTCTTTTCACACACAATAGTACTGCGTATATTAAAAAAGATAACAAACATAATTTCCCCAGTCAAAAAGTGCATTCTTTTTCGCCTCGTGATTACGGCCAACGTACACCATCAACATCACTGACAACAACAGATGTCATTTGTAGGCAAGTGACTGAATAAATTCTTTAAAAATAATACATCGCATAACCCGTTCATCAAGTGCCCGTCGCAGGACGCGCGTCGTACGGCGCGTGGGCGCGGGGCGCCATCGTCTGTCCGAGCATTTCAGAGGGTTTTCTCTGTATTATTTTATATTATTTATAAGCATATTTTCAATGATATATTTTTATTATAGTTACTTTGGCAAAGTTCTACTAATATTATCTAGCACAGGCAACCTTTCAACAGCGAGGGCGCGTAGCAGGAACCCTTCTGGCCCTCGCGTGCTTTTGACGTCATAATGTATCAAATGAATGGTTTTAAGTTTACAGGCATACATTATTATTAATCTTATACTATTAGAGCGTTCATCTTATATAAGCGTCGCCACGCCAACAATCCGCTTTACCCTGCGCCTATAGATGTTTCACATCAAAAAAGTGCAAATACCAGAAAAATAGCAGCAATGTCTAAGGAAGAAACGAAAGCGGCATCGGGCCTTGCATTGGTATGCAATGCATCCGGTTCGATCCCGTTCTACTGAGCTGAGATCGAAATCAAGAGCTAAATCGTGGTCATATACAATTATTACTAAATTTTGATGTACCCTACCGAAACTATCGAGAACTTAGAATAAATAATATTTTCGATTGGCATTATGCAGTGAGCTTTAGTAATAGTATTCTACCTGTCTTATTTTGTAAGTTTAAAATATACCACCGAAAATATATAAAAAAGTGTGCCTATTGCAATGTATCGATATGATTGTTTATATTTATAAAGATATTTTCGCATATACTATGCCAGAAATAAGTTATACAATGAAAATTATTGATCAGAATGGCATTGTAATTTTTACTTTTTTCTTCAATCGAATAATGAAATGACAATAAAAACTCCGATAATAGACGACGTACGGATAAAGGTTTTATTTGACATTACTCTTAAAAAACATAGAAAATGTTTTTTTTTCCGACTAAATACAGCACGCGACAAATAAAATAAAACGTGTCTAACGTGAACATTAAAACTCCACAAATTGACGCATATAATTCGGACGTTAACTCTCGCTGTCAAACTCACTGCTAAGTACTTAATTGATTGGTATATCCTAATTCACAGGCAACTATCAAAAACTTTGAAGGTAACTAAGGCCAGGTAATTACGATAGCTAAATTCATTATTCGTCTGAGATAATTCTATAAAATAACATGCTTTACTATTATCTTTGTAAAACACTTGAGAGTCATTAAAGTTCTTAATATTTCTATACATTTGCAGCTAAGAGTTTGTAACTTTCTTTTCCAAAACCGCACTAAACAATTTGTGGTGTGCGGTTCATCTACTTTTGACTATCTGGTATTTTATATGTTGTATTTTTACTCTTTTGAGGAATCTGTGATAAAAAAATCTTGTCATTTACTGGACTCAAATTGGTGTCTTAAGTTAGTATTTTGTGTAGAGAACAGTTGTTGAGTGGCAATTTGAAAATTTGAAAAATGTTTACTTCGTTTTATTAAAACAAATACAGGATGAGTATTGATAGAGCATTTTTTAAAAGATATGATTCCATAATTTGATAAGAAAGTGTACCATAGGATAACCTAATCGCAATAAAAAAGAAATTAAAAGAGAGACTTTATTTTCTACATTTTATTAAATTAAATCCCTATTCGTACGTAAGTTTTGAGTGTGCAGTCTCGTTGGACAAGAGGATATTCCATTATGTTATTCGACCGATAACTGTTTTTCTATTTTGCAATTATTTCATACGGCTTCGGTAGCGCAAAGCAATTGGCACTTCCTCGCATTATTTTTTTTTTTTAATTCTCTGCCGACAAGGAGACGGCGCCTTCCATTGTTTAATTTTTTTTTAAATTTAGTAGCGGCGGTCTGTCATTTGCCGTATAATACGTAATAAGTAAAATATTTGGACAGGGTTATTCGTACTTCGAAAATGATTTCTACCGTTTTAGTAAGTTTGAAACATCTGAAAATGACGAGTTACAAAAATCGACCATTAAAGATTAATTATCGCCTGCATAATAAGGTGGTGTTTGTTACGTCGGCTGCGCAGCCGACGGCGCCCGCTCCTGGGAAATGAATACCAATGGCGCCGCTGAATAGTTACGCGCACTCCACCACGAACAGCGTACAAAATACAAAGCTCAAGTTAATTTTTTCATTATATAAATACATTTTTCATAGCATTGCGTTTTATTGCGATGGCGTATTAAAACAAGCGTCGGAAGAAAAATAAGCAGTGGAACGCGTGGCCTATTATTGGCCTCGGAAGTTATAGTAGGCCATGCGTTCGGGGTTGTTTCAATTGTTCTTTTGTGTGATATGACACAGGTAAATAGTGCAAACCGCGCAATGCCTGCTCGGAACAAAGTCACGTGAGTGCACAACAGAAAAATTATTGTAAGTAAGAAAATTGAATATCAATTAAAATAATATCTTTATATCAGATATCGCAAACGCAAATCTATAAGAAAAAATGATTAAATTAAATAAAATGAAGTACATCTTTGGGTTTATTTTTTTAAAAAACATTGTCAATTTTTTCTCTAGGAAAAAAATCTATCTTGTGTTCCTCTCTATAAATGGTGTTGCACACTCTCAATAATTTAACCGGAAAACATAATGTCATGTTGTTTCTAATTGCCTCTTAAAAGCAAATAATAATGTGAATGAAGGCGCCACTACGACTACTTCATCTTGAGATTTAAATAGTTTCGCCGACCTCCTCACTCAGACTACCTCCCGCCGCGCGCGTCCAATCGTCTCTATGCGGATTCACTTTCCAAATGGAAAAGCGCATGAATTATGTTCAAAATTTTATTTAAGCAATAAGTACGTAGTACCTAATACTTTTGTTTATTATTGAAAATGTTGTATGGTGTTTTCCGATTCTATCATTAATTATCGACGTGCGCCGTAATAAGAGCAAAACTTATTAGGTTATTTTAAACACTATAGATTATATGGTGCATAGATAATAGTATATAATAATAGGACATAGGTATATGAAGAAAATAAAAAAAAAATCAAATATAAGCGAACAATTACTGTTGTTGCATTGTGGGATCGAACATTTAGTATGATCAGAAATCATATTCGATGTATGGACAAATAGGAAACCCAAATTCTTAAAATGTCTGTTAGTCGTCGTACAGTGGTCAAGAGTCCCGCAGAGTCATGCTCTAAACGCCGTCCCTCGCCGTTAGGTACTGATTCTAAAACCAAGCTCTCTTTCGTCAATGTTTCAGACCCTATTTTTCCGAGTCGCCCCATATTTTAAAACTTCTATTATGTGGTTTTAAAACAAAACCGAGACTTGTCGGTGAACAATATTTCGCTCCAAGCATCATCCTACCAATATCGGGGTAAGTGAGCAAAGTTAGACCGAGTTATCCGATAACATGTTGTATATAAATAAAGGACCTCTGCACGCAAGTTTGCTTTTATGATAGCCATTTGAAATCCGCATCTGAGGGTTTTGGCGGTATTTAGCGTTTGTAGAATATCCTACTACTTAGTGGTCATCAGGTACACGCAGTAGAAATCGAAAGTGCGGTTTCTTTACATACTTTACATAGACCTGTCATTCTTGGTTTATCCGAGCTTACCCTTTACATCTCGTAAACTATTCGCTATACCAATATAGAAAAACTGGCCAAAAGCATATCGGGCCGTGCTCATTATAGGATTCCGAAGCCATTATTACAAAGACATACACTCCAGTAATTGCATTTGCAATGCAAAGCACTGGGCTATACAACGCACTTTAATGCAGAGATAAAGGTACGTTGTTACACTTTTTCCATTTTCCCGCACAGAATAGTTAGAAGCACTTAATCGCCTATAACTAGAAAAACCAGTAGGTATGTCGCCTATTACTATCAACTAAGTGTGAAAGTGTACCAGCAAAAGAGCATATCTTCATGGTACTTACGTTCCTTTGTTGAGGAGCGCAGTTTTTCGGCAATAACTAAAAAATAGTATATCTCACGATGTTCCAATTAATTTTCGTTGATAATATTAAGCGATACTTTCGTTATTTTATTCCTATTTTTTGGACATACGGTTTAGAAAATAGAGTGGGGGGGGAGAGATAATTTCTGCTAATTTCGTAGCGATTATTTCGAAATTATTCACGTAATCAGAAAAAATCGCTTAAGAACCTTAAAGTGTTTTTAAAAGAACTGTCGAAGTATATGCCACGTGTTCATCTTTGCTAAAAAAATTTTTTTTCTTCTTCTGTTACATGTATGGGAAGCCCCCGCTAGAAATGTTTCTTTTTGTTATTTAACCACTAAGATAAGTAGTGGCTCACAGAAGACACCTACACTGTAAATTACATCAATATAGGTCTTGTAATTTTTGAATAAAATGCCTGTGACGTGTAGACGGACGGACGGACATGAACAAACTATAAGGGTTCCGTTTTTGCCATTTTGATTCGGAACCCTAAAAATGATAGACTGCTAGTCATAACGATTGGGCCACTTGAATGTAAATGTAATCTTGCAGTTCCAGAGACTTGACCTTTACTCATATCCGGCATTATTCAAAATAGTGCATAATTTCTATTAAAAAGTAAAACTGTTTCGCTATTTTATATTTTTGTTAGTTCTTTAAGCAATAGCCGACTGTACAACTCATCAAACCTTGTACTTCTGTCATCAGTACGACACAAGATTAAAATAAAATTAATATTTAATTCTTTTACACGTCTGTGACGTTATAATGCTCAGCTTGAAAACTGAAATGCCCAAAAGTGTCATTAATATATTTAATCGTAAATTACTTATTTTTAATATATACGTAAAGAAAACCTTTTAAATGGTATTTCTTAACTTTGCCGCTTTATCGACAAAGGCCATCAAATATCAAATGTCACAACGGACATTGACTTTTTTTTATTAAAATATAGAGTAAGATATTATTAGTAATAAACTTATCGAAATTCAAACTTAAAAAAGACCTTAAGTAAAGGCTTTAAATGTTTCTTTTATTATTACAGACAATCGCAATTACGCCCTTATTTCATTTTTTCCAATCATTGGAACAAATATCATTATATATCATAGAAATCGACTCCGTTTGCGTATTTTCCGAACGTCAAATCGACACTAACATGCAATTCAGTTACAGCAACGATAAGCTCATGGTTTAGTCATTTCTAAACACCGTACAGCTTTGACTGCCGTTCATTCACAACCACGAAGGAGGCGCTATCGATTGTGCGTAAAAGCCCGGGGCTAGGCGCGCGGGGAATAATGCAGGCGGCCGCGCGCGCTCCGCTTATATCTAATGCGGGAAGCGATCGCGGAGATGGACCTCGCGGCTAGAGATTTCCCGCGAGTGTTTTTTGCCGGAATAACGCTCACGAGGCCGGTGTCGCTAATCGACGCGCCGGGCCTTAGCCGGCACGAGCCCTAAAGAATCTCGCGTTACCTCCGCGTCTAACTCCGACTGTTAATATTTCGCGGGGCCTGTAAACTCGAGAAACTTCATCTTCGCCGTTGCCGATTACGGCTCGACGCGACCGATGGAATGTTAGTGGATGGAGTCGCGTAAACGTTGTTTATGTCTCTCTGCTCGACGTTGTACGTGATCGGAATGATTCTAAAGTTCAGTTTCAAAGTTGACCGCGAACGTGCTATCAGATTTTAAGTGTTAGCTTTCAACTCTGAGATAACGGTTGCTATAAATGTTTCAAATTTTGATTACTATTTTTACCCTAAACAAAATAAAAAGCCTAATAGCTGAACTGTACTTCCAAACTTTACTTCTCAAATCGACTAACAACCTACCGTTTTAAATGTTTTTCATAACAGCCATTTCTATTTACCGTAAAAATTCAGAACCAGTTTCCGAGAAGCCGTAAATAATCTCGTTCTCGACAGTCTTAACATTTCCTTCTACAATAAACGCGTGTTAGTTTATATTTTTTATAGTAACAGTTAGTGAACAATATTTATATTTTTGGAAAAAGAAAACTCACAAAAATTAAATAAAAAATCTTTCTAAATGTCTTAGTTTTTTGTCTTAGGACATAACAAATATGTATTTTCACGTATGAAATATATATTTTTGCATATTGAATGAAACATAAAAAATATATCGTATATTTGATTACTTCATTGACATTATTTTATTCGGTTACATGTAATCGTCAGACCGGCCGGCGACTTCCCGCCCTCGTCCTCAAATTTACATCAGGCTAGAACATAGCTTTTATAATGATGAAAATGACTGTATTAAAACGCTACTTTCACCACTTCGTGAGCCGTATTCGGTTGCTCGCTTTGTGTTATCTATTACCCTTTCTTCCATTCTTTTATGACACTCACACTAAAGGAAAAAAAAAGAATATTATTTTTTGATATACTAGTTATGCTCGCGACTTAGTATGCGTACAATATATTTAGAGCAAACAACTCATATCCCGCGAGCCATTTTTCATGAAATAACACCTATAATGTTTCAATATTCCAGTTATATATCAATATATACTACTTTAAAACTTATCTAATTTGTATAATTTTTTATGTGTATAGATATTAGTACTCCAAGACCATCTGTTGGATTGGAGCGCTGAGATGTCAAGCCCGTGTCGAACCCGGCGCGCCTGGCGCTCGTCGGCGCACTCTCGGCTCTAAAAGTCTTATAATTTTTCTTTACTCTGATCACCTCGGAGAAATGGACAGACGCTACGTACCACAGATAATCCAATTCTGTAATATAATATTGACAAGATGATGAAATTAACTATTTGCAGCTATTTTATCTGTAGAATAGAATAGCTGGAAAACATACTTAGAATTTGAATCTGTAGTATAGCCCACCTGTAGATGATTGGATCTGTGGTTTTAAAATTCTATAATCCCGTCAAGTTGGGACAACTAAAATCGACTGAACGGAGTAATTAAATTTTTATACTTGGATAATAAAGTGTTTATTACCATCTTAGTTCGAAGTCATTTAAAAAACTTGCATGTTAAATGGATATAATTTTTTTTGTGAATTCAGAAATTCAATTTATAACCATCTTTAGGTATAGAGTTAGGATAATTTAAAATGACTTACATTGGGCAGAAAAAGTGCACACAAAACATGTACATTTTATTTACCTCTTCCCGTTTGCTCGAGCAATAGCGTAACAAAAACTATGAATGTGAAACCACTTTAGCACTAAATTATAGTAATTGCGCCATCTGTTATCGTTAATATAAGCTATATGGTATTTCTGACAAATTTTATGTACCGCTTTATTTGGCGAATTCGTGTGACGTTAGCAGTCTAGACGTCATTCTTTACTGTTTGAAAAGTTTTCGCGTTGAAATAGGCATATACAGCTAAGACAATCCTTATGTGGACGCAATAGGGTTAAAAATTCTTTACATTGAAGACATCACAGAGGCGCCGCCTAGACGGAGGATTAAAACACGAATTAATTTTTGATATGAATCGGACCGCACAACTATTAACATGTTTGCGTCACTGTAGGCCTCACCATAAGTCTTGTTAAACGACTTTACTTAGGTACATAAACGACTACGCTATCACATGCCCGATCGCAGACTAGAAGCGTGACTGTGCCTAGGCATAAATTGTATTAGTGTTATCATTTCGAAGATATTTTGCCAATAAAATTAATTAGGTACTTAAGGATTTTAAAAACTATTTTATTAGGTCGGAGAAAAAGTTTTATCGGATTTATGTACAAATCCAAGATAATTTTTTATCATATTTCCTTCACATATAATTATAATATATACCTATATACCATTTTTTCAACAGCTTGTTGCCATTTTGTTAGTAGTGACATAATCCCGTTGCTGTTGAAATTTTGGGACTTCTGAATCCAAAAAATTGCGACAAGTAGTTTTGATAGTCCTCTCTTGATATTAACCTATCACTACCAAAGAATTTATTAAATTCTGAATAGAGCGAAACAGATGAAAATCTGAGGGTGTAAGGTCAGGGCTATATGGAGGATGCATTACCACTTCCCAACTAAACTCTCTCAATCAACAACACCTCACACAACACAATCTCTCAATATTTTCTGAGTTGCTAAAGATGTGTGTGGTCTGGCGTTACCATGGTGAAAAGCGACACTCTATCTATTGATCAATTTCGTCCGTTTTTTTCTATACTTCTTGCTTGAGTCTCATCACCTGTTGTCAGAAAAGATCCCACTCGATGCTTTGTTCGGCGATAAATGCTTATAAGTCTATGAGTTTTCTTGCCTTTTGAATGTAATCTTTTTCGCACGTTCTTGTCGTAGGTAATCCATTTTTCATCACCAGTGATCAATAATTTAAAAACGGTTAGGTTTCATTACGTTTCAATAGAGAATCGCAAATAAGTACACGATTTATTAGATTTCTTTCGGTGAGCTCATATGGAACTCGAGATTTTTTTATATATCCAGCTTTGTTCCAATGGGCCAAAACTCTGTTTTGTAAGAACTAATATGCCGATCTTGCTCTAGTTTTTCGAAAATATTATTGACTTTATCTGTAACAGGCCAATCAGAGCGAGGTTCATCTTTGACATTGAAATTACCGAACTGAAAACGCTTGAACCGGTTTTGTGTTACTCTTAACGACATAGCTTTAGGTCCATAAAAGTCACAAATGTTTTTCGCGGCTTGTGTCGCATTTTTCCTTTTTAATAAAACTTCAAAACGTATCGAATTATTACGTTAGATTTACTCATTTTGGTGAACAGAAAACCGTTTTTACTTTTTATTTTTCTTTTTTTTTAATGTTATCTATTGAATGGTATCAAAACTAGCCATACACAAATAGCACAACCAAAGACACTTTACTGAATTTTTTAACGTTTAGTATAGGAATAAAGTTTTTCCCTGACTTAATATATAATCAAACGGAGTAACTTCAACTTATTACTTAAATAAAATTAATTCCTACAAAAAAGCGAGCGAAGCTTGTCAAGAACGTTTTTATAGCTTTATTAATATTTTTTAGATGGCAACTTACATAGGAACCAATTAAACGTGATGTTCATGTAATCCTTTCAATGTCTCAATATCGCGCGATCTCCTTAAAGCAATCCCCGAACTTCCGTAAGTAGCAAATCGACAAAGTTATGAAGTCGATCGCGCCCGCCGTCCGTCGGCGACTCGTCTCGGCGCTGTCAGCTCTAATATTTCACTGTTTGCCATTTTCGTTTAATTGAAAATTCGGATCATGCTACCGTCTTATAAGTTAATTAATTTAAAAGAAGGTCATCGGTCCTTTCAATAAATTACTATCGGAAAAGGTTTTTTATTACTTTTAGCTGTAGATTTAAATGGAGATTGGAGGCTTAGTAAAGAGATTTAATTAAATTATTTCAACGTGAAGAGAATTCCGAGTGAACAATCGTCACCTAATATTTAAATATCTTAGAGTTTACTAGTTAAATTTGAAATAATAAAAAATTGTATTCTATCAGTACGGCGTCTATACGTAAACTGTCCATTCTGTTAAAATATTACATACTAATGTAATTAATACTATAACAAATATTACACAAATTCATTATGACGTTGAAGGCTATCAAAAAAATATATTATTCAAGTTTAAATGTTTTTGTTCGTATACGCATTTTGTATACAAAATAACAATTTTCCCTACAGATAATTTTGTCAAATTTCGCCATACAATTTTTCCAAAGATTCGAAAGCTGCTGGATTTATGAAACTCCTACCGCATTGTAGAGACTTGACCTCTCACGATCTTTTTTTTTGAGATCGGGAGCCGCGGAACGTATCTCCTGTCGGTCGTATTTTCCAGTGCAATCCTGTAGAAAATTTAAAAATGCACATTACACAAACGCTTATGATTCACTCATACAACTTTATTGACCCTATCAGGTCATTGCTTTTTCAGTTCTAATTCACGGTCAGTTGAAAATATTCTGACACGATCCGTCTTGTCGTTTCCGTACCACACGAATACATTTAAACTAGCATTTTGTCTTTGACAATTTGAAAATATTTGGAATTGCTATTTCAAAAAACATTTCGAATATTAGTATGTACGTACAAAAAAGGAAATAAATATGAAACCACGTCAATGTCGCGCACTCGGATAGCCCTAATCTGCGGCCGTATTTTGTTTTACGTGCCGCGCGCTCGTGGCGCCGGCGCGTCCCGTCCGCATCGACGTGTGGGCGGAGACCCTTGACGAGCATTCTTTTTCGGGTAGTTGAAGCACTAGACGGATATTTGAATAGGTCTGCGTGAAGTAGAGAGGTTCTGAAATGAAATTTCTTTGGTGGTGTCGTATAGGGTATTCGTTCTCACCATAAAGCTGTAAACTACAAACCCACATATATTTTCTTTGAAAATACAGTCGCCTGTTTGGAAAGTCTCTCTTTTGCGATGTAACAATGTCATAACATTGACCATCTCTTTTGGACGTTTCGATTTTTATATGACTTATTTTTAAAGAACAGAGCAAATTTTATGTTTATTTAATTTTTTAATTTTGTCGTCATGTAATTATGTAAAAACTAATGAACATTAAAATCGTTAATTTCTACAATATTTGTAATACATTGAAAATGACATAAAAAATATTTTGTCGGATAGTCGGATAGTATGGAAATATATTGAACCTAAATTTTTTAATAATGTGAAAACTTATGCGAAAAGAAAAAAGAAATAGTTCATTAGTCCTTCGATGTAGACTGAAGTTATAAGGTTTTATCATTTTACAGACTCTCCCACCATCTTTTTATTTCATATTGAGGGGGTCTTCGACTGTTATTGTAGGAATATCTGTACGTAGTGACCTACAATAGAAAGGTAATGAAGACTTCCAAATTCTAATTGAATGCCGAAATGCGATTAAGTGGAAGGAAGAGACTTAACACAGAATCTGATACAAGATTGTGATATAAATTCTATAAGTTCCATCGTAGATCGATAGAAAAATATACTGCAGTGGCATCTCAATGTTTTATAGAGGGCACCTTAAGCAGTTGCCAGTTATTTGAACGTGTGCATCCACAATTAATGTACTTATTTTTTTGTAGAATATCGCAGCATTATTGTCAGCGTATACGTGTCCGGTTTTCGTAATCCGAACGCAACTTGACAGATTACGAGCGCACTACAGCTGTTTGCGGGTGTCACACGGCACAAGTGTAAATTTTCTCGTACCCACGGATCGTGGGTTTCATCATAATATTGTTTTTCACCGTTATCGAGTGGTATGATTGAATTACAAAAAAAAAAGTTATATTTAAAAAACTTATCGTGTTCTTGGTTGGAATACACTTACGACTTCCGAGTTGAGAACCATCACTAAGTGACCGCTTAGGAGTTCAATCCCTAGTTCATAGAGTAAAAGTAATAAATCATCTTTCGCTATTGAGATTTTTCTGTTCTCCGAAATAGTTTTATTCCTCACTAAATATTGCATCGAAATATACAAAGATTCGGCAATTAAAAATGTACTCCTCAAACGAATCGCTTTCACAAAATTATTTCGGTAGCAATAAAACATTATTTATTTCTGATTGCGACAAAAATGTTTTATAATCACTTTCTTATAAATCCGTATAGTTATTTTCAATGAAATGAATTTAATGAAGGTAAGCAACTCTATAACTTTACAGCGAGCTGATAGTCGTTCGTCTATTCGATAGAAAGTAACATTAATGACATACGAAGGCACGTCGTCATCCAGCCGCTCAAGCTGGGCCGCGGCAGACAATGCCGACATTGTAAAAAATACATCTACCCCCTTAAGGACGTGTTCAAACAACACGCGCGCCCCCGGGACCTCCTGCGGGCGGTCGAGACCTCGGATTTCTCGGATTCCGCGACAATATCGTTAGACTGGTGAGCGTAATGAGTTCCTTTGTTTGTCGACTAACGTTTATATAAGATTCTTCAACCATTACGGTTGTTTCTATCGTCTACTTGAATATGTATATGTTGGTTTCGGCGACGCTGTCCCGTTTTATTTTCATCTAGCTTTCCGCCCTAGGCTTCGCCCGCGTAAACATGAAATTTCTCCCTTAGTCTTATATTGAACGATCATGCCATCAATCTCAATCTCGTTCCCGCTAGCAATTCCAGTCCAAGTATTGTCCCTGATTTCGCGCCTGGTCACACTTTTGATTCCCCGGTCAAATCTCGGTCCTACACTCGGTTTTCGCGGTCCCGTTCTTAATTTCTACCCCGGTCCCGGATCTGATTCTGCTTCCATCACACTTTTAATTCCGCTATTACTATTAGTGACAGTTCCAATTTGTAAGAAGGCGGAGTAAATGTTAAAAATAAAATATAGGCTTCATTACATGGGGATAGTGAAGCTTTCTATTAATAAAATATTTTTTTACAAAAGAATGGTACAAAACGCAAGCAAAGTCAGGGACAAACTAAAATAGACTGCATAAAAATCTCCATGAAAACACATATATATATGTACCAACGTTGGTGGCGTTCGGTCAAAGGTGTCGAGAATCCATTAACTTTGGACAGGCAATATTCACTTTTATATATTTATTTAGATATATTAACACGTAACACTTCGCGGGTGGGTGCTCATATTGCAAATTATAATGTAGTTTATCGAATACAGAGTAGAGTTATCGACCATATGATTAATAAAATGCGGCAAGTAGATATAGAATTTTCCATTTCAAATATTGAAAATCCAATGTTGATTGCGTGGACTCCTTCACTGTTAAAAGGCTCGTGGGACCTCCGGGAATGTTGCTATTTGCGTTACCGATGTGAAAACCGGCCATTGTTAAAAGTTAGCGATGTGGCGCTGCAAAAGTAAGCGCCGAACGCCAATAAAGATCCAGCGGCAAACACCCGGACGGATAAATAGGCGCGGCTAAATCTAAGACTATTTATCTAGCGCCTCGGGCGCCGGATCGGGTTACGACTCAAAACACCTTGTTATATATTACCCCCTTAAATCATCTGGAGCGTCAGCTGGCGTCGGAGGGGGATAACGGATTACCTCGTCCTAGACGCAATTCTAGTGAGTACTGTAATGGTTACTCGGTTAGAGGTCTGTACTCAAAAATAGTAATTTGATTAAGGATTTATTCAATAATTTCTCCATTTTTCTTGTGTTGTAATATTTCTCCGGATAAAGAATGAACGCAAGTTGCATAGTTTGAATTCACTATATTTGATGACAAGCCAAGTCCACAAGGAGACAAGCCCCATACTCCCTCTTGTGTGGAATGTAGTATCTATTTCGTAATAAGTTCTTAAAAAAATTGTTTTGTTTATATCTATATAATAATGCTTCTCTTTATTATATACACTGTCTTAACTGTGCTATAAGAGTAAATGAAAAGTTACATTATTCGAGTTTAACTAATCCCGTAGCTCATCGTACGTGGTTGAGAGGGTTCAACTCTCGACATTTTTCTCTACACTAATAATTTTTGTGTCATCAACACGTGCACTAACAGTCGCACTAAGAGCTATGTGTGTGCACGCTCACTCGTGTCACACGTGTCATATATTTTACATTCACGTTCTACAATCGGCTATTTGACCAATTTTGGAAAACAGTATCATATTAATGTTTATATGATAATAATTACCCTACATTGATATTTCCGAAATATTTAATGTTTTAATGATGAAAAATCAATGTTGAAATTTAAATTTAATAAAACCCACGATAAACACTGTTTCTGTAATGGCGCTGGTCACATGTCAAGCGTGACGTCACACGCAAGTAAACATTTGTTTTGATTAGTGCAGCTGGAGTGTATTTTAATTGTTTATTGAAGTTTATACCCTAAAATGGTATACAAATGGTGTATAGTGCCACAGTGTACAAGTACGAGTATAAGTAATCCTCAGAAATTGTTTGTTTCCGTTCCAACAAATCTCAAGAGACGAAAATTATGGTTACAATTAGCTCGAAGAGATAAAAGCATTGTATCTCATTGAAATGTTTTGTGTGGAGCGGGGGCGGGGGGTTGTGGTGCGGTGTGTGGATGTATGTAAACCTCTTATAACTTTTAAACGGCTTGACCGAATCGAGCCCACTAAACGGCGTTCCAAAGAGTTTCACCAAACTTAGATTTTCTGATAGTTTGGGTCGATTTAGACCGGTAGATTTCAAGAAATTTTCAAAAAACTAAAAAAAAAATTTTTAAAAGTGTATTTTTTCAAAATGACTTTAAAATGGCTTGACCGATCAATTCCAAAATCTAATTAGTTCTTAACCTATTAAAAACACGTCGATTGCCGCAAACTGGGTCAAAATCGGTTGATTCGTTTGTGAGAAATCGTTGTCGAAATAAATAAATAAGAAAAAACAGTTTTTTTTGGAATAACTACGAAACGGCTTGACCGATCGATTTCAAATTCTAACCAGCTCTTGACCCTGTAAAAACACGTCGATTGCCGCAAACCGGGTCAAAATCGGTTAGTTCGTTTACGAGAAATCGATGTCGAAAGAAATCGAAACAAACCGTTTTTTTACTCAAAAAATCGCGTCAAATCCCGTATATTTTTGAATGTTTTGAACTCGAAAATATCGGGAAGTTTCAGGGTTGGCCTACAGGGTTAACCAATTTTTTTAAACGTAGTGCGAACCCGATTTGCGCTTCGTTGCTGTTAACATCGACGTTTTATACGTATAAACGTCAACAATGAGCTGAAATCAAAGTTGAGTCAATCTTTGAGGGTTGACTCAACTGCGATATACAAACTCTTACTCATCGATATACAAAATGCGATATAAATAAATAAATATTTTATATGAAAAATGAACATATTCGATATTTATTGGAAAAGCTCTCGCTTCGTTCATGGAAATATTTCTTTTGATATTCCCGTGGTGCCGGAGTCCTTTTAATTTAATGAAACGTTCTTTTACATAATTATATTGATAGTGAGTCCACTAGACATTAATTTTTCAACTCTATTAGACAATACAAATTATTGTATCATCGATTTCTAGTCATTTTTGAGTTTCTAACTTTTCATATTGTCTTGTCTTTATAATCAAATGACCACACTTTCCAGAGAAAAATGATGTCATCGCCCAAAAAACCTATGTGTCTGTCAATTGTGTTGCCACAAAAGGCTTATAGGTTTTAGTACTTGGGTTAAAAGAAAATACAACTACTATGGCTACAGCTACGCACTTTTAATACTTACGTCAATTGTTATCCTAAATCATTTGAATGTAATCTACGTCAAAAAATAGTTGTCAAAGTTTACATCAAAGCGTTAAATGAATACTTATAAATAGATCCTTAATTCAACGATGATTTATTTCGTTAAAAGACATTTAATGCTGAGGACAGTTGAGACATAAAATTAAACACGGGTTAAAAAGATGTCACACACAAGGTTGTAAGTCTTTAAATTGATTACAAAGGACTTAAGGGACGTGTTTTTCGAAAACTAGTAACCCCTTTTAGTCCATTGAAAAGTTACATTTGGGGTTGCGTTTTTTAGAGGACGTAATTTTATTTTTTTGATGTGTGGGGGGGGTCAGTGTAAAGCTAAAAACAAGTTTGTGGGGTCGCCACCCTTGTCCTATGACCGCCATCTTGAAAATAGGGGTTGAAATGGTATTTACGATATATCTCTTAAACTATTTATTTGATAAAAAAAATTTGTGAACATTTTTGTTACAAATTAAATTCTCTACAACTTTGGTCCAGTAACTTTTTGTCGTATAACTATAAATAAAAAGTTATAAGCGAAAATCTTCAGAAATTCGAGAAAAATTTATATTTTCGATTTAACTTTTATCATTTTACGAAAAATGATATCTGACCATTTTGTAGATCATTTTTGAGGAACAACTTTCATTCGCATCATTTTTCATTAAGTCAATAGTAAGGTTTTACAGCGCTCGAAGTGAGTACTATTTTTCAGTACTCTTAACTATACCTATATTATACGTGTGTACCTATAATATGTCATCAGTTATTGATTGTTTTTTATTTTTTTACTTTATTATTATAATTTTTTAATTCTAAATTTTGCAATATTATTAATAATTAAATATTGACTCTTTTCCCCACCACCCCGAGGTAGAGTCTAGAGGCGCGTTTTTTTACGTTGTATCCCCAATAGGCATATAATCCACGGTGATTTTCTAAATTAGAACTACTCCGTCCTCAGTCGTTTCGATGGACCAGGCTGCGGCTCAGCATCTGATCGGGTTTCTGAATTAAATACCAGTGGGAGAACTGGAGAGGAAGGTGTTAATGTTGGCGGTTCATCATCAAAGTCATTTTCATTTATTAATTCTGAGAGTTCCATTACGTTGCTGCAAGTCTCTCCAGAACAATGGAAGCATACTGCAGAACATTTCATTCCTGCTTTTCGGCATCCACACATCGCTCCACAGTTTCCTTTGTATTTGCAAAAGATCAATTTTAGAAGCTTCAATTAATAAATGAAAATGACTTTGATGATGAACCGCCAACATTAACACCCCTTCTTTCTCCAGTTCTCCCACTGGTATTTAATTCAGAAACCCGATCAGATGCTGAGCCACAGCCTGGTCCATCGAAACGACTGAGGATGGAGTAGTTCTAATTTAGAAAATCACCGTGGATTATGCCTATTGGGGATACAACGTAAAAAAAAACGAGCCTCTAGACTCTACCTCGTGGGTGGAGGGGAAAAGAGTCAATATTTAATTATTAATAATATTGCAAAATTTAGAATTAAAAAAATTATAATAATAAAGTAAAAAAAATAAAAAACAATCAATAACTGATGACATATTATAGGTACACACGTATAATATAGGTATAGTTAAGAGTACTGAAAAATAGTACTCACTTCGGAGCGCTGTAAAACCTTAACTATTGACTTAATGAAAAAATGATGCGAATGAAAGTTGTTCCTCAGAAAACGATCTACAAAAATGGTCAGATATCATTTTTTCGTAAAATGATAAAAAAAAAGTTAAATCGAAAAATATAAATTTTTTCTCGAATTTCTGAAGATTTTCGCTTATAACTTTTTTATTTATAGTTATACGACAAACAGTTACTGGACCAAAGTTGTAGAGAATTTAATTTGTAACAAAAAATGTTCACAAATTTTTTTTATCAAATAAATAGTTTAAGAGATATATCGTAAATACCATTTTAACCCCTATTTTCAAGATAGCGGTCGTGGGACAAGGGTGGCGACCCCACAAACTTGTTTTTAGCTTTACACTGACCCCCCCTACACATCAAAAAAATAAAATTACGTCCTCTAAAAAACGCAAGGTAAGGCCTAAAAATGTAACATTTTAATGGACTATTTGCCATTTTCCCTTCCCGATCTCGAGTAACGTAACTTAAGGATGCTCTCGTTGACCACTCGCGCGCCGATTCGCTCTAGCTATCCAGCGACAAATTAATAACGCCCGCGCCGACCCAAACTTTACCATTACGAAATAAATTGCAAACGTTCTTCATACACAATAGAAACGTACTCCATACTCGTAAAGGTAAAGCCACTGGATGTACTGTTTGCGATCCGATGTCATTCGGCTTACGCCGGCTGAGTGCGCGGCTCGGAGTGCGCGGCGAGCGTCGCCGCGGTTTTACACGAGACGTATATTAGCTGTTCCGTTTCGTATTCGGATGTTTGTATCCAGTTGAAGAGATAATCCGAAGGACGCTTGAAAGACTTATATTAATTACTAAAATTATCTTCGCGTAAATAAATAGTAAACGGCGGTGTTAGATAAACGTGAGTTTTGGGATTTGTTTTAGAGGAAAACCTCTTCTTATTGTTCAGTCGCCCGACCGTTCCGATCAGTTCAAATTTCAAATATAATTATGACTTCCGATTTGAACGATGTGTTTTGTATTTATCCGTTTCGCAAAAGCTTTCTTGAGAGGACGTCGAGTAAAAAATGATAATGAGATTATAGAAAGTATCCGATTACTTTCCTACCAATTTATTATTGTACTCTGGAAAAATTATATTAAAATCTTACGTTTTGATTCATTTAAATGTCGACCAAAGCCGGCCAGCGCTTAGCTTAATGACTTTGGAATTTTTTTTAGGGAAAATAAATCACGAGAGGCGATTAAAATGCGCCGGGATTAGGCGTGAACGGCCTCCCTTTTACGGAGATAAAGCGATGACGGCTCATTACTCAACTCGTCCGGACAAAACTGAGGACTGCTTGAAAATTCAATTGTAATTCCATCCATAACCATACTGCAGAACTATGCATGACGTAACCGCTCGCAGAATAGAAATTTAAATGTATGGGATTGATGTTAGCTGACGTTCGGCATTTCGTTAGCTAAAGTCCACCAACCCGCATATTTAGCTTTCCATTCTACAAACATTTATGACAAAGAAAGTCACTCGTCTAGCCCTGCCGGCCTCGCAAAGGCAGAAGTGACTGATATGCCTTATTTATGTACTTGCTAAATTTTAACGACTAAATCATTGAACCGATTTGGATGTAAATTGGTACAAGGGTAGTCTGATATTAAATAATTAACTTTTAGTATCCCTTAAAATATCTTATAATAGTTGTCGCCCACAGCTCCGCTCTCCAGTATGTTAAACTTCTCACGTTAATTCCGATTATGTGCAAATATAGATTTCAGCTTTGCTTATTTAACTATCTATATTTTTCGACATTTTTTTCCTGCAACAAAAAGTAACGTAGGTATACCTGCGTTTAGGATACAACCTCCTAGCAAATTCTTTTAAAATTGGATTAGAAGTTTCGCTGTGAAAAGATAACAAGCATACAGACAAGTTTCTTCTACCTTTCATCTTTTGCCTAGGACTTTTGACAGCTTGTGAACAGTATTATGTCGCAGCACCGGCCTCTTCTCCAATATCGCCCGCAACGAATGTCCCTGGTGCCGTTTTTGCTTGCTTGCTAATTTCTTCCCGTTTTGTTTCGTTATTACGCAGGCTGGAAAATAATAGTTCGCGATAAGTCCTTTAGAACACTAAACCTCCAACAAAACTCTCCTTGAACTAATAAAAACGCTGTTAAAATTTCAAATTTCTCGTTTTACAATGATACATTATAAATTTTACGGAAATTTAACCACAGAATCTTAAAATAAGGTAGCTCACCTCCTTTTTCTCATTTTATATTTAATTATCTCTATTCTAAATTTAATTGAAATTGGGCAAATTATAAGAGTGCTTAATTAATCTTACAAAACAAACCACGGGACCATAAACCACTAAACTCTTCTATACGAGAATAAATAGATATAATTTGATAAAATTTCACCAATATATAATAGTTATATATATTATAAAAAAGTACTTGTTTATGATAGTTCTAAATGTTTTTGCAATAAATTATTTTCATGTAAATGTAAATATCAGTTTGTTGCATAAAAATAGTATAACTTCTAAAAAAAAATATAACTTCTAATAAACGTGCACAAGTACACATAGGCATAAATCTCGGATGACATCCGGCCACTTGATGGCTAGCCGGGTTGTATGGAATTTTTATGCAATAAAATATCTACCCTGACGGGGCTGAGAATAAGCTAATAGCCCTGGGGCTCTTTAAGCTTTGGTGAGCGTCAAAGCGAAAACAAACCAAGATACGTGCGGGGACTTCGCATCGCTCTAGCGGCGCCCCCCGGCGGACAGCAAAGACCGCTCCTGTTACAATTTCCAACATAAAAATAAACAGAACTCATACAGACAACGTGAGCATGTCTCGACCATAGGTGGGAAGTGGGTAGGGTGGGTACGTCAGGTGATATAATGAAGGCCGGCTCATTATCGCGCCGCCCGCTCGCCCTCTCGCCCTCGCCCTGTGACGCACGGAGAAATATATACTGCTTTTTAGAAAATTACTAATTCGTATCTTTAATAACATCGCAGGCGGGGTAATTTTGGACGTGTCTATATCGGTGAGAGACATCTGCTACGGACAAGTGCTACGTAAAACACGATAGAGACTGTAATTACTTCGACCGAGAGATTACATTTTCGTGTCACGCGCAAACATAATATTCCTGATAGCTACTTGTTTATTCAGCTATTCTTATAAAGAATACATTTCTTCCTATCGAGAAACATTATTTATATCATTCATATATTTGTAACTGATTCGACAAATGTATATTCTATTATTTTAATACTCATTTCTTTCTAGCTGCCCGGCAGACGTTATTCTGCACTTTCTCGTGGATGGCTTGCCTGTCCGTAACCCCGCCAGCATGAACGTAGAATGGTTTTTTCCTATTTATCGATCGTTTTCAATTTCGATACCGGTCTCCTTTTCGATTCCAATCTCACTCACACTTGATTCTGATGCCGTCCCTACACTCGTTTTCGACCCTAGTTCCGTTTTTCATTTTGATCCCGGTCCCGCGTTCGATTCTGATCCTGGTTCCGTTCTCTATTCTGCTCTCTGTCCCGTTTTCAATTCCAATTCTACTACCAATCACCATTCCGATTTGAACGAAGCCGGGGGTTAATATCAAAATAATATATAGGCAATACGTAGGTCAAACTGACTGTCCTTCAAAAATTCAAAAATTGTGTAAATTAGCAAGTTATTTTTACTATTATTGTTTTTCAAAATAGTGTCTGTTGAAATCAGTACATAGCTGCATTCGAAGGAACCACTGAGAGAAACACATTGCCCACTCGCACTTCAGGGGTCATTTCGACGGCCTTCTCGTGTGCAGCCACTGCTTCCTCCGCGCCCGTGAACCACTTTACTCGAAGTTCTTCTTTTATTTTAGGAAATAGATAAAAGTCGCATGGTGCGAGGTTGGCACTGTAAGGCGGGTGAGCCCGTATTTCTACACCTAACGTCCCCAAATAGCTAGTGTTTGTCTAGCGGTATATGTTGAAGCATTGTCAGGAGAAAGGAGAATTCTTTTACGAGATCGTTTTTCCCAATTTTTTTTCCAAAGCAAGAGGCAAACAATTTAGTGTACCAATCTGCAGTGACCGTTTTTTTACCTTTTAAAACAGTTGTTGCATAATGACTTGTCATTCTGAAGAAAGAGGCCAATGTCTTTTTTCCGACGCTTCGACCTCGTTTTACTTTAGTAGGCAACTCCTCGAACGGAAACACCCACTGAGCAGACTGCCTTTTGGTTACAAGACCGTAACAGTAATCTAACTTTCGTCAGCTGTAACTATGTCGTGCACAGTATTTGAGTCACCACCGGCAAATCTTTGCATCATTTCGCGGCACTAATTAATACGACGGAGTTTTTGAGCGTCGGTCAAATTATGACTTATCCACGGAGTACAAAGCTTCCTGACAGCTAAATATTCATGAGATATTATTTGCAGTTGACTCGTACCGATGTTGAGCTTGTGCGAATCTGCTGGTAGGTCACTATTTTGTCAGTAATTACCATGAGCCCCAAAGCAGTGATGTTGTCTTCGGTCGTCACCGTAGAAGGACGTGCTTCATACAGACTGTCAGTCAGATTAGTACGACGACGTTTGAACTCATTAAACCAGTTATAAACAGTGGCAAGGATGGAGCTTCATCATGACAGATCAACCGAAGTCTGTTATAAGTTTCTTGTTGCCGTAAATGGCAATGAAATTAAATGCACGCAAAAATTTTCTCGCGTTAATTTCGTGTTTACGTTAGATAAATAATTTTCTTTCAACCAACAATTTCTAAAAACGAATTACAGATGAATACGATATATATATACAACAAGATTGACAAAGGATTCCATTTTGTAAATTTAAATTTATTTAATCATATTACAGTTTCTAAGTGGCCAATTTTAAGAAATTTAAGTGTGACCTACGTATTACTTGAGGATAGTGTAGCTTTCTATGAGTGAATGATTTTTAGAATCGGTAGAGTAGTTCGATTCAACAATACAAATATATAGTCTAAGTAGGGGAAAAACCGTGTTAGGTGTAATACACAAAACACGAAACATTCCGGTCACATTTTTGATTTTGATCCCGTCTCTACCCTTGTTTTCAATCCTCGTCCCGCTCTAAATTTCGGTACCGATCCCACTTTCGATTCTGATAGTCCTAGTTCCTATTTGGACGAAGCCGAGAGCTAATGTAAGTCTCAAAATAAAATACAAGATTTATTACTCGGGGTTATAGTAGCTTTCATTGAGTTAAAGAATTATAAATTCTTTGCATGAAGCCGAGGGTAAATGTTAGCGGTCTAATTTACTCAAGAATATTGCAAATATCTATTAGTGAGAAGATTTTTAGAAGTGATTCATTAGTTCGGTTTAGTAGTACAAATACGCCGATGAAATCGGAGACAAATGCTAGTTTTTTTTTATTAGACCCCCTTCCCGGGCGAACGTTCAAACAATCACCAAAGTTTCACCGTAATCTGATTAATGGATTAAGCACGCATAATTTCATTGATTTTTATTTATACATTTAGATACAAAATTTTAATACCTCTACGTATCTTGCTTCTACATAGTAAAATACGTTTCTCCAGCTGTCTGTCTGTTCATTTGTACGCTTGTGCGCTTATATTACCATATGTACACCGTAGTGGTGTACCGACCGCAGGAGAACTGTTGCATAACTTTTTATTTTACCTAAGTTAGTTAAAACAAGCTATTCGTCTTGTGCTTCGGAGAGCACGCAAGGCGTCGGTCTCCGCGTTCGTGACGGTGACGACCCTGCCGGTGCGAGGTCGGCTAGCCTAACGCGCACTCGGCCGGCGGGGTGGTGCTGTGGGCGACTGTGATGGTATGGTGGACAAACTAGCAACGGACCGACGGTAATTATGCCAACATTTGCCGTCGGTTTGGAGAACATAAGTTTCCGACACTTGTTTATTTATTAATAACACTCGAATTTCATAGTAGGTTGATAAATGAGCAAGCTTTTATCATGTAAAGTACTTCACATTGTAAATCAAAGTGCGGTGTCGTATATATATATATACTTATGGTGATACATAGTGTCAGATACAGCAGTCATTCTCGCGGCAACGTGACACAGTGCAATGTAGAATTAAGTTTCAAGATGTATTTACTTAATATTTTAAGCTCCTAAAACTCTTAGTAATTAGCAAAAAATAACATTTACTTTTTTCTATCGGCAGACAACACAAATGCGGCGGGCCTAGCTCCTAGTCTTCCGAACGGTGAATCCGACTGAAACTGATCGGTCTAAGGAGCTGGTCGTCCGCGCCTCGCCAACGCACACGGCGTCGGCACGTTTATGGACCGGCTGACACCGATTAGGAGCGGGCTTTTGTAAGGTGAGTCGTACACGAACACATGCAAACACCCGCAAAGTACAAATGGCACGAGTTACCGAACCTGATAAATTATGATTTATCTAACGTGCGGTCCTCGGCAGTCTACACGACTAATAAAATACAAAAAATACTTCATAGATATTGAAACAGTGACTTCGACTGTCTACAATATAAATTGAAGAAATTTTGACCTCAATCGCTTTGTTGAACCTGTTCCATTTCTATAGACGTAACGTAAGGTCGTGAAATCATCCCATTCTCTTTATTGTCCCAATAGGTACTACTGTTCAACTCTGAATTACCAAACCGAACTAAATTAGTAAATTCTGGTAAAATTTTATACTCAATGGAACATCGATGTGTCAAAAGTCGATATCGTATAATTGATTTGCAGAAACGAGAGAAGGCGATCACTATCGCGCTCGAAATGTCTTACAATTCTACCAGAAATGCATTTATGTGTTCTCAAATCCGTTGCAGGCGGAAGATGTCATAACAGAATGTACATCACAGCAATACATATGTAATATTTAACCTTACAAACCTGTAGAAGCCCTCCCTGTGGCAGCGGTCATACTAAGGTAAGCCGGTAAAAGGAAGTGTGACATATAAAACGCGTATGTATATTGCATTACGTTATCTGTAACGAGTGTGGTATTTTAAGTGTACGTCGTGCGACTTAACATTCGTGTACGGACATCACATCCGCCCTCTGTGACGGGCGGAATCGCTCGATCGGAATTAATGCATTCAAATGTACGAATTGGCGGTCTTGTTACTATATCAACCATAATGTCATAGAAATAGAAATCACGTGTAGGTAGTATTCGTTTATGGTGTACATTCCAGGAAAGTGTGAGTCGTATACATGTAAAAAAGAAACGATCTAAAACTACACTTTCATTATAAATCACACTAAAACCGATGCACATTCCAAATAAAAAATTAATAAACAACTGAAACTTTGTTCATGCTGCCAAAGTTGTTATCGCTACCGCGGTAAACATTGCTGTTTAGCAATCGCCGATGTGTCGATGAAAATTTTAGTCGACGACATTTTTTTAGTCGGACAAGACGAGAGTGACCGCACAGACAAACGTGTGACGTGTGCCGCAGGTGTCGTGCGTGTGGGGTCCGCATGCCCCACGCGGCGGCCATGTCGGCCCCGCCGCGCCACCCGCACTTCTACACCGTGGAGGTCGGCGACACACGCTTCACCATCCTCAAGCGCTACCAGAACCTCAAGCCGATAGGCTCCGGCGCACAGGGGATCGTTTGGTCAGTACCGCACTACTCTACACCTACTATTGTAACATTTAATATTATTAAAAAAGGTTTTATTCATTTGTAGAATATTAGAGATTAGAAATATAAAAGAAGTATTTTCTTTCTTAAAATTCCTCTATAGCTATATCTTTTTAAGCGACATTTCCTTGATATTGACGTGCAGTCGAACGTTTACCTATCGCGGTAAAAGCGAGAGTTTTGTATTTAAAGTCCGTAACAAAATTTAGTCAAGGATAAGTTGTCGTTGTTTTTATATTTGAACGTATAAATGGGCCCTTACCACGTCGCTCTACATTGCACTCTACCCTAGAGACAACAAAGTGTTGTTTTTTTTTTTTTTTTATTTCACTTTTAGCTGTATACTATAGAACTCAAATATTTATGGGTCTTAAATCGATTTAGTCGACTCATCGAGACCTCATTGATTTGTTTCGTTATTTAATTCAATTACCTCAGCTATTCCAAGAATGGCCAGTGAATAATTGCTGGATTAAACAAAGAATCATATACAATGAATCATGTATACTATGTGCATATCTGTTGTTATCTTATCATGGCGGCGAATATGATTGTTTATTAATAGGGTAGACGACAACAAAACGGAAGACAGTTCTGATAAATAATTTATTAACAATTTTATTTTATGCCGTTTATTTTTTTTTTTCATTGATATACAAAGTAAGTAGCCTATGATAAATCTTTTGCTAGGAAATTACATTTGCTAGTAGTATAGTGCAATATTTCTACTCACATGGTTATTCACCATGACAAAGAAAAAACATCTATAAATGTCTAACAATGCATTCGTATTATTATAGATTTGTCCATTCATATTCACAGATTAACACGTCTATTCATTTTTCACATAATAAATATGTGTGAATTGTTTCTTTTCGCATAGAAAGCAAATCATCACTATTCTTGTATTGTCTTTCGATCATATTCTATTAGTGAGATTAATTTTCACTAACACGACTTCACCTCTACGCCACATGCCTACAGTTTTGGTGTATCTAATTGAACTCTGTCGGCCGCGCGGGATCAGTAATGTCAAAATTATTTTTTATTTCACGTGCTAGGAAGAAGGATATTATTTTGATTTTAATGTATTTTATAGATCCAAAATGTGACTTTATATTTGGAAAATAATATGAAGTTGTTTTAGATGCATGATTGTTAAATATTTTTCTGTTTAGTCTATCTCTCCAACTATATATTGATATATACACATCACAGATCTTATGCACGGCAATATAAATTTCAGAAAATATCGCAAATTATATTCATGTAATGAAATTTTTATAATTTAATTCAATTTCGAAATAAGTTTCTTTCTTTGTTTTATTACGGGTTAAGACCGTGCTCTATTGGTGATTATCAGACTGTAGAATTTTTAAAACCGTATATGTGACTTATGAATTATTGAGAACTCTTATGATTCATGGTTCTTAGCTGATAAATTTGCATTAGATTACGATAAGGAGATTCTAATTTTATCTGTGGAGATAATTATAGCGCGGTTGAGTGTAATCACGACGTTAAGACGGCAGTTGTAAAGAGAATCCGTGCATAGACTCCTTAGAACGAACACAAGGCGCGCGTCTACTTATTGCTACCGATAGGGATAAAATAGCGTGACAAAACGACAGAATAAGTATCTATAAAACGAAACCTTGGGACGGAGATGTGAATAACACAAGCGCAGGCTGATAACCGCCGACGTCGAAATTTGGATGGATTTTTATTAGTGCCGCGGTGAGTGAGGAGCGATGGAATCTCCTTGCGGCGTGACCGGCGAACGAACACGCCGTTAGCGCGGCTCCGGCGATGTCTATCATCCAATTATGACCACTTGCGCGCGGGACCGGGCGCCGCCCTGCTCCCACATAGTGTGCTCCGCCGTACGCCACTCGTCGAATCGTATATACGGCGTCTGTAGATCATAGAACACTTGTTTTGCGAACCTTTTACTAAACCCGTCGATGCTTGCGTCGCCGATATTGCCGAGTCGCCGGCGCCTCGGTACACCGTCCTCGGCCGCGCCGTCACCGACGCTCGTTTTTGTGCGAACGTTAAACCGAATCGACGAGCGTGCCGCGCTATCCACAATATCGCTGACGCAACTGTCGGCCGCGATGCGCCGGCGCCGCGCCGCGCCGCGCCGGATCGAGGAGCACATTGTGATCCCGCGTTCCTTTCTGATTCTCGGTTTGTGTTTAATTAGTTGTTGTTGTTTTGTAGCTGAGCGCGCGCGTTAGTGTCGGTAGCTATGATTCCGTTTTACACGGTGACTTTCGGCGACACGGAGTTCTGCGTGCCGGAGCGGTACACGGCGCTGATCCAGCGCGGCGTCGGCGCGCAGGGCACGGTCTGGTAAGGCGCACACCCATCGCTGACGGCGCCCCCGCGCGGCCGCCCGCCGCACGAGTATTTACACGCTGACGTTAGAGTCGTGACCAGTGGCGCTGAGTTCAATTATTTGTCTGTTACGCTTTATTGTTGCAATAAATTGAAGTAAAAAATCACTAGAACTATCGGTTGCCGAATATCTTAAACATGTTTCAATGTTCAATGGAGCACGCAAGCTGTATTGTTCAGGCTATCACATTGTTATTATTAACGTTTTTATATGTGGAATAGACCTAGCACAGTGATAATAAACAATCGTGTAATACGACAATTAGTATCTAAAAATATCTACCGGGAGGAGCCAAATTCAAATTGAAGTAATTGCTTATATATGAAAAATAGTCTGAAATCCGTATTCCATAAAAGGTAGAGTACCACTATATCGCTACGCGTAATAAGCTAACGTAAAAAGACAATACTTAGTGAATACGGTATTTAAATTATTCTATGGAATTGTACTAAAAGTGTTTGTGTCGCTTGCCGATAATTCGTTCCTGAACCGAGCCCTAGATATTTACCTTTGAACAGTTGGGGCACAATGAAAGCCCTTAACTTTAAAACACCTCGTTATTAAATCGGCTCGTCGTAGGACGTCAACTAGCTTACATAAATAATTATCAAAAATGTAATAGCCATCGATCCTCGCTTGCGAGTCCGCGATGTCGTTGTAAATACTCGTGTGCGGACGATCCGAGTTGTCGTAGCGTGTATGGGGTCGAACATGCGTCTAACACGTGTCATTGCATCTTTACTAATGTCGGTGTTTATGGTATTAACACGTGTCTATTGATTAATGTGTCATCCTACCTGTTCATTCATTCATTTATCCCTACTTCGGTCTACGGAAAGGGCGGTGATGGTGTGAAGATTAATTATCAATTTCTGTATTACATCGAAAGAGGTTATGAACTCCAAGTGTTGCGGGATATCTTATCAACTAAAATAAGCAGACCTCGTAACATCACCGATGCTTACCTTTTAGTGTTTTGTTTTCTTGTCAAACACGCGTACCCTATCCCAAGGTTCCTTATTGTGATGTCAAATTAACCTTGAAGATTGCTTTTTATGTTATTAAACTGCCTATTTATGTTATAAACTTAAATATAAAGTAAATTATGTTATTACAAATGAGTCACATTAGTCTTATATGTAGAACTAATCTCATAATAATTATGCTGGTTATATTTGCATATTGCTTTATGTCGCATTATGTATGTTAATTCCGTTCACGACTTCAAAAGGTAGAAGAGCAAAAATTATAACGAGATGTATAAACTTGATCATCTTATACCCACAGTACTTTTTGCGCGGCAAAAAGTGGCGTCCAAAGACAGTGATTGCATATTGGAGTTTAGAAGCTACTCGAATTGAATTCATGTTAGATGAAATTGCTTAGTCCAGGTGGCATAATTTTTGTTATTTACGCATTTATTACTATGAATCTGTAAATAAGAAAAATTAACTAATTCGAATGGGTTAACTTTCAAAAATTTCCTATTGCTTTGAAGATTAACCCAAAACTGTTTTTAATATAAACAATAGTTTTAAATAAAATTTTTGATACAAAATGTATGTTTTGCTTAACTAAGTAATTAAAAAGGATTAAGTCACAATTATACCAAACTCACCACTTTATTTAAGGTATCTTACTTTTTAATGTGATTTGAAACAAAAAGGACTTGAGAAAAGGGAGAAGGAAGAGAAAGGAAGTTAAAGTTGTAATTTCTCAATGCAATTTTTTAATTAATGTAAAGTTTATTAAATACTCAGCTCTAATGCATTTATTTCTATCTTTTAATCAAAATTTGAGTTACTTAAATTGCAACCTTTATTGATTGTTTATTTTTTTAAGAAATAAAAAACAAAAATCTTATACACAATAAGTAAAATAATAATAAAAACTTAAGACTAAGAAAAAAATGAAAAGTATTTGAAGAGAGATCACTTAAACTAAGGAATTTCGTCTAATTATATGGTGTAATTTCTGATGTGCCATGACACCAGCGGGCCTAGCATGACGCCCTAGACAAGAGTTTCGCTATAGGACTGTTCCTTTCGCTCATAACATTAGTGCAAATTTTGTCTACAGAGAGAATTTTGTCTAGGACGTCATGCTTGGCCACCTGCTAATATATATTATTTCCTTTGAACCCCATTTCTTTGGCCGTATTGTACATCTCAGTAAATATTTTTTTCATAATAGAAAATGTATAAGTTAAATACAAAATTAATTTGCTGTATTCACATATAATATATATTTATTATGATCAAGCAAATATTCTAGATTTAGGTTTTTGTGGCCCATGCGTACGCGACCGCCGTCTCAATACGTTGAAATTCCATAGATTCGAATAGTTTTAACGACAATAGCTGGAAAAGTGAACAAATGTATGATAAAAACAAATATACGATTTGTTATTATCAGAAAACTTAGTGTAAAATTATTGAAGATGCTTCAATAATTGATGAATAGCATTAGCAAATATGCAAACACAGTAATCAAGTTGAGTATCAAGGAAATACTCAAATGTTCACGAAAATAAATGAATAAAACTAATTGTAGGTCTCCAGTCATTCACTAGTCGCTGTTCAGTCTCATACAAATACATAAATAAAACTAAGGAGCAATAATAAAAATATTTATCAAATGCCATTTCTATCGCGATAAAAGTATTAATTTCAGTATAAAGATTCAAAAACTTGCTGAATTGCAATGTACCATTGACACAGTAAATAATTGCATACTTACAGAATAATTGTTTAAATTGAATTATTTAATAAATATGGTTGTTATGTTTTAATTTAATACGATATTTATCAACGTACTATTAAAACAGAAAACAAATTGCTAATGTGGTGATAACAAAATTGCTGTGAATAATTTTTAGCTTATTATATATCTGATTTTATTATTTTATTTTTAATTCCCATTTTTTTTAGAAGTGCAAAACTGTTGGTTTACTTTAAAGTTAATAGTGTTTGTTAGGTCTTTTTGCAGTTCTTTATTTAAATAAATGTACACGCATGCCCATTAAAAAAATACTGTAAAAAGGCCTGATACTGATCCCAGTCATTGTTCCAAAAATTTTTATGGATGAAATTTATTTCCCATTGATTCTTTACCTACATAGATATTTGTTGAATGATTTGAAAGAGTATGAATGTGAACTTGAAGAGGCTTAGTTGTACGCCAAAGGAGATGTTTCGCGAATGTACGACAATCCGGCCTACAACTTGTACATAACTAAATTAAAAACGCCACCAATGAACTAAAGGATTTTGATTTTCATTTTAGTGTATTTTAGCATTTTTTTTTGTACAAAGTTATTAAACACATAATTATAGGTAATATTTGATTAAAAAAATATATATAACAAATATTCACGGGCGATCATGTCCGGCGGACAGACAGGGACAGTAATAAATGGACGAGCTAAATAGGAAAAAGCAATGCATTCATTTTCTTCCTATGAGTGCGTCCCTTTCTGTCGCTGTTGACTTTATATTTATTGAATCATATTCATACTTCAAGGAACGTTCAATAATCATAACTATATAGCACAATACACTGAATAAATAAAAAAAAAATAAAAATTAAAAGTTGTGTTTATAAGTTCTTGTATATTTTTAACGTATTATTAACTAATCTGTAACAAAAAGGTTTTTCCATTATTATTTTGTTACTATGTTATTTAATACGTGGTTGATAGTGAACAACTTACGTAACGAACATATTAAATAATTCTTCCGTACAAAAAAAAACACATTAATAATTGCCATTTTATCATTTTTCTAGTGACCTGTAGATTTTTATTCGATTCGTAAGACAAAGTGCAGATCAGATATGAAACATCTCCTTCCTCTTCTACGCCGACGACTGAGACCGCTTACCGTAGGCGTGCGAGACGTTAAGCAAAATGAACTTGTCGATCTTGTCGACCAAAGTGTTACGAAGATAAAAGTATAATCAAAACCAAGGTCACACTGCTTGAGAGAATCAAACGTATGATTGAATGTCATAATTTATCGATAGGAGGTGAGCGACGTGAACTCGTGAACGGGTTTTGTTTATGTGGGTTGTTATTTTACGAATGATGATAAGCTTGATGGAGATATTGGAATTACTATTCATATGCGAAGTTAAAGTACCTTAAGCTGTTCATAATGATTTCCTGATTCCTACACATATGCAGGGTAGCGAAAGTTGGTTGTTGCAGAAGAAAGAGTAAATTGTATTTGAAACCTACTTTGTTTGAATGCATCCGTTTGTAGTATATGTGGTACATAATTAAAATATAAAGAACAGTAATAGTGATTTGAAAAAACGGTAGAACTTGAAAGATGAATATAGAAGAAGAAGGTAGTTGTTTAAGATATCTTAGCAACTTGAATGAATTTTCACTTAGATTGATGAAAGAAATGCGAAGTGTGAATTTATGCCATGGAAGAAGTTATTAGGAGCAACTAGAGAACCTTTTTGACACTGAATTATTGATTAATTGAAATTGGACCAAATTTCAAGCACCAGAAAAATTGAGACTTGCATGAAAGGATTGATGATCGTCAATGAAGCGAGAGATGTAATTTGAGTACAGTGTGGAGATATTTAGCCTCCGCTTACCCCTCTGGGAAATCGATATGAGCTTATGTAATGTTATTCCTCATTCGTTTAAAACATTTTATTTTAAAATATGCATTTCTTGGATATATGTGTACGTGTTCAATATCTAAAAACTAATAGCAACCTAGTTGTGTAACCACCTGTATAATCTTGTAACGCCTACGTTTTAACGTGCTTGTTATAATTGAGCCGTGTACGTACCTAATACGTCGCCGCAAAGTGGAGTGGCGCGCTAACGAGCGGTCCCGTTGCAGCGCGGCGTACGACACGCTGACGCAGCAGAACGTCGCCATCAAGAAACTGTCCCGGCCCTTCCAGAACGTGACCCACGCCAAGCGCGCCTACCGCGAGTTCAAGCTGATGAAACTCGTCAACCATAAAACCGTGAGTGTACAACAGATATGGCCCTCGATGTTTTATATTAATGCTGTACCCATTGATTAATACTATGTAATAAGTGTAACATAGGTACGGTGTACACGCAAAATAAATATTTTATCTTTAGCTGAAAACGATTTAATCATACTAAGTAATTCTCTACGAATGTCGAAATTAGCGAATGGTTTTGTAGATGGTTGAATTATCATTAGAATTCTCGTACTAACATACGAGTGATGTAAGCTGGTAAAGATAAAAAAATAAATAAATATAAAGGACGAGTTTTGTTAGTTAATGTGTAGATATAAAGCGAAACGTCACTCATGCACTCGCTGACTAAACAGATAAATAGAATTGTTATAGCAGTCGGGAGACTTCTTAGATTAAAAGCGTTCCACAGAACAATTCCCCGACTGTTAATGTTAATGTTATGAATGTCGCTCATTTTTTGGAACGATTCTATCCTTGTCTTGACATATACTAGGTTTTCGTTTATGTATTGTGATGCTAAAATTAAGATATTAATATCTTTAATTTTTTCTCTGAGAGATGCCATCGGTTCCAAATTATAAACAACACGAATAACTCGCCTCTGCAGCACGAAAATTGTGCACATCGGCTGTGTGACGCCGTAATAAAATTCGATAGGTCATGAGACTATGAAAAGAACTGAAGGAAAGTAATCTCACATGTACAAGTCGCCGAATTCTTTTGACTTCGTATGCCGCAGGACTAAGCCTTTTCCTTAATCTCCTAATGTGCGAATTCCAACGTAACTTAGCATCTAAAGTGAGACCAAGAAATAAAGGTCGTCTCCACAACATTCAGTATTTCCTTCTTGACCATTATGTTTGCGTCTATCAATGTAGAGTTCGTTAAGGAAAATTTAACAAATTTTGTTTTACTCTCATTGAGAAGAAAATTATTAATACTAAACCACTCAACTATTTCAGAGATGGTATTGTTTACTTCGTCAAGAGCTGGCAGATGCCTGTCAGTCTTAAAAAATAAACAGGTATCATGAGCATATAATACAATCTCATGACTATCCTTAACAAAATGTGCTACATCATTAAAGTACACTATGAATAGAAATGGTTCATGAACCGAACCACGTGGCACATCCATATTAACTGCAGATCCTGCCGCCTGCTACCATTTATGTCAACTCTTTAAATTCTATCACTTGAATAAGACTCCAGAAGTCCAAGGAATCGACCCGTGACTCTTATCTCATATTTTCTCTAAAAATATATAGATTGTTTTGGACATAACAAATCACTACTTATAAATATCTGCCAAAACTTCGTCACATGGCCGCTCCCATCCATCAACCAGAAGTCATATATCTACAGATAATTATTAGTACCCGTGCAAAATGAAGGCAGTCGCTAGTCGCACATAGTTTAAGGCGACAAACCATGATACCTAAGAAATCCTTCGACAGAAAATTTTGAAAAACTTAGAAGATTATGTAGTACATATTTAAATAGCTTATTTATTAATGTACAATATGTTACAAGAAAATTATATATTAATTCAAAATATTTAATAACAGAATACGTTCTGGCCGAGCGCTCATATAAAGGCAAGGCGCAACCTTTTATCGGCGGCTGACGGCATCTAGTACATAATTATACTGACTGACTATTTTCTTATAATTACAATAATATTCTTCACCTTTATACTTTAAATTTGAGATTTTAGAAAGTATTGGTACAAGATACCAATTTTTTACTACTTTAACGCGTGACGTCCGGTTACAAGATTTGTGTAGCTGACGATCGTAAAACTATTTTTTAATTAATATACTGCTCGCTTATTAATTTTCAAATTTTAGAAAGTAGTTGCGAGGTATATGGGTTTTTGACGTGACAACGTCTTATAAATTGGTTTGCCGGGTGACACTTCAAAAAACTGCGTTACGCTCCGCTCACGTTATGCGCTCACAATGAGAGCGAGTGAGAGGCACGCGTCCCTTCCACTCGGGCATGGTTAGCCCGCCTAAGAGCGAGAGAGACAGACATAAAAAGTGAAAGGCACGCGTCCCTTCCACTCAGATAGGAACAAGTTAAGTTGTAGTAAACGCTGTTTCATTGTACGCAAATGTATTGCAAGTTATTGTATGTATATTTGTATATAAATACGTATGTATGTGTAAAGGTAAAAATAAAATTTTGTTAATATGAAATTCAGTGCGAGATTCTTTGTATAAATTAATGTTTTAAATATAATTCTTTGTATAAATAAATGTTTTAAATTGTTACTATTATTTCATCCTTCTTCCTACTATACGAATGAATATTCACATTAAAATGATTTTACCACTCAAAGTCGTTGTCACGTAAAACTTTCGCCCGTATACCGACTTTACAGGCAACCAATTTTTTTTCACTAATTTGAACCCGCGCCCGCGCCAAACCCAAATCAATAGTAACCAGGTGACTGACGGGAGACTATTTCTCTAGTCCACCAATGTGATGTAATATCAAAAAATTAGCTTTTAGTAAATGCTTGCAGTTTTTGGTCGCTCGCCATTTGGACAAATATAGCAATAGATAGAAAAAAATCTGTCTATTAAAAATGTTTGATTTTATACCTTTATAAATTCGCACCTTTCAGTATATACCAGGTATTTTTTTTCAATCGTAAAATTTGGGAAAATTTACGAGAAATCAATATGACAAAAAAAGTTAACACAATTTACTTTTAAGCATTCAAATTTTAATTTCAAAATTTCCAATTGCTATATCTTTTTTAACAATAAAGAATATCTGTATTTCTTAAATTAAAAATTAGATTGTTTAAGCAATTTAAAAAAATCGTTTATTTTTCTACTACCTGCGATTTTTTTTTAAATCTACAATTTCAAAATTCCTACCTTAAAGTTAAAACCTTCCTAACACGGTTAATTTTGACCGGAGGAAAAAGTCAAAGAAACTTCTTTTTTTATGTGAAATTTAAACTCCACCCATTTTAATTACAACTTTTTTTGTCTGACTTTTACCTTTTTCGAGTGAATACGAAAAGATATTTTAATTTTTTTTTTCAACTCCTGTCTGGCGTTCCAGACACGAAAACCTTTATACATTGTTTTTGTATCATTAAAACTAATTTATATCAATAATATAACGCTGAGTGGCAAAATTTTGATTTCAAATCTTATTTGACTGGACTAGCCAACAGTGAATTAGACAACTTTTTTAACACATTAGTTCTAAACTGTTCTAAATTCGTATGTAGAATCTATTATTTTAAATTGTAAATGAGATAAGCACTACTAATGACTAAATACGAAATAGTTACAGGCGTTTCTATTTTTCGTTATAATAGGTTTCGGAGTATAGAATACGTAGGTAAAATAATGAGGTCTCTTGTATCAAATGGCACAAAAGATAACAAGGAAAAATATGAATATGATTTCCCGTGCGATATTAGATCTGGTGGCACGGCAGTATAGCGCCAAGGCGAGCCAAAAGGAAGGGGGTGCTACGTCTGTTTTCTGGAAGCGTTTCATCGTATTTTTGAACCGTCATATCATTTATCTGGTCGCTGAAATTTTCAGGACGAGATGTTCTGAACACAATTATCAAGCATATCAAGTATCAATTATCTACCTTTTATAGTTTCTGAATTATTGACATCTGAAATACGTCGACTTCATCATTGACTCACTCACTCACTGGTTGTGAGAGGCCTGTAACTAACAGGACTGTGAGATACTTATGACCAAATTGTAGAATATTGCACTATGATGTGCAGTACAAATGGAAGATCAACTATGGGCTTGGGTGTATTAGGGAGCTCATAGCTTTATAACATTGTTTCCTAAAGTCTTTTAAGTTTTTAGCTTTAGGTTAGGTTTTCAGTTTAAAGTCTTACGTAAAAGTAGTAGATAAAGTTTCAGCTTTATGTTTCCTCAAAAGTTCAACATATATTTGTTTTCTTCGCGCTAGTCCATTAAGGGTTAAACAAGTCGTTGGTTTATTTTAACTTGCGTTAAAAACTCATTAGTCGATTCAGACCCCGTAACTTTATATTCCATGCAATGCTCTGGCCAGTTAGTCATCATTCTCACAAAAAAAAAACCGAATCAAAATTAGAAGAACTCATTCTTCAAAGTGATCTCTTATGGGCTCTTGTTTTTTGGATTTAGTGAACATTTTCTTTTCAGTTTGTCGTTAAAGTATATGGCCTCTAAACATCATGCATCATTAGGAGAAATGATCTGTAATCAGAGGGTACTATATAAAATCTAAAATTCCATCACAATTCATTTGTTATTAAACGATACTGGGTTTTGTTAGGTTTCGTTAGATGATGGGTGTTATTACGTTTATCAGATGATGGATTTTTTGGAGTAAAGTTTTCGTGTTTTGAGTACATACATACAATTCATACAATTTTGGAAGTAGAGTTTGCCATTCACAAATACAACATATGGAATCAATTCGTAGTGTGGTCGCAATTTTCCCGAAGTTGCTGTTTCAAGATAAATCAAGTCATCCGTGCAAGTTGTTTTCTCAAATAAAGCTATTTAATTTGGTATGAAAATCTGACTTCGTAGGCCATCTAGATGAAGTTTTGAATCAAGTGCTTGTAGACGTCTAGATATCTAAAAACACTAAAAATGTAGAAATACTTACTGGTAGTATATAACTGAGTAGGGATAAACCGATAGATTCCATTTTTTTATCGCTCATTTTGATTTTATTAAAAACTATCACATCTATCTGCTTGTATGTGTAAAGCCAAGTTTGTTAGGAACCTTTGAGCGTAGCAATATCGCATAACTTAACGTAACCAGCACGCTCTGTAGCGGCTGTAATATAGAAGTATGTTTACATAATAATTTAAGAAGACCAGAGGAAATGGACTTTTGGTTTTTTAATATTAGGTTTCTTTTAAGTACGGAACCATTTGATCCCTAACTGTCTCAAATTCGCATAATATTTTTTTCCCGTTTAGATAAGGAAAAATAATCCTATCTTGCTTTATTCCCATATTGATTGGGAAAAAATGTGCAAGTATGAGTCGAATCTGTTCGCAAATGATTCCGTTCTTAAAAAGTTAATATTAAATAAATAAAAATAGCCCACTCTGTCTAAATTTTGAAATACTTACCGTATTTCATACATTTAGTGTATCATATCATATGCGATAGGCATATTTTTAATCAAACTTAATTCAAATTCAAATGTCTTTATTTCGTAGGTTATAATATAACACTCTAAATACGTCATAACATTTAAAGAATTTATAGTTTTTTTCAAAATTACCATCTTTTTTAATTACCATTCGTTCGTAAAGGCAATTATCTATCAATAGAAGAACGAGTAAAAACTTGAGGATAGATCGTTTCAAACCAAAATTATATAGAAATACAATCATACATAAAACTATTGCAAAAAAAACAAACCTGTAGGAAGTCAAGCTCATTATGTCCATTTATCCTCTAAATATCCAGAGATTGTATAATACCCTTTTGTGCAAAGTGTTTGCTTAACAAATACTTTATTTTTATAAACATTCCAAATTTTTTCTTACGTATATTAAATTATGGGAAATAAAATGTGATGCCACAGTTAAAATTCCAATTTCTTTAAACTTACTTCTAAGAGAAACACGAGGACGCAGCCCCTAAATTGCGCAAATAGTCCGCTTTTGCAACACTAAAATTCTGTGAACATCCGCAGCACGTCCCCAAAGCAGGATGCCCTATGACATTAAGCTATAGAAACAGCGAAAATAAACCAATCTGGTGATTTGGATATCAAACAAATTTATTTATTATATACAAAACAATCAAACTTATTTTTTTAATTGCAAATGCTACATAGCTGTGTATTTTCGCCAACGTATCGATATGGGGACGCCATTGAAGTTTATTATCTAAAATAAGATCTAGTAATACAGTTGTGTTAACAAGCTCTAATTCTTCGTTTCTTATTAAAATAGTACCGCATCCATTTTTCACATTTGAAAGTGAGATTTTCATACATTCTGTTTTTTTTGGAAAGAAAACCTTTTAACTATTTACTGGGTTAAGAGATAAATTATTTACAATAAACCATTTTCCAAGTTGGGAGATAGCAATGTTCACTCGTCATAACTGAGTGGATGTCTCATAACTTTGAATAATATAGAGATATCATATGTAAACAGTACTATCTCATCAATATCCTTAACAAGGCTAGATAAGTCGTTAATATAAACTAAAAACATGTTTTCAGACATTATAATTATTAATTAACAAGAAGTCTTTTATTGCGTTGAAAGTTAAAATCAGGTAAAATATTCTGTAAAAACTACATGTATTAAAGTGTTTCATTAATCAGAACATTTATATTTATACGACAGCAGCAGATGCAAAAGTGACGTTATTTAGAACTAGACTTAATTAAGTTGATGAGTGCAGTCTGCGACTAATGAACAATGAAGTTGCGCCACAATGTTGATCAAATCTTGGCTAAAATGTAATTAGTATCTTCTAACAAATTAAAATACCGCCAAATTATATAAATTTCAAATAATAAATTCCTACTCTGAATCTCGTTTGAAAGATATTTAAGTAGGGAGCTTGAATTGAAGCCGCGGTGAATTCGCAATAAATGTTGCTCAGCGTCACTTCTAAATGGAAGCCAATTGCACATCCACGTCCAGCTTTCTGAACGAAATTTCCTATCGGATAGGAAAAACGTTAACTGTGAAGCATTGAACCCAACGGTTTCCGTTTAAAATCGATGTTTTTAAACTATTTGATGAGTGAATAGTTTTCTACAGCTCTACTATCTAACCCAAAACCTGAAAATTAATTCGCACGGCAGTCGCCATGTACGTAATATTCTTATTTAGTTTTACATCGGGTCTTTATACTAGACAGAAAAAAAAAGGTTTGCAAATAATGTACTAAATGTCTACTAGCATAAGTTAAATATATTTGTACTTGCGTCAATTCTTATTAAAACCAGTTCCTAAGTCGTACCTGAGTCATCGCTTCGGAGATTTCAAAACAAAATATTGTGTTTTTGTGCCATTAATATAGTAATCATAAAGAAGTCTGTAATTTTGATCGTTCGTACTTCTCGATTACACAACAATAGTATTTGAAATCTTTATAATTATTTTGTGTTTAAATGTTTCAGATTATCGGACTTCTGAATGCATTCACGCCTCAGAAGAGTTTGGAAGAATTCCAAGACGTATACTTAGTGATGGAGTTGATGGACGCTAACCTGTGCCAGGTTATCCAGATGGATCTGGATCATGAGCGGATGAGCTACCTGCTCTATCAGATGCTGTGCGGAATCAAGCATTTGCATCTCGCCGGGATCATTCACCGGGTGATTATTAATTCCTGTGTTATTATGTTCGATCTGTTTTATTATTGTGTATTGGAATTTACAGAATAGAAAAGTATACGGAATAGTATATGTGACTTACTATATGAGTGACGTATTTTCTACATAGGAATACCATAATTATTCAAGTATTAAACTTTGTTTTTGTTTTTGCAAATAGTTATAGTGCGCTTATGCTTTTCGGTGCCAGGTCACTTTTATAGCGTTTTACCTGCACCACTAAAAAATTTTTATAACAAACGTCTGCATCATATCTCACCTGTGGTTGGAGATATATAGTGGGAATGAGACAGACTGTTGGTGGTCGAGGCGATTCATTTTTTTTTCTTTATTGGCGCGGATCGTATAAAGACAACCAACAAGCATACACTTGGACGGAAGGACCTATATGCTAAAGTTGTTTGTAATAAATTTTTTCACTCAAATATTCTGCCATATCAGAAAATTATATAAAACCAAAAAATTGCAAAACACACGAAAACACCAATGACTATTAACATGTTCTGACTTGTTTTTTATGAATAACTTCAATTTATTTTCTCTTAGTTTTATCTCTGTTTTATTTCCAGATGCAATCTCATATAAAATAATGTATTCAAGCGTTCTTCTACAGGACTTGAAGCCGTCCAACATAGTCGTGAAGAGCGACTGCACGCTCAAAATACTGGACTTCGGGCTGGCGCGCACCGCCGGCACCACCTTCATGATGACCCCCTACGTCGTCACTCGCTACTACCGCGCGCCCGAGGTCTTCACTCAACTTATTCATTTTGCAACACACTATTTTTTTAATCCTGTTCCACATTTGATTTTAGATCATGTGTGAGTTATTTATCAATCTCTGCAGAGTTATATACTCTTCAGCATTTTATTTATTTTAGAAGTGACCCCTTAACCTATAATCTATCTACCCTAGCTCTGCATGGGTAGGAGGCTGCGAACGATTATTCTTAAAACAGAGCAAGTGGTGTCATTTGACTTAAGTTAAAAACTCATTCTTCAATTATTTATTGTACTAGTTGAACCCTATACTTTTTGATAGAAAAGCAAATACTGTTACACATGTGTTATGTATACAGGATGAAATCGATCATGCATCTTTTCGCAAATATTCATAATTTCCTTCTTTTTTAAAACAACTTTCCTAAATTAAGTACAATAAATATATATCATAAAAAATATGCTTATAAATATTATAAACACAACCATACTAAATGCTCGACGAGGCTGCAAGCGCTAGTCATCCGGTCGTAGTACTACGTGACGAACTCGAATTCTGCCCCCCGCTCCACGATGTATTATTTTTAAAGAATTTATTTAGTCATCTACAAATGACACTTGATGTTGTCAGTTATGTAAAGGGTAAGTTTCATTATGAAGTCTTAGAGCCGCAGATATGTCACATTTGCTAACTCCCCAACAACAAATCATGTTTGCATATTCAATAGCAGTGAAAGGCATTGTTATTTAACACTTCAGTATTAATCACACTCAAGTTTAAAAAATGTCAACATCGTAAACATAACACTTGTGATAAACAAAATATCTAGCTTCCGCTCAAGTTTAACGACCGCACACGGCTTTTCGACGCAAGTCACTAGGCTGCGCTGCACAGCCGCGTGCTTGTGTTGAACAACGGGGGAGGGAACGTGACGCAGAAACAGCTACTTCAATGACTATGGTTTTTTTTTGGCAAAGTTGTTCTAAAAAAGGAGATTATGAATATTAGCGGAAAGATGCATGATTGATTCTATACTGTGTAATTTCATGTAAATATTATGAAATGAAATATTTCGTAATCCTGTTCTGACCCAAATTTTCCTAATTTTCATCCTTGAAGTGATTTTTCTAATTAATTAGGAAGGCTAACAAGCCTGATTTATTGTATTTAATTTTGAATGCTAAACGTGTGTGTAAATTTCAATGGAAATCTTTTTGAGAACACTTCACATAATGCGCATAAAAAAACTCAAAAAGATATATTTTTAGAATTCATAATCCTCAAAGATTTTTTACATACCTTGGTTATAAAAATATTCAAATTATAATGTCTATAGTACTGTTTTATTATTTGATTATTAAATAGTACATATTCGACTTGCTTAATGTTTGCAGTGTCCAAAGTCAAAATGTCGTCTGTAACACGTTTTCAAATTATAATTGTTAATATTTAAATATCACTGCGCTTTAGCTTATTTTATAAGAGATTTCAAATATAAAACACATTTAAGATCACCGTTACCTTTTACAATCAGGTGATCCTGGGTATGGGATACACGGAGAACGTGGACATCTGGTCGGTGGGTTGCATCATGGGCGAGATGATCCGCGGCGGTGTGCTCTTCCCGGGCACCGACCACATCGACCAGTGGAACAAGATTATAGGTAACCACTTGAAATATTGTCGTGATGTATGAAATATATATTTTGTTTGTACAAAAAAATGCATTTGTTATGTGTTTAAAGTGTTGTCAATTCAAAAATAGAGTTTCTCAAAGGGACTTGTTTCCTTAACTGTGACTTACTTAAGTGTAAAAAAAATAATGTATATCCTCTACTACAGCATTACACAGCCCTCAATTGAAACTGAACTTACAAAATTTTATTTCTTTACATAATATTTTTATAATCTCTGAAGAAAAAACACAAAATATTCATTGAATTTTATTTGTTGAAAACCATACTTGATACTGATGCATATATATGAACTATAAATTTTGTACAAACAACTTATGAATGCATTTTTTGGCTTTAAAAACATAAGGATTTCAAGATCATACATATTTAACCATAACGTCATCAAAGGTTTTAAACCATAATTTCTCACAAACATAGGCTATGGAACCGAAAGGACTTTTACATAAAATTTGTTATTATTAAAATATAATAATGTTAATAAGAATAAACTTAATCAAAAAAAAAAATATAAACAATATAACACCTTGTAGTTATTATTCAGAGTGAAGTGCTTTTATTCAAATTATTTGTATATGACAAAACCATATAGGTATAGTACCTACTTAAAACAATTTTGGAAAAAAATGTCCACAAAATAGATTTGTTATCACATAGTCTATAGGATTTTCTCTATTCGGTTCTTCATTTGAATTTCCGATGACAATTAAATAACAGTTTATCTGGTCAATTATCTAATATAAGTTCTGATTTAGCAATAATACGATGGTAACCAGGAAAATTTTGCAGGAGGGCAGTTTTAGTTTTAGTATATTTTAATTTTTCGTAATGAGAATCGAACTGATCATAGAAAAAAAGATTGAATAAAAAATATGTTGAAAATTTCAATATATTACTTATTTACAAGTTATAGGCAAAAAAAAATGCGAGTCTAGTAACGAATGTTTATTGACAATCATATAACAAGTAAATATTTTAATTGATTATTTACATTAAAAAACTAAATATAAAATAGTGAATTATAAATTATATAATTAATAATTCTGAATAATAAATTTCAAGAGAGAGAGTGCCGCATAGAGGGGACATAACGCTTTTTTGAAATGTTACGTTTCCTACCAGTCAACTCCTACTGCAAGCCGCGTTAAGGAACTTCGTTTTCAAAAATATGGCTTAAACTATTTTTGTATACAAGGTGCACCTGACATTTTTTGTTAACTGTGGCAAATGACTCCACTGACGATAATTATCAAAAGTTGACAAAGAACATATATTCACAAATGCTTAGTTACTGAGATTTTTTAAATTTACAAAGAGAAATGTTTATTTTTCGTTCGTGTATAAAGTACTTTAATGTAAAGTTTCGTTGCCGCTTCTCGCTGCAAGTGTTCCGTCGTGAGGCTGGCGCTGGCCCGTACCCTGCGCTGCGATATCGATAATATCAAGTTGCCATTTGTGTAAAGAGCCTTTCGCACTAGACATTGATTTATTATCTTTGTAAATTTGAAAAAAATAATAATTAATTTTTAGGCATATGTTATTTTAGAACTTTTGATAGTTATCAACTCACTTGCTAAACTTAACGGAAAACGTTAGGAACAGGTTGTATCATAATACTATACACTAGGATAACCGTACTACCAATCATAATATAAAAATTGATCTTTACCGCTCCAAACAAATTGCTCGTAAATGAAGTCGTGCGCAAATGCAGTCAAATACAATAGAAGTAATCATTCCGCCCTTCACATTTGAGCAGCGATACTATGTAAATAACTACACAAGGGCATAGGTTGGTGCATTATATTATTTACGAAGAAGGTTTTTAATTCAGTTCCACCTTCCAGAACAACTCGGCACGCCGTCAGCCGCGTTTATGGCGCGGCTTCAGCCGACGGTGCGCAACTACGTGGAGAACCGGCCGCGCTACACCGGCTACAGCTTCGAGCGGCTGTTCCCCGACATCCTGTTCCCCAGCGACAGCAACGACCACAATCGACTGAAGGTAACGTCCGGAGCGTCAGGATCGCATACGACTCTATGATTGTTGTGAAACATAGATGTTCCAATATACTATTGAACGAAAACGTTTTATTGCTATAGGAGCATAACTGTACACTTGTTTTTGTCTCTCTTATTTTAAAATGGACTTTTCAGACAATACTAAACAATAGACAATAGTAAATAGTCGTTTTAGCCCTTCTGTACTATGTTAATAATATTATTTTTATACAAATTGTACTGTTAATTATTGAGTCGGTGAATAATAGAGACACTATGAAAATATTTTATATCAATAAATAATTCGTAGAGTATTAGAAATAGAATCTTTAAACCAAGTATGGGCAACCTTTGACATGTTGTGGGCCAAACTTTAGTGTGGAAATACGTTCTCGGACCGCGTTCAAAAGTAGTGCATTTGAAAGTAGTGTTTTAGTGTTTACAATTTTTAACAATAGATATCAGGCATGAAATAATACGATAATGTTATTATAATACAATTGAATAAAATAACAAAATGAAATGAAAAAAATAGGTACATTATAATTAAATTGTGAAATTTAGAATTATTACAAACTATGAAAATTAAATAGCGACACTGAAATGAATGAGACACTTGAGCTTGAATTGGGGAAACCAATCCATCGATGTTTGGATTGTTTCCACTAAAACTAAGTCGTAAAGAATTTTCCAAATTCTTTACGACTTTGTATCAGTCAGTCTTGTACGATGTTTTGAGTTATTAACTTTCATCATTGAAAATAATGAATTGTTCCCATTTGTAAGTCCTACCAAACCCACAAATTAATCTTATTGCGAATTTTCTAAGCTGCGGAAAATGGTCTTCTTCGAGGTATTTTTTATAGAAATCGCACAACTCCACGTCTTCAAATTTAAATTTTAGTAGTGAGTTTTCTTGATTCTCGATCAACTCTATTTGCAAGTGTATTGGTGCATTTTGTACATTACTTTTTGTGGGAGTAGCAAATAAATTGAAACAATCTTTCATGTTTTTGACTCGCCAAATCTGTTCGAATATTGCTCCGACAGTACCTGGAGTTCTTCAGCATATTGAGCATAAGCAATATTTTCATACGCAGAGAGCGTTGTGATATGGTATCTGTTACCAGATAGCATCTGTGCCTCCCACAAGCGGATTTTGTTCTGAAACGCTTTCAAATAGCTGTACAAATCATTTACTAACTGTCCTTGTTTGTGAAGTTTAAAATTTAAATCATTCCAATAGCTTGTAAGGTTGACCAGAAATGCTAAATCACATATCCATTTTGGGTCACTCAATTCAGATAGTGATTTATTCTTTATTTGTATAAAATCGGCTCTCAAGTCCGTAAAACCGTTTCAGCATTTTCCCTTTGCTTACTCACCTGACTTCACAATCATGTGTTACGTCGTTATATTAGGCTGATATTTCATCCAAAAACACCTTGAACTGACGATGGTTAAGCCCTCGGAATCTAATAAAATTGATGGTTTTTACTACCGCATTCATAACATTCTGGAGTCGAATGGACTTAGAACACAAGTTCTTCTTGCACATTTAATTCAGCTGCTTTTTCTTTCAAAATTCCGATGAAACTTTTACGTAAACCGACCATAGAATGGACACCATCTGTCCATATTCCAATTAATTTTGACCCTGGCAAGCCAAAACTTGTGAGTAGGTACTGTTTGAACTTCATTAAAAATGTCCTCTCCTGCAGTGGTTCCGTTTAGCGGCTGTAAAGCAAGAAATTCCTCGGTAACAGTGAACTCTTTATCAACACGCCGAATAAATATAGCCAGTTGAGCTGTGTCAGACAAATCGGTGCTCGGTACGTCGGACAACAGTTCGTCTTGACAAACTATTTTTTTCAAATTCATTTTTCTTTTCAGGACACAAAACATTGCAAACCCTATAACGTACACTCCTTGGCAAATTCTTCTTCGGCAAATAGTTTTAATGACTGCCAATTTAGAACTAACTATAAAACTAGCTTTCACAACATTATCAAGTTGTGTTCTTTGTTTATGAAACATTTGCTGCTGTTTTTCCAAATTTGCGAGAAGGTTCTGGATTTTTGTCTTTTCTTATTTGTCCTGTCAGTGAGTGTAGTATAGGATGCTTAGTTGATTAATGCCTCTTTATATTGAATTCTCTCATCACTGAAATGGATTCATTACACAGCAAACAAATAGGCTTCCAATTGTGCAAGATAAAAAAGAATTCTTTAATCCATTTTTGTTAAAACTGGTGACCCTCTGCATTTACTTCTTGTTTCTTTCCTCCAGACATCATTTTCATTTACTTTTCGTTTGATAAACTTAATAACAAAATATAATTAATAAGTACTCAAGATGCACACAAAGTCACAAAGTAAATTGACGGCACTAACAGTTCGCTAGAATATCGCTTGTTGAAGTTATCACCTCGGTAGCTCGAATAGGACTGAATTAAAGTGCGGGCCATCCACCCGCTTATATATGCAAAATGAATTGTTCTACACTAGAATCGTCTAGTGTAGAACAATTGAGAAGCAAAAATCTTTTGCTACGTCGCCAGTGAAGCGGCAAACATAAAAGGCTTTGATGTTTGCCGCCTCACTTTTTGATGATCGTCGCCACTCGGCTTGCTCGCTGACTTGATTCCGTGAGTACGAGTAAGTCTCGTTTAATATTTTTTTATTGGGTTTTTCAAATTGTCTCGCAAGCCGGATCGAATCTTACAGCGTGCCATAATATAGGCCATAATATATTAAAATTATAAAATAAATTTAAATAGATAAAATTAAAAGTATTCATGTTTTTTTTCCTTTTGGCATTCAGCCAAAATATTTGTCATTAAATTGAAATAAAATCTCATACTGCTTTTAGAATAAAGTATCCATGTAACTCGTTGAAAAAAATTTGACAACAAATAGATTGACTCCTTAGATTGATTTGACACTGAGACATTGATATCATTGTTTTGCTGTGTAGTATAATTTTATTTTTTTGTCTACGCTTATACCGACCTGTGCTCGTTTAACGTATTACGAAGTTTCCTATAACGATTTCCGTTTGGCATTCAATATGTTTCCTCGATATAGAGCATGTAAAAGATGAACTTTAGGTTTGAATTTTCTATATTTTTTAATATATATAAGGATATATTTCATTAAGGAGAATTTTAAAGTAGCCAAACTAAGACAAACAGACTCTCCACTAACTTGAGAATTTGATGAGTCAGAGGCTATCCAACATCACACTAATTTACAAAAAAAAGTTTGAGGGACGAGCGACATCAATGTACTAATTTAAGTCTTTTTTTGTAAAATTGTAAAAATTTGTTGTATATCATATTTGGAATGCAGATAGAAACATCTACAAACTGTTTTTAATTTTTTGTCCATTGGAAAAGTTGAAATGTTGTTACTTTATTGAAATTTTCATCAATGTTGTAAATGTGATTAACATAGTATATACAATATTCGTCGATTAATGCCATTCGGATTGTTCTCCGTGTGCAGATTACTTGCCGAACGCGTTTCCAATACTACCTAGGTGTACATGCAAACATGATGTGACAAGTAATATAATACGAATTTTTAAATAATAGAATGTACAGATCTTTGGAAACAAATGTTTTGTTCATTAAATTACAAAAATACCCTTCATTTGCCCGAAACTTCTCTAGAAAACCATCTTAGTACAATTATAATGGCATGAAAAAAATGATCACTATATATTTTACTTCCCATATGAAAATTTACTAATTTCGGAATTTCAAATTTTTAACAATAAAAAATTTGAATAAATAAAATTTTACAATTTCAAGTTATATATAGAGGTAAAGGCTATAGAAAGTACTTACAATCGCTGCGTGTGCAGGCGTCGCAGGCGCGGGACCTGCTGTCGCGCATGCTGGTGATCGACCCCGAGCGGCGCATCTCGGTGGACGACGCGTTGCTGCACCCCTACATCAGCGTGTGGTACGACGAAGGCGAAGTCAACGCGGTTAGTCTCCAGCCCCCATTGCTACTTTGTCCATGACGCTTTAATTGATTAAATAGCTCGATATTTTTAATAAGTATATGCTATTGTAAAAAATTGGAAAATTTATGGATAAGACAGGATTTATCGAAATTGAATTCAACTGATTTTTGATTTAGACTTTATGATTTACTTTAAGATTTTATAGATTTTGGTATGACATTGGTATTCAACAATATATACATAAACAATATTAATAAACTCGTTTAGTTTTGTTTTACGAAAACCTTTTTCTCTTTATATATACAAAAAACTTCCGTTTGGAATTTGAAGTTCACAATCTATACATGAAATATTGTAAAAAGGAGATGTTTGTTTCCAAGGGGGTAACTAGATTTAAGTTCAGGAGCGGCTGGGAAGGGCGGGGTGAGGTTTGAAGGTCCAAACTCTCCCCGGCTTAAGTTCTTGGGTGTTTCAAATTTGATCTGCACTTTGTACGCTTTTTTAAAATAAAGGAAAAATATTAAAATTGAAATTTATGTAGTGTTTTTTTGTATAGCGCTACATTTTATTTATAGAAAAAACGAGTGACGAGTACGTTACTATAAGTTCGTTCCGAAACTATTATGTTTACCAATACTTTGCTAATACATAGTATTTGTAAAATATAATAGTTCGTCATATATTTTGTCTTGACAAAATATAAAAATTATGTAAATAACATGTTTAACAATTGATAGAAAACAGGAAAGATAAAGTTATATGTCGTTGACGTCATCATTATGTATTACCGACATCTGTTTAATGCTTTTATACAAAAAAAAAAACTAAGCTTAAGTACGCCAAAGTGATAGTCAATACATACGACTTTTTTCAATTACAAGTTGTACAAGATGCAGGTCGAGGCTCATATGTATATTAGCGATACGTCTCCTTTGATAAAAGAAATAATCCCTATAAACATGAATATGAAAAAAAAGCCTCTGCTATCATGAAGTCTGCTATAACTCATTGGAATTATGTAATTCTAAATAGACTTTAATTGGCCATATAAATATAGAAAATAAACGGAAGGATGATTTTAAAAAGAGGCAATGAATGCTGCCGCAGTAACGAAAAATAATCCACGATTATCCCTAATTTCTTGGGTAATGAAGACAAACTTGAGTTATATTTCTTAAAACCCTTCTAGCAGTAATCAAATACTACTTAATGTGATCTGCCGTAATACAAATCAGAAGTTAGCAGTCGTGTTTAAATCAATAATAATTTGTACATACATATAAGGTTGGTGAAAAGGTTTTGTCGTATTTTATATACAAATTAAAAATAATTTTTCGTCATGTTTTATTTAAATTTAATTATAATATATAAATGCCATTTTGTAGGTAGTGACATAATCCCATTGCTGTAGAAAGTTTGAGACTTCTGATCAAAAAACTGTGACAAGTAGTTTTGACAGTCCACTCTTAATGTTAACCTAATACCCTCTAAAGATTTTGAAGAGACCGAAACAGGTGAAAATCTGAAGGTGGAATGTCAGGGCTATATGGTGGATGCATTAATATTTCCCAACCAAACTCTCTCAATATTTTCTGAGTAGCTAAAGATGTGTGTGATCTGGCGTTATCATGGTGAAAAATCACACCTTTCCGTTGATCGATTCCGGCCGTTTTTTCTGTACTTCTTGCTTGAGTCTCGTTAGCTGTAGGCAGTAGAGATTCGAATTGATGGCTTTGCTCGTCAGTAAAAACTCATAATGAATAATGCCCTTCCAATCCCACTATACACATAACATCAACTTATTACTATAATCTGTGGAGCTTGCTTGTTTTTTCAATATGATCTTTTTCGCACGTTCTTGTCGTATGTGATCCTTTTGTCATTGTCATTTATCAATTTTTTCACAAATGGTTCGGTTTAGTTATGTTTTAATAGAGAATTACAAATGAGTACACGATTCATTCGATTTCTTTCAGTAAATTAGTGTGGGACCCAAGTATCGAGGTTTTTTATATATTTAGCTTTTTTCAAATGGGTCATGATGTTTTGTGATCAATCCCCAGCTCTTCAGCTATGTATGAAAGAACTAATGTGCCGATCTTACCCTACTTTTCCAAAATGTCATTGACTTTATCTGTACCAGGTCAATCAGAGGGAAGTTCATCTTTGACATTGAAATTACTGAACTGAAAACATGTGAACCAGTTTTGTGCTACTTTTTCCGACATTACATTAGATCCATAAACGTCACAAATTTTGTTTGCGGCTTTTGGCGCATTTGTAATAAAACCTTTTTTTAGAACAAAACTTCAAAATATATCAAATTTCTACGTTAGTTCTATCCTCCGAAATGATTGAATCTCACTCATTTCGATGGATAGAAAAACAATAGAAAAATTGCGGAAAATTTATTTTTCCCGTTTAATTTTCTTTCTTTAAAATGTCATCCATTTAATGTTATCAAAATTAGCTAGATACAAACAGCACAACCAAAGAGGTTTTACTGCAACTTTTACTCGTAAAATACGAAAAAACTTTTGTCCAACCTTAATATATTCGAAAACTTGTATGATATTTACACTCCAATAAAATTAGATAGAATATAATTAAAATATAATTAAAACTTGATAATGCACATAGATTCCTTTTTTTTTTTGTAAGCAGTATACATCAAAAATGGATGTTATTAAATATGATGACTGTTCGGTATGTTTATATTGTCTATGCCGTTGTTGCAGCCGGCTCCCGCGCCCTACGACCACTCGGTAGATGAGCGCGAGCACACTGTCGAACAATGGAAGCAGCTAATCTATCAAGAGGTACCGTGTCCATTATTGTAGTTATTTTAGTCTCTAGGCAAATGTCACTGATTGTATGAATATAAAGGGTCATAGTTGTTCAAGAAGTTTGTGAATAAAGATAGACCTACAGCATTTTCCCTCTGAATTTTTTAGAAGAAATTGTTTTTGTAACTAAAATTTTTTTTTTCTTCGTCGAATTCTCTCAAGATGACATTTACTAATCTAAAAATGAACTATAGTTTTATTATATTTTTATATAGAAGGCATTGAAAACATCATTAAATACTGAGGTATGAGTCGCAGCGTGAGAATGTAAATTTATCTCCGATGTATAAAAAAGAAAATGAGTGTGTAGTGATGCATTACAAGGACAAATCATTATCGTCGTTTTTCCGTCACATTTTATTTTTCGAATTGTCAAATGACGCAGTGCGTACTGAATTTAAAGTAAGTTTAAATTGGTACATTTTTAAAATTATTATCATTTACATATTATCTAAATGTGGGGTTACACATTAATGACGATAATGACAAAAGTGTTCTCTCGTTAGATTCAGACAAGAAAATGATACATTAATAAAGAGTAAAAGAATATCATCATATAAATTCCAGCCATTTTCATCGCTGGTATTAAACACGAGTAGATACCTGGGCAATCGAGCTTTACTCGGCGTCTTTCGAATTCGCCGTGGGAATATAATAACTTCCCATGGTAAACTTATGTTCATTTCTAACACCAAATACTTAGATACATAAAATATATGCACTACATATTATTCAAAATTTACCTGCTATCTGCTTTCAAGTTAATAATGTTACGTTGTGTCATCCTCCTCCATCATTCCTAACGATTTTAAACGATGCGAGACAGCTTGCTGAGTAACTTCTAAAGTATGTGCAAGTTCCTTTTTTGTTTGAGACAAATCTTCCGCCAATAATTCCTCCAATTCTGCATCCTCATAAATTTTTAGTCTTCCACCGCGATCTTTGTCTTCTACGTCAAAATCACCGTTTTATACCTTTGAAACCACTCACGACATGTTTTCTCACTTAAGGCAGCCTCATTATATGCTTCTACGAGCAATCGATGTGCCTCAGCTGTAGATTTTTTCAAATTAAAAAGTAAAATAAAAGTTCCCGCAAATGACGCTTATTTGGCTCAAATAAACATTTTTGGTTAAAAAAATATATATTATGCAAGTATGAAGTTAATAATATAATAGGGTTATGTTCTTGAACGAGCAACCTAAATTTCAAGCCAGTTATCATCTGCGAATTCAAACGTAAGCCTCGTGCCATGCCATCTCTCAAAACGACGGAAACTTATTTCTACTCCTAATATAAAAATCTTTCATAGCTTATAAATAGTCAGAACCTACGAGCTTACATGAAAAGGTTGATCGATGTCAGTGAAGCAAAGAGAGATATGTACTATGTACATGTACTAGATATGTTATGTGGAGATCTATAGTCTCTGCCTATCTTTTCGGGAAATAGGCATGAGTTTGTATTATTATTAATTACATTATATATTATTTGTATATTTATACATAAATCTAAATTTTGTCATTTCGTCTTATTTTGTATTTGTAATTTAAGAACTGTTCAACAATTAGAAAGAAGCTTTAACTTTTATATCCTACTAGCTTTTGCCCGCGGCTCCGTTCGCGTAGACAAATCACCAATTCTTCCATCATTTATATTGTCCAATAATGTTCGGTTCCGTCCTCAATTCTATACCAGAAGCATCCATATTCTTTCACCAAAAACACACGTAATGGCTCTAATTTTTTTATCGTAAAACGATCTCACTTATGCTCTTGCTCCTGATCCCGGTCCTGCTCGCTATTCTGATCTCGAACCGATGTTGAACTTGGACCCCTTTTCAACATTGTTGTTACCAATGACCAATGACGAATGAACATAAGTAATGAATTCGTTCTACGACCACGCAAGCGAAACACAGCGAACAGAATTTGAAATGTCAAAACAACGTTAAGCTGCTATAACGCAAGTTATTTACGCCTGTATTGATGTGTACGTCAAATACGACAGAATTGGCCATCAGCGTCACCTATGGTACACAAACAGAACTATGAATTATGTTTAAGAAGGTAATTTATTCATGAACTTCTTAGAATATTTTAACGGTTAGTTATTAATTTTAAAAAATATTGGTGGATGTTGGAGAATGTAATTTTGGGGTTAAGTGATCTGATATATAAAAAAAAATTGTCAACAAAAACTTTAAGGAAAAAATTCTTAGAACCCGATCGCTGCGCCAAACACTGGGTCTTATACAAATACACTAAAAAAAAAAATCATCATAATCAGTCCAACAATTAAAAGGAGTTCAGTGACTAATACACTTAAAGTAAAATTATATATATATAAAAACAAAATATGTTTCAATAATTATAATTACTAAAATGAAAGTAAGGATTTTCAAAAAAGGAACATATTTTTGCAAATAAATACTAAAATGCTAAACTAGCTGAGACCATTCAGTAAAGGTAAAATTCCCATAATTATTACAATTTTGAAGAGATTAAACAAAATTATCTAAAAGTAACTTAAATAGCGAAGCACATCCTACATCGGAGCTACAGTATAATTTTGTTGTTATGTGATAAAATATTATACAGTCCTGGCTGCAGTTTTTTCATTTCGATCTCCTATTTTACAATTTTTAGATGGAATGAAATAAATTTAAACACTTTTCATTTATTCCAGCTAACAATTATTTTAATATTGTACATACAAACTGAAGTCATTATATAATTTAGTGTGATGTTTGCTATTTAATCATTAAAAATATATTTCATAAAGAACAAAATTATGTTAATTACGTGAATGTTACAGGTAAATAAGTTATTACAATAAAAAAAAATATTATTTTTCGTTATTGAGCAGTACAAATCTACGAAGTTTTATTTAAAAAACTCTTACACGCGTAAATGTAGCGTAGTTCATTTTCAACGTAGCAATAAATTATCTGTGTACAACAAAAGTTTTCTTAATATAAAACTTTAAGTAATAATATAAATTTCTTTAATACAAACCAAACCTCTAAAAATATAAAAATAATATGTATTGGCCCTTTAAATTTAACATAAAGGGTGTGGGTAATATTTTGATTCAAGCGTCGTCGTGTCGGAGAACTTCTAAGTAAACAAATAAAAAAATAACGGAATATAACCAAAAATGTTAATGTATGAAAAGTTGCAACTAAGTTATCTTCGTTTCTACAACACGAAAAAGCTTAGTTCTGCAGCGTACGCGGTGAAAACATTTCGGCGACTCGCAGACGAAAGCACCGCGAGACTAGGTTATTTCAGTTATTTTCGTAGTCTCATGACCTGTGGAATTTATTATGGGGTCACGCCGTCGATATTAACACAATTTTCGTGCTGCAGAAGCGAGCTATTCGTGCTGTTTATGATTGGAGACCAATGGCATCTGTCAGATAAAAATTTAAGGAAATTAGTATTTTCACTTTAGTATCATAATACATATACTAACTACCTGGTAGAGACATACAGACATACGGTCAAGAGACATACAGAATCTTTCCACAAATGCAGCGACATCCATAAAATTAACACTAGACATAAGAACGATCTTGCTACTCATAAAACCCGTCTAAGCAAAGTTAATAAACCGTTTAAGGGGCAATGTGTGTGCCGTTATAATAAGATCTTAAGCTGAAATTCAAGGAAAGGCAAAGAAAATTTACCATTTTATGAATTTAAACGTTTCGTTAAAAGAATACGGCAAGAGCTATTATACCCTATCTGAATATCATAATGAAAAAAAAACTCATGAGATTGAACTGCTCTGCTATCAGGTTGCTTCATGTTATTACTAAGTGTTGTACTAAATTATTAATTATTCAATATTTTGTATTGATGAGTAAAAAGAACAAACCTTCGGTTTCTTGCCCATTTTTCTGATAGTGAATCAACATTTGGAATGGGTGGTAGAGTCGAAAAGAATTTATTAATGACGTATTTCAAGTGTAATTTCTATTACCTACGAAATAAAGAAAATTTCTGATTTGATTTTGATTAGGCGACGGAGGTAAATCTCAAAACATCGGTATGTGATCATTGAGTCTAAGCCTGAATTAATGTATTTAGAAAAATTTGCAACATAAAATCAACCGCCAACGACATCTGCCTTCATGTGTTTATTGTAGAAACATCTATTTGAGAATTCAACCACAAGACTGAATCCTCGTGAGGAAAAATACAAAGACTGAGAAGTAAGATTTCAATACTTTAATTTTGCACTAAATGTGTACTTTATTATTTAGAAATATTTTTCTGTTCAAAATACTTTGCTATCCGGATTTAAAAATATTATCAATAATTGAAGCACATTAAACACTATCATCGTATTTTACGATAAAATCTGTCAAGAATAATAAGGTTTCACAGTATAACTGAAGAAAAATAATTTGAAAATCGATAATTTGTAGTTATATCATATGAAAAAATATTTTTTTATAATCACAAACTTACATTTGTAGTTGCGAGTATACCTTACTCGCAACTACAAATGTAACATTTTTAAATTCCCTATATGAAAACTTAGATTGTTAGAAGTTCGAATATTTTTAAGAAAATTCCTAAATTTTTTATTAACAAAAAGAGAGATTTTCGAAATTTCTAGAGCCATTATCTTGCCAGTGTCGCTCTGGAATAACCACAAATATCATCGAGACTTTTGATGGATGAAATGTTTGCATACATAATTAAATTTATACGTAACCCACAGGGCGCGAATCCTATTCGCACTTGCCCGGTTTTGTTTGTGGACTGTAGCATACTACCTCATCCATACCATACTGTATTCAACACTGTATTGCATCGTACTAAATCATAGTCCGTCCTGAATTTGTCAATAGGCCGTCTAGGCCGCGGCCTAGAGGCGGCAGCATCCTAGGGGCGGCAGATTTCAGAAAATTATTATTTTAGAAAGGTACATGGGGCGGCGGAAATAAAGTGGCCTACACTCATAAAAAATACAAATTCACCACTGATCATAGTCATCCATTCACTTCATTTCTTATCACCACCCACGTTCGTAGTCCGTACTCCGTACTAGCGGAGATCGGTGTGGGGGACGGTCATAGGGGTTATGCCTCCCTGGCTTGGGTGTTTGTCTTTCTATTGTAATCGAATTAGAGCCAGCTCCGGCGCTGGATCCGCTCTTGCTCGTGTCGTATCCCGCCGAGCCTTACTATATTTAGCGCCGTACTACATGAAATCGTGTTTATTTCACTCAATCTACTTTGGAAATTACACTACATCTCCACAAACGGTACAACATTATATATCAAAGTTTTATATCGATTTTACTCGTGAAGTTAGCTTAGAATTCTCAAATATCAAATTTCGTCTCGATCGTACCTGTGGAAGGTGTTCACATCCATTCATCAAATATTCTAGCTGATAACCTTCAAACGGCTTAACAAATTTGCTTGAAACATAACTAAAAGTATTCTCGGTCAAATTACCTTTTAAACAATAAAATTAAATGAAATATAACGCCTTTCTGTTTACGCCAAGACTTAAAAATACCGGTATGCATTTTTTATGTATAAAATATAATATGTATAATAAACTTAACCAAATACAAACTAAAAATAAAGTTTATTTTTAGTTTAGTTTTAGATTGCGGTCAAAGATATATGTAGTATTTAACGATACTAAGGTTATAGGTGGAATAAAAAACCGAAACTCCAAAACGGTTTTCGTTTACATGCGCATTTATTTAAAATGGGATTGCTATCACTTTATTACATCCACATTGCTATTTGTTTTTGTTTCTCAACCGAGATAGCGTACAAAATAATACTTGACATTTTCTAAAGTGCATCACATTAAATGTCATTTATTTTTTTTCACAGATATCTAATCCTAACGAGTGGCACGACCTCTGAGATCTTATGAAGATAATATCTGTATTTGTGTATCCGCATAATGAAATAATTGTAAAATAGAATTTATTGTTTTATTTTACATTATCTTTCCCTATAATATAGTAATCGAATCGCCCAAAAAGGCTTTCGAAATATATAGAACACACAACCTGTATCTAATAATTGTGTGCACTTATCCAAACATCGCATCATAAGTACTCGGATTTTATATAAAAAATGAAATACATAAATTCATTTACATCTGATAGGCCTTAATGTTCATAAACGTAATATCTTTTGTGCAATACGATGTAACGTAATGGCATCGAGATTATAAGCGTGAAGCTTGCGATTTATTAGTCTGATAAAAAAGGAAGTCAGTAAACTCGGTCCGGCGCGGCGGCCTTGGCGGGCCGTCGCCGCGCGCACGCGAAATGAGCGGCGCCTTGTGCTCCTTACGGCACGAAACACCAGATAGGAATTACGAATATGTAATAGTGTTATTCGTAAAATGCTTAGTTTCGATTATATTCATTGCGTTATAATAAAATAAACATTTTATTTTACCGAAATTTTGCATGTTACGACTGTATACAATTCATTATTTTTGTATTCGGAACTCTGGTTAATTTTTTTTAATCCTTCTCTGGATACTAGTTACTTTAGAGTGGAACTGTTTGCCGATGAATGTTATTGTGATCCGCGAAATTCAAAAACGATTTTATGATGCAGGTGGTGGAATATGCGGCACCGCCCCCGCCGCCCGCGCCGGCCGCGCCGCCCGACCATGGCCAGCCCGCGCTCACTACATAGGCAGGATCTTTTTTAAAAACTAATGGTTATCGTTATTCAAACTTCTTTTCAAACGTTATTTAAACTATAAAATACTAGCTTTCACCTGCGACTCGGCGCACATGGATATATAATGAATTTCTTCATCGTTCACATCGGAATAATTTCTCTCTGATTGCCATCCTAGTTATGGTCTGGTTTGTAATTCTGGCTCCACGGCCTATTCTGATCACGGTATCGTCTTAAATTTCTACATAAGTCCTATTTTCATTCCGCTTATGGTCCCATTCTCGTCCTATCCGTAGTTCCTTGTCGACTCCGGTTCTGACATCGATCATCGATTGTTTTGTTATGCGCCCCGTGTTTTCACCCGCCTGGAATGTTATTGTTATTCTGTGACGCGATTGAGTTGTTCTCTCACGTAGGTGCAATAATTACTGTAGTTTTCATAGTAGTATATAGTTAGGTATGTGTGTTGTATGTTTGATACCACTGATTACAATCGTTGAACCTATGTGACGAAATTTTTCAAATACAAAGAATGACAACAAAAATGAAATATAGTCTACATTACTCAGAGGTAGTGTAACTTTATATCAGAGAAATAAAAATTAAAATCATTTCAGTAGTTCCAGTGATTACTCTCTACATAGAAATATATATCGAAGTTTTTTAAACAGAATCCAATAACTTTGAATATTTAAAGTTTTCAAATCCATTGGTAACTCATCAATTAATTTGTTCATCTATTATCTTCAGGTATCGTCGGAACTGACGGCCGAAATCTAAGCCGCGAGTATAGTGCATAAGACAATTTTCTACCAGGTAGACCGGCCGTGTGTGCAATGGATACTAAAGAACAAACGGGAGAAAAAAAATAGGCAAAGCAAACATGAAAGTGTATTCGATCATGTAAGAATCGGGATACTGTGTAAATATTGTCTAAATGATCGCGTACAATACTCGGGGTCAGGCGTCATTTGACCTGGTCGCCTGCGCATGCGGAGTGATCGAAGTAAAACGATGGATATAGGCAGCATATAAAGTTATAACCGTAGCGTTTTATTGGTATAAGTTTGTACTTCTATATAAGTACTATTATGGTTTTTTTAACTAGTTATATGCCTAGTAGTTTCTTCCTAAAGTAATGTTAGGACACATTTACACTGGTAAGAAATTGCTTGCGAGCTGCAGCTTTTATCTCTGTTAATGCATTTAATAATACGCATTGAAATAATAATATTAAGAAAAATGCATTAAATTATATTAAGAAAAAACTATTAATTCTTTGTTCCCAGTCTTGTTCCGAATTCGCAAGTAATTTCATTATTCAGTGTGTGGTCCTTAATATATGTGTAAGTGACCCGTTCATTCACTTACAGGGAAAACAAAGCTCAAGTATGAGGTTTTGCTATGTAATTGAAATCTGTGTGATTTGAAATGAAGATTATTAATTTTTACAAATGTTTTAATGGCAATTCTTCACTTATAAAGGGAGTGCCTTCAATTGACTTTCTGCAATTCTTTTATATACCTACTAGTTTGTATGTGAAATCTTTTTTATAAACAAATATCAAATTAACATTGAATTGTAAAAAAATACAACATTAATTAATTTTTTTTTTTTTGTAACTCTATTTTGGGAATCTTTATTCTGTGTTTTGTTGTATTTCTATGTTGCAGAAGTGATAAAATTATTTTTACTTAATTGTGAATTGAAAACCGTTTACATGATTGTTTTTTCTCTTATAATAATTGTACTTAAGTTTGGTTCGTGCAATTTGTAGCTTTTAATTCAATTGTTAAAGTGGTGAGGCTTGTCATTATATCGAATTTGTTTCGTTAGTGCCATTTATTGTTTGCCATATTTATGGCCATTTCGTAATTTAATAATATTTTTTATTAATTTGAACTTATTTTAGTTTTTTTTTTACATGAACTACTGAAGATTTGTAGTAGAAGTTAACATTGAAAACCAAATGTTTATTTTTAAATATTTCAAACATTTCATTCTAACAAATTACCCATGTATATATTTCCATTGGAAAACCGTCATTAAGACAAGTGAGTGTACCTAACATGTATAATGTTAAGTGAGTCTATTTCGACATTGGTGAAATCAAACTTATCGCCATGGAGTCGGTAGTACACGTAAGTTAGATTTCTTGTATTTTGTGATGTTATAATTTTGAGTATGTAGCCCCTAGCGTTATGTTGTTATTAATGACTATAGTAACAATTTAAGTGTAGCGATTAAGTGTATCTCTACCTAATTAGAGTCTTTAGCTTGCCTCACACGTTTAGGTATTTACTAAAACATATAATTGGAATTATTTACAGAATTAGAAAAAAAGAGCAAAATAATTCAATACGGAATAAATAGTAATTCTTCAATTATATGTCTAAGAATTCTGAAATGTGTGAGAAGCAGTAGGGTATTGTTTGAAACCTCACTAGGTGATATAATACTAAATTAAGTGTAGCGAATGAAGTTGGCGGTTGTTAACACTGACGCGAACGGACATAGCACAATTACTAGCTGTAATGTTCTAACGGGGAGTTGCAAACATTTTCTATAACTACTGAATTTGTGGAGAGCAATAATACATCCTAACGGGCCTTCAATTTGTAATGTTCATTTTGTTACCACGCCTGCCCTGAGGACATATCACATATGAGTTATGTTTTAAAACGACATGTTTTGTACAATAAACTAATCCTCACTGTTTGACTGACTCTATTTTTATTGTTGCCATTAATGAAAGTCCTTTACGATAAAATTTAAAACATGTCTAAACCAGGGATCTATTTATTAGATAACAATAGTCGTAAGCTATGTATCTATTATGACACAGTTCAAATATTGTAAATATAGGGATTAATTATAAAAAGGGTCATGATAAGAATAGAGTCAGTTTTAGATAGAATTGATTTGTTTTGATGAAATAGTTGATGAATGTCACAACTGTACGTCCAAAATGTCCATAATAAATATTATAATGTACCTAATACGCGTTACAATAATGTAATCACTAGGAGGTATTTTAGTACGCCTGTAACCGAGGCCGCGCGCCTTAGTCTTACGAAATATGTTCAAATAACACTTTGACGAATATCTAAAAGCAACTTATTTTTACGATACATGTAAGTTATTTCATATTTTAACTGAATAAAATCGAAATTGGATATTATAATATGTGGTTTTAATTATCATAATACCTTTATTGTACAACTTTGATAATACACGCTTATTAAATTATTGTGATTCACAAAAGAGGTACATATTCATTTTGTATATATATATATACATCTGTATATATATATATACAAAATAAAAATATTGAAAGCAAACACTAATAGGATTTTTAACAAGTAAACAAGGAAGTGGAGCACTAAAAGAAAAGCTTTTGATTCAGAATAAATTGGTGCTGCGGCGGTTATTCTGAATCAAACCGGCGGGCGTTACCGTGGAGATTCTTTGCAAGTACAATTTTATGCTGCGCTGAGCGTTCGATGTCTCTGCACATGCTAGCGGGGTGACGTGGAGACCTGCATATTCTCATACTTCTTTATGTGCGGCCGCAGTGTGTAGTGCGTACGTGTCGCACTATGTCGCGGATCGACAATATTTTGGACTGTATCGTGAAGTTCATACGTGACGTTAAACGCACTGCAAGAAATTGAAGAAACTAAAACTGGCATTAAAAAAGCTCGGGAGGCTCAATATAACATAATAGTACTTAAAGCCGTATCTCTGTCTTTCATTTTGTAAGGGACAGCTCCGTCCACATCTGGAGTACTGTCAGCTCTGGCCTGAAGCGCCTCATTATAAACTCCTGCTTCTAAAACACATCCCAACGTTGAGGGCTTCGGAACATTGGCAATCCATATTAACTAGGTCGACCCTTGATTTTGCGAAGAGAATATTTTTATAGATGCCATATAGGATAAGCTAGGAGTTCTTTTTTAGTATTTTTAAAGGGCAATCGATCATCCGGGCTACCAGAAAGTAGATATTCACCGCGATAATTCTATCAAAATAAAGTTTTAGGGGAAACGCTTTGTTCTAGACCCTGCCAAAATCCTCCAGTACGTCCAAACTTACAGCCAATGTCTGTCGACTGCTTTTGTCGAACGATACGTCACTAAGGAGGGATCTGTATCCAGAATATAATGAACGACCTGAGCAGAAGCGCTCAGAGGGAATCTATTGAGTTACAAATACTTTCCTAGTTTCTTTTGCAAATTCGTTGCCATATCTGACAGAGGGGGAATCGAACAGTGAAACTCTTACTGAATGAAATGCAACAGCTAAAACTACTGCTTCAATGTAGTACTGTGTAGTAAATTGTAAGAGTGTGGTATCTCATCGGTCGAGTTGGCTCATTTTCGTATTACAATCAATTTACTACAGTGTAAGTCTACTAGTCTAGGTATTTGTTGACTAAAGTCCAGGATCATAAATTTTCATTTATTGGGGTTTAGCGCGAGGCAGTTTTTATTATAACCATTCAAATATTCTAGGATAAATATCCTCATTTATCTAGTCTATTGCAGATTTCAGAACCCTTAGATGACAGGAAATATACAATGTAAATCATCTGCATAAATATGGTGCTTACAGTTCTTTATACTGCTTATCTTGTCAGCAATATGTAAAAGAAAAGGAGCGGCTCTGGAATAGAACCCTGCGGCACACCCCGTGCAACCGCCGATAGAGAAGAGAGGGACACGAAGCCATTACCATTGCACACTTCCACAAATTGACTATTGTTTGATAAATAACTGTCTAACAATTTCACAGTAGGAATGTCGAAGCCGTAATATGATATTTTTAAAAAGAGTATAGATACCTTTATTGTATCAAAAGCACGAAAAAAAATCCAGTCTTGTTCCCATTCTAGTATCTTGAAACTCTAAAATCTTGCTACAAATGTCTATCAGAGCAGTGGCTGTGCTTCAATTCTTGCGAAAACCAATTCTTGGGTCTACGGAAGTATGCCTTAAGCTTCTAAGTAAATTATAAGCTGCAAATAAATGACCTTCTCAATATTTTTCGACAAGCAGGATAATATTGATTGGTCAAAGATCTTTATAAGCTGAGGGGTTTACATTTTTTAGTTAAGATTGAATAATCGCTGTCTTCCACTGAAGTGGAAAGGTAGACGTATGAATCGATCGGTTGACAATGAAAGTTATTACATATAAGCATTTAGTTAGAATTAGCAGAAGCATGTCTAACGAAATCATGTCGATGCCCAATACATTCAATTTGAGAGAACAAATTGTTTTGAAGATGTATCGTTTACCCTTCTAAAATGTCATATAAAACTCTAATTCAGAACATAATATGTACGTACGAAAATAGTAATAGTGTTAATTTATGAAAATTTATGCATTCTGTCCCATCCAAATCTGAACCCCGCGTAAGTTACGAATGTTATTTTGTTAGTGGATTAAGATAAACAATAAAAAAAACAATGAAATACACACTGCAGTGCATTTACGCGACTATCATGATACGAAAATATTTATGTTCCTGTTGTTACTAAAGTAATTTTATATATATAAATAATATAAGAAACGTAAATCAATTAATCGCATTTTGTAATTGGATCTAATTTTAATATAATGTTATTTATTTGGTGTCACAAATGTTGTATTTTCAATGTTATACAAGCTATCATAAATATTTCTTTACTTTAAAACATCATTATATAAAAACTATTTATGGATTAACATAGTAGTAATTTGTAAACTTTTGATTTCATTTTATTACTCTGCAAATTTCGTAAATCAGTAGTGGCAACACTGATCACACTTTGTGCTAATTACATTATACATTATTGTTCTGTGATCATGGTTGATTGCGCGCTGTTGGGATTTACATTGTAGTTCATAATCGTAAAGTTTGCTCTTATTTTGATGATATGAATTAGTAAGGAGAATTTTTTGAAGTTGTATCGTCCTTTTACCATTGTAAGTTTGAAGACCTAATAAAACTAAAATGACTGAGAAGAACGAAAAAAGCAAAACGAATACTCAAACAAAACATCTACCCAAAGATGCTCAAGTTATTATGGCTATTATGAAGGACATAGGCATTACTGACTATGAGCCTCGAGTTGTTAATCAACTTTTAGAGTTTACGTACCGCTATGTAACTACAGTTCTGGACGATGCTCGTGTATTTGCCAATCACGCGAAGAAAAAGTCTATAGACTTAGATGATGTTAGACTTGGTGTTCAATTGCAACTGGAGAAAAATTTCACTACACCTCCTCCAAGAGAAGTTCTGTTAGAAATAGCTCGAGGAAAAAACGTAAATCCGCTTCCAACCATAAAGCCTCATTGTGGCTTAAGGTTACCTCCCGATAGGTTAGACATTGTGGAAATATTTAAGATTTTATTTCCTTGTTTTATGGGTTATGTTGGATTTTTAAATCATTTTTGTATTCATAGAATTCTTCTTTTTCCAGATACTGTTTATCAGGTTGCAACTATCGATTGAAAGCTCTCGCAAAGAAAACGGTAACTAAACCAACAAATATTGTTACAACACCAACAATTAAGACTGTTACATCCAAACATGGAACTCCTCAACAGAATGTTGTAGTTAAAAGACAACCAGGACCTGTGACTAACATATCTAAACCTGGTAGTGTACCTCCAAAACCAGTGCTTAAATTTACGGCCACCAGTAAGGTAACAATTTTATAAAATATTAAACTGCTGTATAATACTTATTTTCATTATAATTTAGGATCTGACATTAATTAGAAAAATCTTCACTTATTTGTTAATTGAATTAAATTATGTTCTAAGAATATTTTGTTTGATAAGAAATTTTATAGATAATAAATCGTTATAATTATATTTAAATTCAAGTTAACAGCAGTATAATTTTTTTTTGCAAATTTTGCGTTCTTTATACAGTGGAACCCTGGTAATCTGGTGCCCCTTATAATCTGACATGCCTATCGCTGTTGACTAATGTATGATTAAACATAATTTGTCAGATTACAACATACTCTCAAAAAAATCTAGACTATAGGAGGGTTTTAGACAGGACTCTATAATCCGTCACTGCATTTTGTTGGATTATAAGGTACTCTTTTTCAAAAAAAAATCCAGACTATAGGGGGTCTCGGCACTACTCTAGAATTCGACAAATTCAATAATCCGACACTGTCCTGCAAAACGTTTGTTGGATTACGGGGGTCTACTGTATTTGATTGACATTTAGAACATTATATCATTCCATTAACGGATTCAAGGAAGCTTTTTTAATGCTGCCTTGTAGACTATTATATGATTGTGATCAATGTTGAAATGTAATTTTGGATTTTCAGTTGTCAAATGATTTATTTATCCATTTTACAAAATTTATTGCTTCCATCTGAATTAAAATGGTATGCTGAAGCTTAATTCAAATTGACTGATTTTGCAAGGTAGAAGGGCTGTATTTGCTTAGATATGGTAAAACTATAATTACTAGTGCAAGGTTAACTGAAAAGTTATCTTGTTTTTACAGATATTTGTGACACTTGAATACAATGTAACAAATAATTACAATGTCAGTGTTCTTTCAATTTTGTATTCTATTATTTAATTGGCAGGTTGTGGCCAAGCCTGCAGTTCGAGTGACATCGGGACCAGGGCCTACACATGTTACTCCTGTTAAGATGGAGATAGATACTGAAAGTGCCAAAAAGAGAAAACGAGAAGATGATGACTATGATACATAGCTTGAATAGTTAACTATGTTTTATATCCAGATAAGTTATCATAAGTAAATAAATCATTGCAACAAGTTTTTAATCACTCGTGTTGAACTTTAATCTCTTATTGTATATGAAGAATTATTGAAATTTTCAGTATGATTACAAGACAGAGAAAGGCCGTTGTGTAATTCATTGCTAATTTATATTTTTTATTAAAATAATGTTTCAACAGTATGATTAAATATTTAAAATATATTTGACATTTTATTTTTCAACTTTTTACTTTTTATCATATGTGTAAAATCCTTGACCAGTCTTAACACCAAGCTTCCCTTCAGAAACCAGTTTATTGAGTAAAGGTATGGGGTTGAATAATGGTTCATTTGGATATTTCTTATGCCAACCATCAAGAATAAACTTATTGGTATCTAATCCCACATAGTCTGCGAGCTCCAATGGCCCCATTGGATATCCTGCACCTAATTTCATAGCAATATCAATATCGCGAGCTGATGCATCACCTGGAACAAAATAAAATTTTGCTGTATAAAACTTCTTGGTTTTCATATTTCTCTCAAATACCGTTTTGTTATCAAATGTCTGTTATTATTGTTAACACGCTTTTATACAGAAAATTGAATTTGACAATAAAATACCTCTTTCAAACAACCTAATGGCTTCGGCAATATATGGCACCAAAAGTCTATTAACAACAAAGCCAGGAGTGTCCTTGCATGTGATACATGTTTTTCCAACTGCTTTTCCCCATTCCATCATAGTATTGTATGTTTGATCTGATGTTTCAGCACCGCGAACCACTTCCAACAATCGCATAACTGGCACTGGATTGAAGAAATGCAGCCCACCAAATCTAAAATTTACATGTATTTACAATACATATAAGTAAGCCTAAGATAGCTTACCTATATTACATTTATACTTTTAAAGCGCTACCTGTCCTTCCTTTTAATGGCAGTTGCAATATCATTAATAGAAAGTGATGAAGTATTAGATGCAAAGATGGTATGTTGGTCAGCTACCTGAAAAAGACATTCTTTTAGATTTTATAAACAGTTTACGAAATGCAATTGAAGCATGTGAGTGAACATACGTCGTCTAGTTGTTTAAAAACTTTATGTTTAACATCTAAGTTTTCCACTATAGCTTCCACCACTAAGTCAGTTGATTTAGATGCTTCTAATGCATTTGTTGATGTTTTTAAACGACCTAAGGCTTCAGCGACAAACTTTTCTCCTTCTTGCGGCTTGTCCTTGTATATCTTTTTAGCAACTCGTCCCAAGTTCGTTTCAATCGACTTCTGTGCCTTAGAAAGCACTTCAGGGCTAACATCGACTAAAGTTACATTCTGTCCGGCTTGAGCAGCTACCTATAAATAAAATAATTTGAGCAAAGGTATTGCGTAAAAGTACTTATAAAAAAAGAAATAAATTAGTATTATTACTTGGGCTATACCAGAACCCATCAAACCACCTCCGATCACTGTAACATTTTTAATAGCCTGTTGAACAGAGCTTGCACTAAAACTTCTCGAAATCACTTTAAATTGCATCATGTTGTCATGAACTTTTTAAAAAATATATAAATTAATGAAAACACCTTTAACTTAAATTTTACTAAAGCAACTTTTGATACGCTATAAATCCAAAGTTCAAGTCTACTTTGAACTAATCACCGGTCCAATCACTGAGTGCACTACGTTAATATATGGCACTGCTATCCAATCACAGGGTCCAATATTCAACTTATAAGAAGTTGGATAGGGATGTGCGCCGGAAGTGAAAAACATCGATGTAATCTAAGAATCGATAATTTATAGTTAAGTCTTGTGTGAGTTATCAATTACTGCTTGGCAGAACGAAGTGGAAGAGCTAGACCATTTAAAATCGAATTGACCATTTAGAATCAATTTTAAAACAAAGAAGCCTTTGGATGCCTTGCTAGTGGAAACATCATATAAATCTATTTTTGCGCTTTGTAGTACTTACAGGGACATAATATCAAATGAAACAAAGTATAAAATAAGTTCGAGTTTATTCTTAAACATTTGAAATTTGTTTACCTATACCTGTGTTAGAGTGAACAGTACAAGACTTACGTAAATATAATTGTAGTTAATTGAAAAGTTGTTTTAGCCTCTCTAATAAAGCTACGACAACAATTTCAAAAAGATTATGTATTTTTATTAGCATTGAAGGAATTCTTATAAATAAAGTAACTTATACAACAGTTCTATCGATCTTTCTGCCAAAATTACGTCGATAATGATTGTTTCAATTTCGATTTTACTGTACGTTTCTATCTCGGCTTTGTTTTCGTTTGCAATCCAGTCTAGTTTCCGATAATGCCATTGATACTTCCATAGGTGCAATAATTACTGTAGTGTTTTAGTATGTATGAACAACAGCTCATTGGACTCTCATGACGTCTAAAAAATGTAGTAAAATGTTATATGAGCATATAAAAAATGACAGAAGTAGTAAACAAATTAAGTGAAAAAAAAGACATTTAATTTTTAGATACTGTCTCTAACCAAGATCTGAAAAAAGTTTCTTCAAAAAGAAGAAATAGCAAATAAAAAAGTTCTAACTCCCTGAATTCCATAATCAACAATTTTAAATTAACGCTGAAAATAGGCCCCTACGTGGCTATTACAAGATGCGCGCGCGGCTTCTGAGGAGAGTACGTCATATACATTTTTTTATTAATTAACATGAATTGATAAAAAAAAAAACTAAATAATGTACAATTTATTTTATTTTATGCTTAGTTATTAAATAATGTGTGGACGATTGTTAATATACCCATACTTTCCAAACTCATAATAAAGATACTCTAGAAGAAGTTAGATTTAAATGATTAAATCTTATATACAAAAAAAAGAAAACCAAACACACATTTTCGTAATAGTAATTGCACACGCACAACGACAATGCATCTGTCTCCGTGTGCCATTTTTGGAGTTCCGAGCCAAAATGGAAAAACGAAACATTTATATTTCGACAGGTATTTTAAAACACTTAAAGGTTTCTAAGGATTTTTAAATGAATATCTTCGGAAATAGTCACTCCTAAAATAACAGAAATTGTGTTCTTCCCCTTAATTTTTTAAACCATGAGTCCAAATAATATGAAAATATTAAAAATGAAATGCTTGAAACGCTCAATAAAAACTTTCAATGAAAATTATTTTGAACATCATCGGAAATACTGTTTTTAAGTTATTGCCGTAAAACTGCGCTTCTTAAAAAAATGACATAAGTGCCGTTAAAGTACGCTCTTTTGCTGGTGCACTTAATTTTACACTAGTTTAAGATTAGTAGTCGACACGACGACGTACTTATTTCTTTAGTTATAGGCGATTAAAGCGCTTATACTTATTCTGTGCGGGAAGCGTGGCGAAAATCTAACAATGTAGTTTTTTCATCTGTAGTGCATTTCTCTGCAGAAATGTCTTTGATCATAATCCTACATTGAGCATAGTTCAATATACACTTGACCGATTTTTTTTTATTATTTGGCAAAGATAGACTTATCTATAACAGAGGAAATAAGAGTTCGGGAGTGCCCTGACATCTTATTTCCTCTGTGCCTATACACTCAAAGTCCAGGATAGCACAGAGGAGCAAAAGAATAGCAACACACCTTCTTATATTTAGACTTGTTTTTCTTATGATGTCTGTTATAAAGCAAAAATGATGATTATTTAATTGACAAGCATGCCCATGATAAAAATTGTACACTTTTTCGGTGCATAAAATTTTTTTTTATGATATTGCTTTATTAAAACGGTTCTCGATGATTATTTAACTTTGTTTCTAGCTCAATTTTACATAAAACCATTAAACTTTTTAAAAACTGTTTCTGTATCAGCAAACAATCCAACATTAGTGCAAAGTATAAACAAATTAAATAGCCGTCTGTTTGTCTGGCGAATCTAAGAAACAGTGAACGGATTGTGATCAAAAATATTGCGTTGCTTCATATATTATTCGCCTAAGTATAAAAAACACGACAAAAAAAATATTCTCTTCATGCATTTATCTATAAAAAAGTGAAGAGAACTAAAACAGACCGTTTTGTACTCATTATATTCAGTATAGTTTCGTCGCACCTTTTGTTACGGCGTCGAAGTGCTCTGCTAAAAAATGCAAAAGTTACACGTAAAAAGCTATAAAGAAAATAGTATTTCTTATTTTCGATGAGCAAAATTTAGTTTATTTATAATAGGTGGTCAATCTTGTATCATAACGAGTATTCAATTAGTATTTTGTATTTTTCATTTAAAGTAATATCAAAAGTTGAGATATAAACCAACTTAAAAGAAATATACTTAAATAACATTGGTCTCATATTTCTTGCGTTGTCACATTAGTCGGTCGCTTAACAATAGAGACTGTTCGACGTAACAACAGGCGACAACAAAGGCGACTGTAAGAACAGTCTCTATTGTTAATCCATCAGTATTAATGGAGTCGCCTTTTTAATTTTTTATTTGTTTTATATTTATACAAATCTTAAAATGACCAAAAAAAGGAAATCATATAACAGATTAAATCTATTTCAAAAAAGTTTATGCTTATTATATTTGAATTTGTTTTCTAGCAAATTACAAATATGTATTATTTTCATTAAAAAAAGTTAATTATTAAATATTAACTTTTTTGACGTGACAACGTCTTAAATTAGGTTGCGGCTGGGAGTCACTTATGAAAAAGTGTAACGCTCGGTAACGTAACGATGAGTCACCGAACGAGAGAGAGGCCCGCCGAATGCCTTGCGTCTCTCTCCCACTCAACTATGATCGGTCTGCCGCGCAGCACTAGAGTAGTGCATAGCTTGCAAATGTATTGCAAGTTATTGTATGTATATTTGTATATAAATATGTATGTGTAAAGGTAAAAATAAAATTTTGTTAATATGAAATTCAGTGCGAGATTCTTTGTATAAATTAATGTTTTAAATATAATTCTTTGTATAAATAAATGTTTTAAATTGTTACTATTATTTCATCCTTCTTCCTACTATACGAATGAATATTCACATTAAAATGATTTTACCATTCAAAGTCGTTGTCACGTAAAACTTTCGCCCGTATACCGACTTTACAGGCAACCAAATTTTATTCGTCATCTTATTTTATTGTATAAATAATAATAATGTTTTATATTACTATATTGTAAACAGCTTAGAAACTACAAAGTTCTTTGATACATATTTTCACCGATATTATGAAATGAAAGGTTTATATTAATTTTCATCTTAAGTGATTACTACATTAAGCTTTAATATGAAAAAAATATATACTCTGATTCTTTCATATATTCAACTGAAAAACAATATAAATATTTAAAATAATATTAAAGAACTCTACTGATGTCTTATTTAACAATAGCACATGTAAATTGTAAAAAAATATGACTTATGGTTTTCCAATAACAATATTGTCGTTATTTGTTCTCTTTGCACTTAAAAATGAATTTTATATTATTATATTTTGGTTGAGACGTCAGATGATTAATAATGTTCCTTCCTTTCTTTTTCTTTGGCACTCCAAAATAGTATCGTAAAATGTGAGATAGAGACAAAGTGTACTCTTTGAGCCAATTTTGGCCGTCGATATAGTAGGGGACTGTGCTTCTTCTTCCTTTTATACATCTATGCCTTTATGCCAAATAATGATTACGTATGCCTAAAATCCAAATAGAGTAACGGACACTTCAATTAATTTATTTATTACCAAAAAAAAAAATAAACTATAAGGCTTTTGTGGTTATAATAAAGATCAAATCTATTTTATAAGTACATTAACATTACACAAAAAATAAACCTATATCTAATTAACCATGATATGAATAACTCAAAATAATCCTTATTTTAGTATTTAGTTTCAATAATGCTCGCAATAGAAATAACAATAATTATTTTTTTTTAAGTTGTATTACTGCCCACAAATAATTCAATATTAAAAACTAATCATTATAATTGATAACATAATACTGACACGAAAAAATACTGTTATATTATTAAAAAAAAAATTAAAATTTTCGTAACTTTTGTATTGCAGCTATTTTGTCTTTAAATTTGTAGTCTATCCCCCATGAAATTGAAAACAGACTTGATAGCGGGCGGACCGAACTTGCGAAGCAGGATATCAGACTCTTGACATATACCTGCGCACGAGAGGCTAACGAATGACATGGTGCCACGGGTGGTTAAATGCAAATAAAACGCGGGCTGTTGTGGGATAAAACATAACATAACAAACTGTTATCAGTGGGAGTGAAGTGAAAGTGATTGCAGGCTACTAGTTGACTAACGGCCATACGTCCCAGAATTTGAAAGGACACTTCAGCGTGAAGGTGAATCTCCCAAAATAAACGATTTCCTGTTATATTCGGGATCGTACATTTTCTGACGACCGTGGTAAGTATTTTAAACATTATGTATTCGATAACATTTTGCAGTGATGATAGTTAACTATGAATGAGAGTTGGTCTCTTACACAAAATATAACATTTTGATATTCTTGGGAGTCTAATAGTGCACTGTATATCATAAACACCATGGAAAACACGAGAAATTGATAAAAATCTCTTCATTACTATATTTTCACAGCCATCTAATTTAAATATAAAAGCAACTTTAACTGCGTGTTACTACAATATAATTTTTTTAATCTAACCGCATACTTAAAAATTCCAAGAGCTCCAATTGATGTTTCAAGTGTGCACATTGATTTTAGAGTCATTTATCTGTTTTTACCAAATAGGGTTGTGTAGGTACTAAAAAGAAACATATATAGATGAAGGTGTCGATAGTTTATGCGGTCTCTATGCTGTCTTTATTTTGAGACCTTACATACTCTTTGGTCATTGTTGTCAGATGTGTCATTTTGACATAACTCTATAGAATTTTCGTTACACGCATTTTTTGTATAATGACCCCACAATATTATTAAATTCTATGATAATGACGATTGTTATTCAGCTATAAGTTGTTACGTGTGTTCGTTTCAAAATTGTTTTATTTTTCTATGCCTCGCATAGAGTTGCACATATGTTTTTCTTCCTTTTTTTTTGTGTTGAATAAGTGAAAATACTGTCGTCGAATACAGCGAAACGAATCATGATGTTTTCCGGCACCAGGTAAATCTAAAATTCGGATTGAACTTTGGAATTTGGATTCACATGTTATTAATTCTTATCAGACCTGTTTATCAACTACTTAACTTTTGAATTATTCTTATCCGGTACGCCACATTTATAGTTTAGACGTCGTTGCGATTGTTGTAAAACGTATTCACTAAATACATTTAAAATGAACAAGTTAATCGGTTTTACTCGAAAGTTTTCAAGTTCTGCTGCCCTTAACTCGGTTAAAACTGTTACTGTTGTGGGGGGAGGGCTAATGGGCTCAGGAATAGCTCAGGTAACATTGAAATCATAAAATTTCACTTATTCACTTACTTAATATTTAAATTGATGTCTGTCATTTTATAATAATTTTAAGGTTGCAGCACAAGCAGGCCAAAATGTAACTATTGTCGATATCAAGCCGGAACTGCTTGACCATGCTCAAAAATCTATCCAAAACAACCTGCAAAGAGTAGCTAAGAAAGTCCATAAAGATGATCCAATTAAAATGGAACAGTTTGTAAAAGAATCTATTAGTCGAATCAAAATTACCACTAACGTGGAGGAGGCAGCTAATGTAGACTTAATTGTTGAAGCTATTGTGGAAAAACTTGAACCAAAGCAAGAACTTTTCAACAAGCTTGATAAGGTATAAATTGATATGTGTGTACTAAAAATAGTTATTTTATTCAACTTTTACTTTTAGAGAGAGAATTTTTTGAATGTTATGATTAAATGCTATTTAGTAGTAGCATATTCAACTACTATTGATAATACTAGTAAAAGTATTACATTAATTCCAGTTTCTAGATCAAATTTAATTATACTATGGGTCTTGATTTACTAGAAATGTTTAAGAACTTGTTTAAAATCCAGGAAGTTCTATCAAAAATTATAGTTAAAACATGTGGGCAATCAAGCTTTTCTTGGCATGAGAATATGATAACATCCAAAGGAAAATTCTTTTAAATTTATATTAATACAACTTATGTACAAAGTACCTATATTTTTATACATTTTATTTTATGTAGTGCCATCTGTAATCTATTTCATGTACTATTTATTATTATGAACCAAATGTCTAGCAATAATTCAATTACATCAGAAAACATACAAGATGGTGTTATAAAGCTATGTTTAGAATTTTTTTGGGAAAGTCACCTATATTCATAAATTTGAAAAACAAAACTGTATCAAAGCACCAAGTGCTATCAAAATCTTTAGGACCATTTTTAAGATAGCCACTTATTCTCTTAACATATTTTTAGGTCTAGGTAGCCATGTTTTATAGTTCTAGTTTATCATTGTACTAATGCTCTCATCACATGCAAATCTAGTTATACATTAGGAGTTCATAGTTTATAGGCTAAAAATATGGATTTCAGGAAAAATAATTTATCAACATATATGTTTCGAGTTGTGATAAATTATGTGACAGTATGCATTGTACTATAAATGTTATTTATTTTCAGATATCTCCTGAACATACCATTTTTGCGACAAATACTTCATCTATTTCCGTTAATGCTATTGGTAGTGGTATCAAAAGGAAAGATAGGTATTTATATAAGACCTCGCTTAAGTATTATAATAATTACGTACAATCAAAATTTAAATTAATGTGAATCTATGTTGTAGTCATAATGGTTAACCAAATAAAAAACATTGGTGTACCAAAAATAATAACTATCATATTGTTCTAAATTCTATTTTGAATGAACCTTTTTTTCATATTTCGATATAGAGTAATCAGTAACAACTAATTGTAGGTTTGGTGGGCTACATTTTTTCAACCCAGTGCCAGTGATGCGTCTCCTTGAGGTTATCAAAACTGAAAGTATGTCAGAAGAAACTTATAAAATTATGATGGAATGGGGAAAGTCAGTCGGGAAGACGTGTATCACTTGTAAGGACACTCCTGGGTTTGTTGTGAACCGTCTCCTTGGCCCTTATAGTGCTGAGGCATTGAGGTTGTATGAAAGAGGTTTGTACCAAAGACATACTATAATTATTAATTTTTCTTGCAGGACATTGAAGTGCAAATTCTCTTTGAAATTGCTATAAAGTTATGTATTTATACAAATATATAACTGTATTTAAATAGTAATAATAATTTAAAAAAAAAACATTAGCTTTGTCTTTCATGGTTCAATTAAGACACTAAATTAATATTGCACTTATCCTAGGTCATAACATAAAATGATAACATAAGATAATACAACTTGTATATTTAAAACCCCAAAATTTATTCAGAAATATTGTTTTAATCACTAAAACTGTAAAAATATTAATCAATGTTTAGTATTGCTTTTGGATATTAAGAAAAATCTGAAGAAGCTTTTCTGATTACCTAAGGCACAAACTCATGAAAAAAAGTAATTTTTATGGAAGACATATTTAGAAACCATAGAAATAATATAACAACCAGAACACACATTTTGATCATACTTCTTTTTTTTCTTCTATGATTTACATTTAAATTGCATTGCATTGCACAGTTTTAGTTATGTATATATGAGTTTACAAATCATGTGTACACACTACTATTTCTCTAATACAAAACTGGTATTATGTTATATACTACTTTTGTATAAAATAAAATAACAGAATAGGACTCCACTGGATTACATGGTATGGTGGTGATGTAGGTGTGTGTTTATAAAATATGTGAAGTTTGATTGGTCAGAATATTCTTAAAACTGTTGTTTGTTGTGTTGGTTACCAACAAGTTGATTCATTTACAAATAATACTTTTCTATAAATCGTCATTTATGTGTACATATATATAAAATTTGGTTGATGGGATTCAGTTCTCTTAGTGACCCATATGTTGTTAATAAATGACATGTGGTCAGTGAACATTGTTTCAGTGGTTCCATTGTGCTTTTCATGTTGTTGTATAATTCATCTGTGTTTGTCTTAGTGTTTACTTTTTATCTCAATCTTTGAACCCCAACTGCAATAGAATTAAACAGTATTATTTAAATTATATGACCTGCACTGTGAAAGAAAACACGTACCAGAATTGTTTTGAATTCCTAGAAGTGTGCAGATAATTCTTATTTATGAATCATTCATATTGAATCAAATATTATTATTCAATTCGAATTTTGAATCGAATAATTTGAGTTTAGAAATTATTAATAAATTTTTGAATTATTTGTTCATTCCAGTGATTCAAAAAATTTTCGAAAAATTCGAAAGTTTATGAATTATTCGCGAATTGACGAATAATTTCGAAATTTTCGAACTATTTGTCCATTTTTTGAATAATTTTCGAATTTTTAAGTGCTCAAACCTGAGATTCATTACGCTGTGTATTTTAAGTACTTTATAAGCAACTGATAGTATTTTTATTTAAAATATTAAAAGTACAATTTATTACTCATAGTTTTATTTAATTTGAATTAAGGTAGAGGATATTTAAAATAGAAGACGTTCTATTAGAAATATAAATTTATTATACTTCATATAACTACAAATTTTTGTTTAAAAATAATAAATTAGACACTGAAGCAGTGCTTAATATAGATTCTGAATCTCTAAATTCAGGTAGAACAGTTGACAAGGGTTTTTGTAACCTCTGCATCCTTTCTAGCATTTCATACTCAGAATTCCATCGAGTGGTGTCCATTTAAATTACTTGTAAAGGTTCAGAATTATTAATCGCGCTCTGAGCTTTTTCAAATTTATGTTTTGATGGATCTGAGCGATGGAAGTGACCGGCAATCTTTCAGAACCAGTACAAAATTAAAATATAAACAGTAATTTTAATGGCTTGGTGGGTGTACAACGAGATGGATATGATAAAATCTTAGACAAACTTGGAGATGAAAGAGAGAGAATGAGAATGAGAAATTGCCTTCTTCTGTGTCAAGAGTTTAACTTGTATGTGACAAACACTATGTTTGCCCACAGAAAGATACACTTAATGTGTCTTATATGCACAGATACACTTGTATATCTCCGCCAAGTATACACTTGGCAGAGAGGAAAAGACAAAAGCATGATAAACTTTATAATTGTGGATGATCGGTTGAGAAGCAAAGTTGTGGATACGAATCAGCCAATTGGTTGATTGGCTATACGCAAATCACTATTAGTCGTAAGGTTATAAAACTTCGATATTACTCCAAAAAATGTTACTGGGTTTGTAAATACACTATATTCACAATGTTTTTTTTTGGCAAAATATGTAATGGTAAATAATTATACAATTCAGACTACAATATATTTAATATGAAAGTCATATCTTATTGTGTTGGTATTAATAATTAAAAATAGCTACAATTGTAATTTCCCATTGTATGTTTACGATATTTCATCTTTGTAATATTTGTCATTTCAAAATGGTGTTTTTAATATGAGAAAAAGAAATTTATGGATAAAAAAAAGAATGGGTACTATCACCTATCACTTTCATCTTATCATTCCTTACAATTGTGTTTTGAAGCTAATCCAGTATGGTGGGTATAAATGACAATATTATTTTTATTTGCAGTGAAGCTTCTATGTAAACTAAGTTCAGTGGGAGCTGGTTAATGTGTGGTAATATGGTTTTATCTATATTTATAATTGGGATCACAGCCATATGCGGAATTACGGTACATTAAATATTTTAGTTCAATTTGCATTGAAAAAATATTATTATCAGTGCTATAGACTTAAGGTTTATATACCACAATTATGCTTTGCATGTTTGCGAAACTGTAATTTGGTGTGGTTAATACTGCATGTAGTTTTTAATAAGATCTGTAAGTATGTGTATGATTTTTATTTTCTTGCTTTTGTAAAATTTTTTTCATTATATTAGGCTTAGATAATTCCATGACCGCTTTTATGTTTCATGAAGTGTCACCAATTCACATACTCAAATGCACCAATCACCTCATACACACATATTTCATATGGAAGAGATAAACAGGTGCGGGTTTTAGACTTGTTAAGATTTAAAAGGTCCAGTGTCCAGGTTGATTCCGCTGTACACATTCATTCCATTGTTGGAATGCAGACACTTGAGGGATTAATAATTTCTGGTAGAATAAAATATTTTACAAGTATATATTTTTTCTTCAATAAATGAAACAAAAGATTGAAAAGTACTGTAAGTAAGTAATTAAAGACGTTAAAGCATTACATAAGCACGGCAAGCAATATTTTAAATTTTACCTATTGTAACAAAAATACAAAACCATTAAATGTTTTCAAAATAACATTTACAGCGTTGTGCTTCAAACTCTCATTAGCAATAGCTAATGTCAGCTGACTTAGACATTTGACAAAGTCTACACAGCTAAGTGAACATCATTTCGATATTTAATAAACCTATTACATCTTATCTTGGAGGTGTAACCGATTTCCTTATAATTATAAGGGAGCACGGAGGGTTTAAAACCATGTAATGCTTCATGCTCCCATTTGTAAAATTTAATTTGCAATGTTAAAAATATGGAGAACATTGTTTTTAATGTTCTGTGTCTAAATTGCAAGAACCAAAAATTTATTAGATTACCATGATATCTGTTTGTCTTCCTATCATTGGCATTTTTCTTAGTTACCATTTCATATAGATAATTATAATTTGCTTTTAAATAAAATGAAAACTAAAAATTATTAAATGAAACTATGGTTTTAGTTAGTGGTTTCCTAAACCCATAAGAAAGATCAAAAAGTCAAGTTTTTGTCTTGAGAGTTTAAAAAACTTAGTGGTATAGTGTGTCAATGTGTTGTTAACTCTTCTTGAGCTCCTTCTTTTATGACACTTTTTTAGTAACTGTCTCAAAAAACATTCTACATTAATATCATTATAGATTATAGGTGGAAAATTTTCAGCATTGGGATGTCCTAAATTTTTTAAAAGAAGTCTCTTATTGTTCTTGAAAGTATACTGCAATTTTATGAAATTAATTCAAAAAAGAACTTTTTAGGTCTTAATTTACACAAATATATATTTTTTTAATTCTTGTAGTGTGACCTCACACATCTGTGCGGTAATAGCCTTTGAATGTTTTATAACATAAAATCAGGCACAGAAAGAGGCTACATGTACTGTCGAAGGTCCGATAACTATTTCATTTTATGGAAGTGCATATATTTATTGTTGGTTTCTAGTTTCTATATTTCTCTAACTTGAAGTGTACGTGGCAAAATTGTGTGAGCAGTCCACGCTTAGTACAGATCACATTAGCGCTTTCTGATCGTGGCTACTTTGGCCATATATGTCTCATGACGAATGTGACAAGTACACACAACTCAGAAGTCCATGTTAGAAGTAAGAGTAACTGATTTAGAAGTCATATTACAATACATTAATTCTATATAAAAAAAAATATAGGAAACGTGACAGCGCAAAATAGAGTTGGACCGCGAATCACCTCTGGCTCGTTTTTTAAATCATCTATTCTTTATATAAATAAATAAAATACTACTACTATTAAAGTTACAAAAATAGATATATATATTGTATGAGGATAAATAAAATTAAGTTTGCAACGAAATTTACTTTCATTACTCATCAACACCAATAGCGGTTTATGAATAATCTTATTTAATCCCAAATCTTGTTTGGTTCAAAATAAAAGTTTTTTCATTCGATAGTAGGTATTTAGCTCATGTGATATGCAAGTACCTAGTGTGAGTGCAGTTAATGTTGCTTTGGTTTATTATATTAAGATATTTTTATTATATATTTAGTTCCAAATTTTTTTTATTAAAGGTACCTTGTGTTGCAGGTGACGCTAGCAAAGAAGACATAGACATTGGAATGAAGCTGGGAGCAGGTTATCCGATGGGACCGTTTGAGTTAGCTGACTACACGGGCTTAGATACCAATAAATATGTTCTTGAAGTTCTCCATAAGCTAACTAACAATCCAGTCTTCAGACCAATTCCTCTGTTAGATAAAATGGTGTCTGAAGGAAAGCTCGGTGTTAAAACTGGTGAAGGATTTTATAAATACAAGAAGTAAATATAAACAGTATAATTTGTTTTCTGTAAGTAACTTATTATTTCTGTGAAAATATATATTTTTAAATAATATTTTGTTTTCATTTATTAATCATTTCGATAACCTAATCTCATCTCACCCTGCTCTTAGTTCATCTAAGTTGTTTTAAGTTTCAATAAAAAAAAACAGGTTTTGCTTATCAGAATATAAAATTGATTGTATATATAACTTATCAGAGAATTCACTGATATAATTTAAACTGTGAGGGTTTACAATGAAATGAATCGTTCGCATGTAGGTTTTGACTCCATTTCTTACAAATTCAACTGGCAACTGGATCTAAATTCATTTGACTCATAGTAGTCAAAAGACTTAAAAGTAAAATATATCTAATACGAACTTGAAGTGGTGATAGTGATCTATATCATTAACATAAAGTTTATAATTAATGGGGAAGGAAGGTTCTCGATTGGTGACCGCATAACGAATATTGCAGCTTGTAACAACTGCTACCTGGGGTAGTGACTACCTGGAAAATTTTGATTCACCATTGGTTATAAGTGACCCAGGACTATCCGTCGTGGATGTCTAGAAGGAATTCCTGTAACTAGTATTATTATATAGTAGAAAACGGAATAGGAATTTAAATAGAGGAAAATTTAATTGGTTTAAAATCTTTAAACATGTGCCAATCTTCATAAGGTAGACTGGGTACGAAAGTGATAGGGTACAGTTGTGACAGCTCGTATTAGCAAAACTATCAACGGGCGGCGAAAGGTACAAGGGTGAGGCGCGGCTTGCACGTACGAGTACCAACGCGTTTCAGTGTTGTGTTGTGTTGTGTCAGTCGTCCCAGGCAAACATCGCTTGCGAAGACCCATACTGTATTTTGGTGACCAAAAGTAAGTTTTTTTGATTGTTTTTCTTTGTTAATTGTGTTTTTATTTACAAATTGACTTTGAATATTGTTTTTTTTTTATTATCAATTAGACTTAAGTCGATAAAATAATAGGAGTTATTCTTTCAAAAAAATATTTTATATTGTCTTAATAATAGGTATCTAATATTTCTAAAGATAGTGTGGGGACAGTTGTGACAGCTTTTGTGGGTACGGTTGTGACACAGGTTACAGCTTGTTTTTATACTTTCAGATGTCTAGAAAACGCGTGAGGAAGACTCGGAGAAGTCAGAGCGACTTATAAAACTATGCAGCTACTTATGAAAATGTTAAACAGGGTACTTCTTTACGTGTAGCTTCGGAAAGACATGGAGTGAATCGTATGTCTTTATTATTTGATACTTATGGAAACGAGATAAAGCCAATGAAGATGAAGGTACAGGTTCTACTATTACAATGGGGCACGCCGCCCACAACAAAGTGAATATTATCAGACGATGAAGAGGAATACTTCTCTTTGGTTCGTGTAGCAAAGTATTTTCATAGTCGACCTGGAGAAACATGGGTGCAATACTAAGGAAAATGTGGCCTCTGGGCTCATTTAGAGTGCACAGACTGAGGTTACAATTATATTTGCCACAACTGTGATATGATGGGATGATTCTGATTAGGAGCTAAGCTAAGAACTAGGATCTCATTAAAGTTTTTCATATTTTTAAAGGTTTTATTAAGGTTATGTTTGGTATCAAGATATATGTTTTTGTTTCCATTTGTTAATAATTAGGTACATAAAGATAATTAGTAACGTTGATTTCATTTAAATAAAGGTGCAGAACTGTATTGAAACCATATTTGAGTATTATTTATGTATGTCACTACCGACCCCAATCGCAGAATAGGCACTTTTTCTGAAACTACTCTGTTAAATAACTATAATATCTAGCAACAAACTTTTAGTATTTACAGGAAGGCAATATGTATGGATTGGTAAAACTATGGATGACCAAATGAAAATTGTCACAAGTGTACCCAGTCTACCCTAGTAGGTACTACTATAATGTAGATATTTTTTTTGTTAAAAATATAGCACTTTCTTTGCAGCAGGATAACAAGAGTTTGACTTTAATTTTTTTCCCATTTGACGCCATAATAAACGCACAAAAGTGCAAATGTAAGTGAAATAATTCATTGCCGCGCCGAATTTTTGTAGATGACTGCATGGCGGTTAATTAAAATTGTGGTTTAACAATTTGGTTTCGCATTTTATTTGCATTTTCAAGTTTGAAAAAATTAAATTTTATACTGAAGCTATTTTAATTCTTGACAAAGAAACAATGAAATTACTTTTGTAACCATTTACATACAGCGCGCTGCCGTAACTTCATTTATCTGTTTCAAATGTTTTTCATGAATACATTAATTTTAGAATTTTTGGTATTTACCTATCTTTTTAGCACGCAAAAAGGAAAACTGCGAACATTACGCCCGTATTAGTCGGGGGCTGATTTTTATCAATTAATCGTAATTTTCAATTTTTTCCTGTTTTACAAGAACAATATTCGCATATAAGACGTATTACGATTTATCACTATTGACAAGCCATTTGCACGCGTTCAATTATAGATATCGGTACTTTATCTAAATTTTTATATCCAGTAGATATGTCTAATTATTATTTGTTTTGATAAGCGTTTATTGCTTACGACGGACGGGAAGATATTGCACACCCATATTATATTAGTTCGTCGAAACAGAGGACTATTCATCGTTCCACATAACGTTTATGAGGTAAATTATCTGAGGTACTACGTAATAACACAATAATGCTTAATCCGCTACACACGATTGTGCATTGATAAATGTTGTTTTCACAACACACGAAGTCGACGTGCCTACTGTCTCATTTTCCTATATTTAGTTTTAGTCACTGTCATTCCATGCGGTCTAACTAATCTAAGATGCACCCTAACCCAAGAAGCCTCGATCTCTGTTTACCACTTCAAGATGTAGTCTATTAGCGTGGCGTTAGACTCCGAGTGCCGGAATATTTTTTAATTAAAGCCACTTGTAAGTGTTTATCGCTCTAGTTGAACTCCACATAGCTACATCAATGCGTTGAAACACAAGGCACATTAAAAGAGGCCTTGTACAGTATGTGTGCGTGCTTGTGTGCGTTTGAGCGCGTGAATGGAGCGAGTATGAAGATGCTGCGTCCAATGCCATAAGTGCGATAGCAGGCACAGGATTCCAACTCGCACAAATCTCTCTTCAAGCCTTGCTGAACCCACCGAGGCAAACTAGCATGTTTCCGTGTTAAGGGCCTGTTTCCCCTTTATCCGACCAGAATCAATACTTCACGATCAATACAAAATATATTACTATAATACTGACATTGAAAAAATAATTGTTGTAAAATACGAGACATTATTTGTAGACTAGTGCACAAAACGGCATCTTTTTTTTCAAAGTTGGAAAATTGACGAAACAACTTTTTTCAAATGAGAAAATTCCAAACATTGCCTGCTTCTTTTTATTTGTGAAATCTCCATGGACGGATAGGCGTCCCTCAGTACCTTTGTAAACAGAATATTTCAATTAATATCCAGTTAGAAATTAAATCATTTTTCTGTTTGACCCTTATGTCGCATTGCTCCGGCAGGTGCCGCATATAGCGTACTGTATCATTACACCATACGCGAAGTCATTTAACGCTTTCTCCAAACAGGGATGCTCTCTGCACTTCGTGTCTTCTCGGCCACACTTCATATTGTTTAAAAATTATTCGACTCTATGGTCTCAAACTCAACCTGATTCAAACATCCATGTATATAAGTGTGCCCACCAAAAATCTCAAAAACGCTCAATTATTTTACGTTTGTTGTTTAAACCAACGTGCAATTTCGTAGTAGTGATTGCATCGCGAAAGTGTATATACAATATGGCTTCTTACACATATTTGTTTTGTCACAAAGGGCGTAGCACTCCAGATTCAAATTACGGCACACAGCTACGCCAATTTCATGGTTTCAGAAATGTATCTCTATACATCGCGAGTTTCAAATCGACACCGTTAGTTATTCGTTGTAGATATTTTTGTTGAGCAGACAGTCCCGGCTGCAGCATCAGTGCCATCCCCTAATGCTCCAGAATTAGCTCGTAAAACGCCCTACCATCCAACTGTCTTAAGTGTTAACTGTCAAAACGAAATAGAATATACCGAGTTTAATATCTACCTATACAATTTTAAGCAGTTGCATGTTCATTGGTCAAAACTGTATTGCTTACTGCATGTATGGTGACATCTAATTTATAAAATTTTAATATTTATTTAAGATCTTTATTAAACTTTTTAAAAGAAGTTCAAATAAATAGGGTGAGGCCACAAATTCAGTAGTAACTTAGATCCCATTAGATGCAAAATACTTTGTTTGTACGAATACAGGTGCGTAACGGTAAGAGGTTAATATCTGCCGTGACAGATTATTAGCCACTTTCAAAAACTATCAAATTGTGTAGAATATTTAATAAGTTTAGTTCATTAATGAAATACTCGGTATACTGCTCTTTAAGTGTATGTAAACTATATTGCTTTACACGTGTTTTGAATATCTTTATTTGCAAAAATAGGTGAATATTTCATATAAATGTGATGTAATATTTTAATATGACTTGGATTTTAGACGATACTCGAATCAAACACATCCAAGAAATGGTTAATTTCAAAAACTAATTTTGGTCTTCATTATCGCTCACGTGGACATAAATTGATTTTGATTCTTTTTTTACGTTTGGGAACTTTCTTTAAGTAGTGATAATTTTCTTTATTTGAATTGTCGTTTCGCTGACGGTTCCGATTCCCGTCTCGTTCCCAATTTTGATCTCAGTCTCGCTCTTAATTTCAATGTCCCGCTCCCAAGTCCAATTTCGGTCCCGGTACCGACTTCGGTTCCGTGCTTAATTCCGATCTCGATCATGCTCACAAAGTCGGAACTGACTCCGTCGCACTCCAAACCCGCACCTGGTCCAGATTTTCGATTCCAACGCCAGTCCCATTCCCAATTTCAATCCCGATCCCGCTCTTGGTTATACATTTATTCCGATTCTGGTTGTAATCTTGCTTTTGATCGAATCTTTTATTACTTATATTGATTATGTGACATGTGGTTTCATCTGCATGGATTACTTTTTTCATTTTGTGTCGCATTGTGATTGTGTTGTTCACTCTCATATATGGGTGAGTATATGTATATATGTACATGAGGATATCATATATGTAATTATTGTAGTGTCTTTCTAATCCTGAAGCGTAAAATTACATATATCACAGACTAATATTATGAAAGTGAAAGCATGGATGTTAAGCTGTATATTTGTTACCACTGAACCATGAAACTACTAAGGATTGTAATGAAACTAGGCAGATATAAAAAAAATATCAAAATAAAATATAATATTTATTATTTTGGTGTAGTGTGTCTTTTGATTAGTGACAAATTTACAATTAATTTATTTACTTGTTCCAGAGATTACTCCCTACGATAAACGAACAAATTATATGTCTTTATAATATTATGCCGTAGAAAATTATTTTATTTAACACAATTCTGATACAATTTTTTTAATGTGTACGAGTCAATATATATATGGTCACGGTGTATTTGATTTTTCGCAAGTATGTACTTTCAAAGTTATGGTTGGGGTCAAACATTTTAAGGGTTTTCTTCATAACATTAAAAATGTTATAATAACATACATTTTAGAAATTAGGAAAATCGACCTTAAGTCGTCTCGTCCGTTTAGGTAACTGGTTAATATGACCACGCGCCAATTTAATAGTCTACGTGAACTACTCTAATAGCTAGTCTAAGATCCGTCACACACGTTTTATCAGAAACCTCGTAGTAAAAACGGAGGTGTTTGATTTTTTGATTAGAGTACAGCACATTAAAAGGAATATGGAGTTTCTTGTCGTGTGACGTGCATGACTCGAATACATTAAAATTTCACATCCTTTTTGATCCATTTTTGCACCTTCATTAATTTCATATTTTAGTTTCGTCGATCCATGTAATAATGTACTTATATGTCGACTAAAATCGAGGGGAGTAGAATTTCGATAAGTGTTGTCCTTATTGGTTAGGAAAATCAAAAATATTAAACGTGCTAGGAGAAAAAAAGAAACATGGAAGTGAACAAATAAAAATGTTTGTTTATTTGGGTTTTTGTTTACGACTGATGATATGAGCATGACAGAGATTGAAAGGAGAGTTAACTGAGGAAACGAATGGCCTCGCTTGCGATTAACAGTAACTTAATAGTAACAGTAGATTAACAGTATGCTCTAGTTTTTACACTTAAGTATGGCAGTGAAAATTCGGGTAGTTAGAAGAAACATGTAAAGTGGAATTTGTGCAGTGGAGATGCGCTCTCAGCTTAGTATGTGTGGAACGTTCTCGAAATAGATCGTTTGAAAGATGAAGGTTTGCCCATTTATGCTCAACCCATTTTCATTTAGTATGAATTTTCATTCATACTAAATGAAAATGGGTTGACTAAGCCAATGTGTAGAGCTATGTGTGATGTAAGGGACGGGAAGATGTGTCCTAGAAAATCTCGTACTTTCCAAATTGGTGACGTATTAAATAAAGGGTTAAATTTTGGGAAATCGATGAGTTTTAATAAAATTAAAATTGAAAAATATTTCGATCGTACAAAACATTTTAAATGTGTATCCGGAAGGCAGTTTTCGATTGTTGAATATCAGTGAAACATCGTTTATATTAACTATTTGAATGTGATACAATTATTTTGTGGTACTTATGCAAATAATTAGTTATTTTCACTGCATATGGTCTAATATTGTTATAATAAAAACATATTAATAACTAATTTTTATTGTATTTTTTTCCAAAATTCTTGTAGGTGACGCTTCGGCAAAAGATATTGATACAGCTATGAAGCTAGGTGCGGGCTATCCAATGGGGCCGTTGGAACTGGCTGACTTCACAGGACTGGACACTAAACAGTCTGTGTTGGCGACGCTGTACAAAGAGACGCAAAATCCAGTTTTCGGACCGATAGCGCTGTTGGATAAGCTTGTGGCTGAAGGAAAGTTTGGTAGAAAAACTGGAGAAGGCATCTATAATTATTTGGAGAAAATATAAGAATTTTTGTTGGATTTTTTTGTTGATTTCATTTTATTTAATAAGCGATAACAATTAGAATGTATGAGTTACCGCTCAAATTTCACATTCCTCATTCAATTTATTAACGTAAATTTAAAAATAATATCTACTGATGTGTAGTTTTTGAATCGTGAATCTTGGTTTTGTACACAAAATTAGTAGAATATAGTAATATTTAATAACAAACGAAGTCTTTTTATAAAGCCTAAACTAAAGTATAATTTGTTGTAGGTATATAATTTTAATATCATCGAGTGTTATATATAAAAAATAAAATGTTTTTAATTTATCGTGCGTTTCTGTATGCCACACATTCTGTTCCCCGCCTACAAACTAAATAGACGACCACAGTACATAGCCACGAACTAACGAAGCGCGAAAGTGAATGAACATTTAAATTAAAAACTTGTTCGCACACGAAAGGATTTTGTTGAAAAAATACGAATTTTCCCTATCGATCCGATAACGGCACGTCAGTCTCGAGTTAATATCTGATATGATATGATATTTCCGCGGTTTGGCGCTCGCCGCCGGCGCTGGCAAATAAATGGTGCATTCTGAGACAATACTTCGTTTCCTGCGAACCGCTTCCTTTGCATTTTATCATTCAGCGGTATTGCGGTTAGAGTGACGGTTGCATTACAGATTTTCCTTAAATGAACGATGAAACGGTGCGCGTGCGACGGCAAAGGTCCATATATCAAGTGCACTACGGGCTCAAGAAGGAGGTCAAGAAGGAAATGGCCAAGCCCATCCCCTACCTAAACCCGGGCGCGGACATAACGGCCTACAACTCCCAGGTGGCGGGCCATCGGCAAACCGAGAACAACAAGTACTTAGGTGAATATTGTTTGTGTTAATTACTCGCTTACTAATTACATAATGTCATAAGAACAGGTCATAAAAAAATACATTAATTTTCTAAATATAGTTAACGTTTAATTTTTTAAATATTGTTGCACGAAAAAAAAGTATGTTATCATATACATGTAACTAAATTGATACTATATTGAATCTTTTCTTTGTTTTTTGGTGAAAAATAATTATCTTTTTTTAATCAATAATGTAATTGCATCGCATTGACTTTTATAAACATTCGTTGTGTTCTATGCGATATTTCAACCATGTAATGGCACAACAGCTAGTGAGTAATTTAGTTCAACTTTGACTAGTAATTATGATGAAATAAATGAGTGCAGATTGTATAAAAAGATAATAATAGATATCTTATGTTTTAAGGACAATGTTTTTATTGCTTTTAATTTCAATTACTTTTTAATATAAACATTTACTCAGGATTATTCAGTAGTTTCAGTTTTGATAATATAATAATCAAGCAAACAAAACTCTTGAAGTACTTACTAGAAGTATCGAAATGCCAACTAATATTCACAGTAGATGCGCGTGCGCCGATAATCCACCGCCAACAATCCATTAACATTAACAATAATATGTATGAACATTTGCAATAATATAATACGTAATTATTGTTGGAAATATTCATATTACACATTTTCGTATTAAATAATGTATTTGTATCTTTTTGTGTGTGGAAATATTATAAATTTATTTGCGGCAATTACGACATTCGTCCTGTTTATATCCACCTCCAAAGCTTTTTATAGATTTTCAATTAAAACACTATGGATTTTTGTGAAATCTATTTGTAATAATCTGTGAATCTTCATTCGAGAGATTTTGATACGAGTGTACTGGCATAACCCATCGAATTAAGTGTCATCGTTTTATATTTCTTCAGTAACGAATTCTATATGGTAATTTTTAAAACGAATGGGATGACCAATCGAAAGCCCGATGACGTCGTTTCTGTGCCTGACGGAATTTTTTTCTTTTTTAAAGCTTCTTTGTAATTTTTAATACCAGTGATAGTGAGAATTAAATTTTAGCGTCAATCGATGTTTCAAAAAAATATAGAATGATATTCATGCATCCTCTACTTCGTCTCAAAAAATACTACTGATTTCATATTCCATAAAAAAGCAGATTTGATCAATGAGAGCTATATAAGGAAACACGTTTACTATAAATACTTTATCGTATAGCATTTTCGATTAAACAAAAGCGGTGTAACGTGTTAAATGGCCATATTTTACTTATATCACTCGGTGTAACTTGGTACCTTGTTGTATCAAATTATTCATCCTACTGTTCAGGTACTCCTTCCCACAATCGTCCCGTCAGGTCGAGAGGCCTTAGCCCTTAGCGTTGTCCCGGCGGAGTCGGAGCCTGCGACTGGCCGTCGTCGTCGACGCAATGACGACGTTCGAGATCAATACTTAACCGTTTCGAGAGAAATATAGTTCAATTCGACTTAAGATAAAAACCCATACTCCCATAGTCAGGGTCGAATTCGGACTTTCTAATTCGGAGCCGGCACTTTTAAATCACTGATTTATCGCCACTTTTGTATTGTATTACGAGTTTACCTCATCGAATGACAAAAAGTTAATATTACTAAAATCTGTAATTTATATACTTTATTACGCTGCAGTAATAGAATTGTACGAGTCTAGATCTCGCTTGCCCGACTCGAGTTAGAATTTTTTAATGCCTGTTTTAAGATATGTATTGCCTTAATTAAAGATTAGACTCGGACGATTAGCCGTGCGCGGCGTGTTACGGGTTTGCCGTTGGAATATGATAACTTCCCGCAGTGCTAATAAACATTAAGTAAACATAAAATAAACATTTTCATTTAAATGGGGCCTTTTAAGATTGAAACAGGCAATTCTTATGTGTAATAGAATTGATAGTTTAATAGTGTAGGATACATTGTCTGCCGTTAGCTGAAGATGCAATAGACGATAATTTGCAGCGCTATTATAATACACATTTTGCAACAAATAAATTTCATTAAAAAATGGGTTTTTTCCATTATTTCAGTAATTATCTGTTTTATGAATTTAAAATTTAACTAAATCATAACGTTTCGTATTTACTTAGTGTTATACAGCAGTACAAAATGTGACGACATCTTCCAAGGAACCAGGAATTGTGTGTAATTTGCTATTTAAATAAATTTCCAGGTTTACTGCAATGTAACAATGGAACAGTCATGAAACCGATACTGCAGGAGTCCCAACAACGGGAGGTGGATTTTTACAAGCGCGTGTCGACCAGCGACGACCCAGACCTGGTGGAGCTCAGGAAGTACATACCCAAGTACTTCGGCTGCAAGAAGTACACCTACGACGGCCACGAGAACGAGTATATCATCTTGGAAGACCTGACGGTGAGGATGTTGGAACCCTGCGTGATGGACGTCAAAATAGGGAAGCGGACTTGGGACCCGTTGGCGACCCCCGACAAGATCGAGAGGGAGAAATCGAAGTATGCGGCGTGCAAAAACGAATACAGATTTTGTATACCGGGATTCCAAGTGTTCAAACTGAGCAATGGCCAGCTGCGTAAATATGGAAAGGACTACGGGAAAAAATTACAAGGGCAAATGGTCATTGAAGGTGAGAGCTTGTTGTTTAGTGACAGCGGCGCCTTTTAAGTGACGAATACTGATAGGTGTTGAAGCGCATGTGATTTTGTATTTGTAAATAGAATTTGTGCTGCCAAAGTAAGAAAATAAACAAAAGTATAAGACCCTTTTTGAATAACTCCACGGTCTCTTTTCCAATTTGAAGTAGGTAGAGACGTTACACTTGGTACTCATACGTAAGAGTAGTTTTCACCAATCTAAGGTTGACAACCGTTGAAGTGTAAGTTGCCTCACAATGTTTGCCTTTACGGTAGGCGAGTGCTAGATAATGTTCAATAATCAAATATACTCAAGTTTACAAAAATATATTGGTATTCTTTCAATGAGAGTCATTTTTGTGGGGTAAATTATAAAATTAAAAAGAGATTTGCAAACATATGTGCCATATCAAATAAAACTTTTACAGTATTGCAATATTGCAGTAAAACTTATAAGAAGTCTATAGCTTACTTCGTTTCAATTTTATTCCAGTAATACCAGTATAAACTGGCAATCACTAAGTATGTACTTAAATAGTTAGTGAGTGCCAGTTTATATTGGAATTTGCATTAATGCGATGCAATATTGATGTCAAGGACAGTTCAAAATATTAAACTTCCAAATGGCTACTATCACTCGTTCGTCGAAAATAGACAATATATCCGACATTTACCCTCTACAATCCGGTACCGTATACGCCTTACAATAAACAAATTTACGTCAGATAGAAAAATATATGATAGTATTTAACATATGGAACCCTGTCCACGCGAGTTAAATTCGTACTTGTCCGGTTTTTTTGTCTAATTCTTTGTAAGTAGTAATGTTAGAAAAAACATAAATTCTCGGTTTCTTTACAGTAATAGGTGAACCTTCAGATAGCTATGAAAGACCAGACAATTAGATAATTGTGTAAAATATTTTCACTTCTTTTCAGTTGATGAATCTGTTAACCACTATGTCATTTATTTTTATGAGAAATCTAGTTGAAATTAAAGCAATTTAGGAAGTTAATGGATATGATGAGGCATGTTACATTATAAAGAAATCTGCTGTGTAAATATATGATAGTATTTGTAGTTATGTAGTTGATTTGTTTCAAGTTTGAAATATGACTAAATTGATATTTTAGAATTATACATACTTAGAATAATGTTTTTGTGACCATGTGTAACTGAATAACTTCTTAAGAATATCCTATTTTCTGGCGAGTTTTTAGTACTATGTAGATATTTAAAAATTAAAAAAAACTAACAAGTGTGTGTGAAATGCACATCGAGCATTCTGTCCAATGCTTGAAAAGTACGTGTAAGCCTAAGCGATTATGATTCGAAAAAATGCGAAAGAAAAGAAAATATGAATTATTACAGATTAGAAACTTTGAAGATAAAAGGGAATGGCAACCCTTCATACAGTTTTGAGAAGAGACCAAAAGTAGTAAGGCCTAATTATTTATTTAAATTTATATGCTTTAAGGAAAGATTTTCCATTTAAATCACATATGATATAAGAACAAACTATACCACTCAAACTATACAAAATGAAAATGTTTGATGTGGCCGATTTAGAATCCAAATAATAGATTTTCTCGAATTTTTTTATTGGTAATAACATCTGGCATAAACAGCTATTTAAGTCGACGATAAAAGTGCCCTACTGTAGATATAACAATTTCACTAGTTTGTCCTTTACCTTTTGAGCGCAAAACTCTCAAAACATATGCCGGTGTCTTTATAAATCCTTTTTTTTATAATTATATGTGTACATATTCGTGTGTGTCAAGTTTGTATCGCCGAACTGCGGGAACATACCACTTTCATAATCTTTTGACATGAAAAAGTCTTTTCGACAGTTAAATACAGCGATAACCAGTAAGTTTCTTATTATGTTAACAAAATGCCGTCAATTTTCAATTGCTGATTAGTACAAGACTAATTATGCGATAACAACGGTTGAGGCCACAATGTATAAAGCCTGTCTCTGTGTGTGTATCGTACAGCGTTGGTTTTTCTCGTAATGTCATCGAGTTAGTGTGAGCGCTTGCGCGAGAGTGTTGTGAATTGCGTTTTATAAAATTACTAGCTGTCCCACCTGCTTCGCTGAGTAATTTTATTTATAAATAAAATGGCAAAGGATTTACGGAATTCGAAAAATGAGTAGCCTAGAACCATCTACAAATCATCCCGCATCGAATGGTCCCAGTCCCATGTCTATACGTTTAGTAGTTTTTACGTGATTGGCGAACAAAGACAACCTACTTTCATTATATATGTATAGATAATTCAATGTTAAGTGTAGCGTAGAAACGCGTTTAGTTAGGACATCGATTCGGGCGTCTTTATGAAGAACTTGAGAAGAACTGCTAGGACTCAATATAAAACAATAAAAATATTTATCGAAATTTATGAGCAATCAGTATTAGTTAAATTGAAAATTGCAAAAAAAAATGATGATATCGTCTCGTATGTCGTAAAGATGCGCGCAGTCATAGAAAACGCAAAACGCAAAGGAAAGCTCGCATCAAAAGGAATTTGAAAAATCAAAAAAATCGTACGTTCAAATGTCAGTGTATTTTTATGATTTTATCCTGACGTTTTAACCGAAAATCTATGGTGTGGACCTTGGTTACGACTTAAGGTTTTTTATTTCATAGGAACGAAGAACTTATAAGCCCCCACGCTAGCTCATTGCAGATTAGGGGACTTTTTACAACCGTTGTCACTATTGCGGTAATAACGGTGGCTTGAGTTTTTTTCAAGCCATAGAGCACTTGGTTTAATTTGATTAAAGTTGAAAACTTATCAGTTTAACGTCAACGTCGTGATAAATCGGCCATCATTGCTTTTTTTTTCATATCGCAGATACTGGATTCTTAGGTGTGGTTATTTGACACATAACTTACGGTTATTTTCCTTAAAATCTAACGGTGTTACGTTCCAGCCATTCGCACATACTTAAACGGGGCGGGCGAGTCGGGCGTCTGCCGCGCCCTGCTGCTTCAGTTCCTGGCTCAGCTGTGGAAGATTCAACGCTGGGCGAGTCGGCAGTGCGCGCTCCGCCTGTACGCCACCTCCCTTCTGCTGGTGTATGACGCCGAGCGCGTGCGCCGCTGCTGTCGCGATAACGACTTATTTGCGTTAGTATACACAGTTGGTGTAGCTACTGTCATCCATCGGCGCTGTTCTGTGCCTTGTAGCCTATTTGCGCATAGATGTCTCTTTTTTACATTAATTTATTAAAAAATAAATATTTCTTTTTATATGTGATTATATTAATTGGTATGTCTTGTTCCACTGATGGACTAGAAGTTATTTCGCAATAAATTAGTGTAACATACTACATTTTTAATTTTAGATTAAAAAAAAAATAAAAGAGATTACTGTATTACTTTATTTACTATTCAATAGCACATGTTTTGTAGTAAGCAGTAATAGACAATGCAATAGTGATATAACAGCAACTTGAATTTCTTCATCAGAAAGAAAGAATTACTTTTTTGAATTTTTATTTACAATATTACCAATGTCTGTGATTTTTTCGGAACTATTGAATCCAAATTTCAAAACAATTTGAACCAATAATTTTATTTGTCCCGGATAAGGCAATTTTTTGTTTCCTTAATTTCAATTATAATTGCTATCAATTTGCTTTATTAAATAGTTTCACAGTAAAGCCCTGTGATTAACAAAAAAAACATGTATCAGCATAATTTCGCATATCAGCGTAAATAAGCGTTCTGTTTTCTTCATTTTTATATAAAATTCTTAATATCAACTGTGATACACTATGATTAACTCAATCTCTAAAAATTATATGATATGACTTATTAATATTCAGAAAATACTGCTAACATTTATATCTATTTGAACAGAAATATATGCAAATATATTTCTCTTATATTCTTTTTTTTTTTGTAATATAAAAATAGTGTATTGACTAGATGTTACTTGGGAACCATTTATTTGTATCTGTTAGATGTATACAACGGAAGCTCAGATGGACTAATTGTTTCATTTGTACCCTCCTCTTAATTACTGACAGTACTTTGAGTTCTTCAGCATATCGAGCATAAACAATATTTTCATATGCAGAGAGCGTTGTGAAATGGTATCTGTTACCTGATAGCATCTGTGCCTCCCACAAGCGGATTTTGTTCTGAAACGCTTTCAAATAGCTGTACAAATCATTTACTAACTGTCCTTGTTTGTGAAGTTTAAAATTTAAATCATTCTAATAGCTTGTAAGGTTGACCAGAAATGCTAAGTCACATATCCATTTTGGGTCACTAATTCAGATAGTGGTTTATTCTTTATTTGTATAAAATCTGCTATCTCATTTCTAAGCTCATAAAACCGTTTCAACATTTTCCGTTTGCTTAGCCATGTGACTTCACAATAATATGTTATGTTGTCATATTCGGCTGATATTTTATCCAAAAACACCTTGAACTGACGATGGTTAAGCCCTCGGGAACGAATAAAATTGATGATTTTTACTACCACATTCATAACATTCTGGAGTCGAATTGACTTAGAACACAAGTTCTGTAGATGGATAATGCAATTAAGGACTATCAAATCATTTTTTTGCCCATTTAATTCAGTTGCTTTTTCATTCAAAATTATGATGAAACCTTTATGTAAGCCGACCATAGATGGTACACCATCTGTCCATACTCCAACTAATTTTGACTCTGGCAATCCAAAACTTGTGAATACTGTTTGAACTTCATTAAAAATGTCCTCTCCTGTAATGGTTCCGTTTAGCGGCTGTAAAGCAAGAACTTCCTCAGTAACAGTGAACTCTTTATCAATACCTCGAATAAATATAGCCAGTTGAGTTGTGTTAGACAAATCGGTGTTCTTGTTTAATGCTATGGAAAATGATTCAAAACAAGCCATACGGTCAATCAATGTTGTTTTTATATCATTAGCTTCATTTCTATTTGTCGGACAATAGTTCGTCTTGACAAACTAATTTTTAAACTCATTTATTTTTCAGGACACAAAACACTACAAACTTTTAACATACACTCCTTGATAAATTCTCCTTCGGCAAATGGTTTTAATGACTTCCAATTTAGAACTAACTATAAAACTAGCATTCACATTATCAAGTTGTGTTCTTTGTTTATGAAACATTTGCTGCTGTTTTCATTCGATAAACTTAATAACAAAATATAATTAATAAGCACTCAAGATGCACACAAAGTCACAAAGTAAATTGACGGTACTAGCAGTTCGCTAGGATATCGCTTGTCGAAGTTATCACCCCGGTAGCTCAAATAGGACTGAACTAAAGTTCGGGCGATCCACCCGCTTATATAGGCAAAATGAAAGAATGATCTAGAATCGTCTAGTGTAGAACAATGGAGAAGCAATAATCTTTTGTCACGTCGCCAGTGAAGCGGCAAACATCAAAGGCCGCCTCACTCTTTGATGATCGCCGCCACTCGGCTTGCTCGCTCACTTGATTCCGTGAGTATGAGTAAGTCGTGTAATATTTATATTTTGGGTTTTTCAAAATGTATCGCGGGCCGGTGTTTCCCACATGTGGTATAGAGGATATAGGTAAGCTCCTCCATGCTAAATGCAATAGTTGACAAAACATATTTGTAAGAAAAAACATTTAGCAGTTTGATTTGGATGCTTATGAATGCGTTCTCGGTACACGTTCATAAGTGTTACTGTTTTTATGATCGGTATTAGAATTATTATAAGAGAGAGTTTATCATTATTACATTTCTCTCATCTTGGATAACATTTGTATAATTTACATGTTGTAAATCTATCCATCATATATATTAATTTTAGAATGACTAAGGGTATCTTTAATTTTTTTTTTCAGGTTTAAGCTAAAGTGCACTTCACCGGCACCCGGCGCACGCCGCAGGTCTATCCATTCAATGCACTCCGTGGAAACGGCAGGTTCTAATTTCAGTGGGCAGATTACGGCCAAGGGGCCCCAGTACAAGAGGGTGCAGTCCGTCTCCACCACGCCGCTCGGCCTAGTCCAGAGCAGTTTTGTGCCGCCGAACACGGCTTCGAACTCGCCCTGGAGCGAAGCGCTAAACAAATTGCATCATAATCACTCGTTCGATCATAACTATGATGATAAACTCTCGAAGATTAAGATGAACTATAGGGCGGTACTCGATCAGCTGTCGAGCGACGAGCCAACTCCCAACTGGGGAACCGTTATGATTATAGATTTTGCGCATGCGTTTTTCAACGATGACGATGAGGCCGCCGTCGACGATAATTTTAAAGAAGGAATAGACAATTTCGTGAGGATTTTTGAAACTTTACTGAGAGAAACTGACGACCAAGTGTTTTGATATTGCACTATGATTGTATAATTATATGTAAATATAACAAATAGATTACATGGTTTAAGAAAATCCGATTGTTTTTGAGAAAACTATATAATTATTAAAATGTTAGTTTTTTTTTTGATCATTTTCATATTTTTTCTGTAGCACGAATTGCTGTATTTAGAATGACGCATTACCCAACATTGCCTGCTTTCTGTGAGTTATCAGTTATGAAAATTACGTAATATAATCCCTAAATTAATTATCTGATAGAAAATATCTAGGCAATGCGAGATATGGTTGTATTGAAATGAAACAAATGCACATTTGCTTTCGCTTTATAAATATTTATTTCCGAAATCAGCCAAAGTTACTCCCAAATTAAAAAATAATTATATATCAAACTTAAATATTGTCTAATTAACAATGAAACTACCCCAGCCCTTCGAGGTTACATCCAACATCAAGCATGAAAAGGCTTTGACATGGATGTAGCCACGGCACCAGTCGGGAGAAATGAATTTACTTAAGCACATTAAATTATTGGATACAAATTGTAACTCGTTCCACTCGCCGATTTAAATTTCTTCTTTATTATTTGCAACAGAAATTGATAATTTCCTTAACGCGTCATATTTGAATTTAATAATAAACCGTTTATGTAAACTGCAACAATTATGATAGTCTTGTCTTTTACATAATATATGTAAATCTCAGTAGGCACATATAATTTTATACAAACAGACATAATTAGATAAAAATACATCAATTAAAAAAAAACATATTTAGACTTCATGTAGATGTTAAGCAAAAAATTTTATTAAATTAAATATAGCAAGACACTATAGTGGAACGAGTCTAAATCAGAGTAAAATTCTAGCATGAAATAAAGCACCTCAACAATAAGTAATGATTTTTTTTTATAATTTTCCATTTCTTTAAAAAATACACACACGGCAGAACAAATTTAACATTTCCCTCAACATGTACCTCAAACTACTTATCACAATCTCTATGACTCCACACTCCAAACGCGGGGACGCGCTTCAATTTTACATTTATAAAATTAAGCCATTCCCTCCACAGTCCAACCTGAATAATTAGTAGAAGCATTTACAACTAAACTATAAAGATTATTGAATACACTATGACGAGAGAATTTGATAGTGATTATAATTAAATTAGAAATTTGTTAAATCCGCAGCCCGCAAACATATACAGTGATAATTAAAATTGTTACAATCATTTAATTGGTGAATTACATAAGCCCCACACTACGACACGATAAGACACTTCACAATAATATCATCTGTACTTTCAACAAATGTAACAGTCCATAGACAAGGCAATTTTTATTCGGCTCTCACATTGACCACACACCACTTGTGGGGCAATTATTTATCATTTGAGTTACATATAAAGTACATTATGATGTAAGTTGTATATTTCAACTATAACGTGTATGTCAAAGATCAGTCAATCAACATTCATCGCATAACATGTACAAGTAAACAAAAAACATTACAATTTGGTCGTTAATAGTTTTTTTTTATTACTTTGTCATATTTTTTATCAACCATTAATTTTGGTAGTTTTTGTGGTCAATATATGAAAGTGTGATGTGGTATGGTGTGATGCGACGCTTTTCGGTTATATTTTGGGTAATTTGGGCGCGGCGAGCGGCGGGTGCTGTCGCGCGGCGGCCAGCGCCTTGTAGTCGTAATGACAGCCGTGTGCCTCAGCGTAGCGGTGCGGTGCGCAGAACTCTCCCCCGCACCGGCACGTGTGCACCGTGGCTACAGTCAGACGACGGCGGCACAGCGCACACCGCATGCGCCCACTTTTTTTGTCCTGCGGCTGGATTTGTGCCAGCGGTGTGGCCGGCGCTGGTGAAAGTGAGTTTGGTGCCAGTTCAGAAAGAGCGGCGTTGACTCTGCGCTGACGCCGCTCGCTGCCGACTTCGAGTGCATGGGGAGCGCGGCGTTGTTGATGTAGGCGCTCGTCGCTGAGATGCAGATGCTCAGTGTTTGGATGTCGACTAAGGGCGGGTAGTAGCCGATTGCGGCGAAGCGCTTCAAGATCGGAGGTGCTGCTCGAAAACACGGCGTCGGAGAGCGGCGGGTGCTGCCGCGGCGGCGGTGCGCGGAGCTGCAGCGATGACGCCGAGTGTGGCCCCGCCGACAGCCGGCCGCTCGTCACGGCGCTTGTGCCTCCGCCTCCGGTAGCCGTTAGAGTCCCACCGGTGCCGCCGATCGCGCCCCCGACGAGCTGTGAGCTAGAGCCGAAAGTGCGTGCTCGCCACCCGCTCGCTTCGCCACTTACTAGAGGACCTATGCACGAAATTTTTTTTTTAGTAAAATGGTCAATCAATTTTAAAATGAATTATTTCAAAGACTTTTAAGTTCATACCCGTTACAAAAAATGGTAAATTATACAATATGTAAATGAACAGCACCATATCACTTACCTCTGTAATGGAACATGATATTTCTACTTAATCTCTACTATTAATTTTAAAAAAGGTACATTGGTTCATAAAATATAACACACAATTTAGTATTAAAAATAATTCGAGCAATCTGACACAGGTTGCTCGACTTATTTTCTCGCGCGCGCTTTAGTAAAAATGCGTAACTAAGTCATATGCGTGCCAATGACCTTAGATGTCAAATCACAACGAAAATATAACTTAGGTACTGAGCTGAATGTTGTTTCCTACTTACTGGTATCGTATCTATCACACTGAGTATACATTAACATCAAATCCAAATACTCACTGGCACAAAATAACCTCATCATTTAGGTTGCGTCGTGAGATTTTTTGGGCGTACGCTTTCGCATTGTAGACGCGTGACTGATCTTGAATTGCAAAGAAGTTAGCGGTGGGGAGGGTAGCGGTGACATCGCACTAGGCGCACATGAGTATATTATACAAGTGAGTTCATTAATAATTAAAAAAATTATTTATATATCTGGTTATGTTTATTTATTCTCTTATACGCTAATTATTATTAGGATAGGATACTCTATAATGGTAAAAAGTGACGCGGGTGCTGTTCATTTACGTGTTCTATTATCTATACACGTTTTTGTAAGCGGTAGGGCGTGATCGTCCTAGTGGACGCAGCGCCGGCGAGTTGTAGCAGCGGCAAGCTCTTACACTTCTACATTACAAGCCATTAAAAATGAGCAATTATTGTTTTCTTTTAAGAATTAAATATGCCCGCGATTTCCTCTACGTGAATTATAAAATGAATTTTGATTTCAATTTCTAATGCATTTTTGGTTTCGATCCTGTCTCGTTTCCAACCCCGTTCCCGCTCCCAATCCCATCACTTGTACCAATTATATAATTTACCTTTTTGTATGTATGAAATTTAGAAACACATTCTTTGTAAAAGCTTTGTAACATTTTGTTCATAAGCCCATCTGTCTGAGTAGACAGAGACTGTAAATCTGAAAGGTACAAATCTTTACATACCGGTTTCACTGAGATTTGTTATTATTATATTTACTGAGGGCTAAGTAATTTAAAAACTACCATAATCGGCTGTGGTAGGGGGCGGTGCGGCTGCTGCAGACAAGGCATGTGCGAGCGGCGCGTGGGTGCGCGCCTGCGGCGGGGCACGTGTGTGCGGCAGGTGGCACTCCTGGGTGCCCTCTTCTATAATGGCCGCCTCCTCTTTGACGAGCAGGGAGCTAGCAAGGGTATCGGCGTCGAGCGCATCGCGCAAGGAGTGGTCGGAGTCGGCCCGCACGCCGATCGGCGGTAGCAGCGCGTACCGGTCGGCGAAGGGACAGTCGTAGTCGAGACGCGTGTAGCTGCCGTCGTAAAGCGGTGTGAAGCCCTCCTCCGGCTCGCTACAAAGAAAGGAGCCGGCGCGGCAGTCGCGCAGCGCGCGCTCCTCGAACAGGCTCGACACCGCTAGTGTCTCTTCGCTACGCGTTTTTTGCATCACATCTTGAGTTTCTCCTGCAAATAATACTAAATTGAAAATTCCAAATATATAAAAGTACTTTCGCACATTACTACTATATTATTAAACATGGTCAAATTTACTAAAAATAATATAACATTTCTATGAAGTCACTGTTAAAAAACACTTATAAATACAATACCAACTAATAAAATGCTGTTAAAATATACCACTACAGAAAATGTTTTTTGATCGCTTTCATCATGGACCCATTTTCAGCGAAAACGTGAATTCGGTCCTAAATTCATGTCTTAAACTATAATAGGTCTACATGAGTGATTGTGTGGTGTAGATGGAGGTGTTAAAAGATGCACATGGACAAAGACTACATGACAGTGCCATTAAAAGGGTACTTTTAAACCTATCTAGATATTTTTCTTACTTTTATATTGAAGAATGATCTGGAGTACTTTTTCCATTTTGAAATTAAGTAAAATTTTGAAATGTTTAATTTTTTATCATTTCACCATTTTAAAATTTATACTGATATTGGTTTACAATTATTAAAAACTTTAATTTCAAATATAGATTTTTTTGGAATTATCTAAAAAAAAGTATATCAAAAAGTACAATTTTTGTTTTAATTCTTTTAGCTATTGAATTAATTTTCAATATACCCAAAGATTATGTAGAGCATGAGAAATTTTGATAAGTCTCTATGGCACTATTTTTTTAGTTATTCAGGAGCTTTAACCAAACTCCATCAATACTGCTATTCCACTTTAGTGATTAATTACATCACCTTTTCAAACCACATTATTTCTCACATCACTATTTCTACATCTAAATTTCAAGCACACCGCCATACATACTCTGAAGGGATCACATCTCATTCTATCAAAATATTGCATTGAGTCTTATTTTTGCTGCTTTTATACACTTCCTTCATCTTACTCAAATCACCCTTCTTTACTGGACTGATTAGTTAATTATTCTTACTATTTTCTACAATCTAAAACTCACAGACCAATGGTATCAGGATTACTCAGTCATCAATATACAGAAGACATTTGTTAAGTAATTCATCTAATCTTAGTCACCAATGATAATCTACAATGATAATAAAACTACTTAAACAACTGTACATAATAAGATTCACAGCTCTGATGCACCATCATTCATGTTTGATAATTCTACACCAGTCGAACCAATCAATGTATATCTCATCTCTTCTAAAACAGTCATTGAAATGAGTCTCAAAAATTGAAGTGTTCCTATTAATTTAGAGATCTTCTCCACTCTGTCACTAATTTCCAAATATGTGAAGGCAAGGGTATCACTTTTGGATCAAAAATTGCAATGTTTTCCTGAGAAAAAAATACATCCATACAACCCATACCATTCCCAAATTTAACTTTAGTCTCATTCGCCCTTTAATGATAATTTTCACATGCAGTTTGCCAAAAAGTTCTACGGCGCGATAGTTTTCTCACAACCGCCATTGAAATATTTCCTTTAAGCAGGGGCAATTAATAGTTTTGCCCCAGTCATCAGGCATCTTGCAGTTATTCCAAAGCTTATTGCAGTTGGTGTAGCGATTCCTGCTATCTTTTCTTTCATTCTCATTTCTGACAATTTCATATCAAGTAACTTATTAATTTTGATTTCATCATCATTTAAAAATTAATTACATTGGCAAATGTGCCACAAATACTTTATCGAAAAATATTTTATATTTTAATGGTGATTTGCATGGAAAAAAATGCTAATTGTAAAACTAGGCAAGTTTTGAGAGATAATATATGAATAATCTGACAAATTATATGGTTAACATTTTCTTTTAGTACAACCTGCTATAATTAATTTAATAATTTACATATGAGGTATAAATGTAAGTTGACCCATAGGTAGTACTTGGTAGTTCTTTGGAAGAAGAAATTCTTTTTTAAACTAAGAAAACAATTTTGTGGAGCAGTAGTCTAATGAAAATATATCATTGTCATCAAGAAAAAGGGCTATAACAAATGTATTCTTAAGGTATTCTAGTTTTATGAATAATGAAAAAGTAAGTAATTAGTGTTATTTAAAGATCATACCTCTTCTATCATTCTGATGGCGCGGCGAGCGCGGTTGGTGCGGCCTAATGGGTCGCGAGGACCGCTGCAAAGATAGTGTCTCCATACGCCGCCTCAGCTCCATCATCTTGCCCATGGTGACGGCGTTCTCGTGGACTGCACAGAGCCCATCTTCGCCTCCGCTACCAGAATCCGAATCACATTCCACACCATCTTCAGACAGACTCCGTAATGATGATGAGTCTGAGAGGGAAATTTTTAGTTTTAAGTCCTAGTGGCTGGAAAACATGTTTGATGTACTTCATTAGTAACAATGATATTAATATACTTTTATTACAATCCATAATTTTTTATAATTAGTGATACTGTTACTGACTGTAAAAGTAGTGTGATTATAATTACAGTATTACTTAAAAACATTTTCTTATTGAAGTCGGCTACATTCTATACTTTCAATTAGAATTAAATTCTACCTTAGTCAGCCATAACTCTAATACGTACTACATAAGACTTATGGTTAGGTACTTATTTGGCATCAATAAACACTAATTTATTACTGGGCACATGATTATTTGGACACTGTTACAAAATTAAAATTTGAGAGAACAAAAGCAGCAAAAACAAAAAAATAAATTGAATTCAAAATAAATTACTTTTGGAGAGCATCAACATTATTTGCATAATTATTATTCGAAATACTATCACATAGCTAATACGTTCACATATACCTTAAAGTGTTCAATACGGTGTTATTTAATACTTTTACTGTCATATTAAGGATCCCTTTGTTATGTCCACCTGATATTTGTTATTTACTTTTGTTTTATATTAAGTACTGGGGAAGTATTGTGTGTATAGAGCATATTCCGCATCATCAAATTTCAAATCATTGAACAAATAAGCATGACCAGGTTATAGGAATTATAAAGTACTCATGTGAAGTTAGGAATATTTTAAGTGTATGAAGATACAGGGTCACTAAATTAATGCTTACATTCTGGTTCCCACAGGCATCAGCTCAATGTATTAATTGGGTTGTATGTCGTAAATATAGTTGTTTTTTTGACTGCTGATACAAAGTTGCTGTAATAACGGTTAATTTTGACTAATATTTTAACCACTGTTGCCATTGCTGCTTCTATTCTTACCCAAAAATACAGGTTGTTAGTGATAGGTATAAGTACATTTTTTACCTTTGTAAAGTGTATTATATTACATTAAAAATGTGTGTATGGTTTTTATATGTGCAACTTATTAGTACCATAACAATTGTTTTAAACGAATTATCTCTAAAATAGACTTTACATTTAAGTGTGTAATTTTCAGCAGGAAATTTAACCGACAACTTTAAGAATTAGAAACATCACTGTAATTTATAGTTACAGACAAATATATAACAAATAATCCTTGAAATTTGATTAAACATGTGAAAAGGACAAAAGAAATACTTAATAATACAGAATAAACAAGTAAAGGCACTCACAAGTGTGATGATGTGTGAGAGGCGAGTAGGTGCCATCCTCGTTCTCCAGGACGCGCAGCACGCTCACGCGCTCGCCCTCGCGCACCACCACCACCGTCACCTTACACCCGCCCCCGCCGCCGCCGCTGGCCTCGTCTCTGTGGGATGAAAATCAGGAAAAAATGACAAAGACTCGATAAATCAATTTCCTTATATAATATTCTTTTTATAGTGCTGTATATATCATTATTATTAACCCTCAACCACTGACGTGTCATTTTGTTACACTACCACTGACGTACGTATGGTATACGTACGTTACTTTGAAGACGTTCTAATGCGTCAATTGAGCGTAACTTTGGTGAATACTGTAATCTACTTATTAAGACACATTCAAATGAAATAGGAATAATAAAAAAAATGCGATAATAATTATAGAAAAATATTTATTAATCAATAACCACTGAGGTAACCAAACTTATATAGACATTTTTTAAAAATCAACAAAAAAATATTCTCTAACAATAGGAACTTTTTTTTTTTGTTTTATTAATTACTTAGAACGTTTCAAATTAGGAAAAAAATCACAAATAACATAAATCACAATATAAGGCACTTTTTAACAACAATTGTTACAGGTCGGCTTAGAGGAGCACTGCAAGCAGACAGGTTAACGACAAACTTGACAGCCGTAGCGGGTTTTGCGACGTTTCAGTTTGAAACATATATGACAATTCTTCATGGTGTCAAATCGGAGAATTTCGTTGCTTGGTTGACCGATTTCATTACCTTTGTCCTTGCCCAAGATACGGCCAATGAGAGAGGAGAGCTCATGTTATAGTTGCGGCGTTGTGTACCTTCGCTCTAAGTGCGGCGTTACTAAACTTTTTCCAAGGATTTTCATGAACATCAGACGATTCGCAGAATCATAATTTGACAGTATAAAAGAATCGGCAGCAGCAATATCCAGAATCCTATAGAATATGACCAACGGCCATCGTCTAGACCTTCTTGCACAGCTGTATTTAGCACACTTTTCATTCAAGGAATCGACACCTCCTTTCGACGAGTTATAAAATGATATTATTTCGGGAATACCTTTAGTAGAATCCTTGCTTTCTATGTGATGCATCGATGATATCATCATGACGGTTTTGTTTTTTTTTGGCACATAAGACATTAGAGTAAGTTCTTTTGTGAAACCATATATAGATGACTGAACTTGGCGGTTTTTGGAAAGGAACTCCGGTGGAATTTAACTTTTATTTTTTTTCAGAGTTTCGACGTATGTTAACCCATTTTCTTTTAGTTCTCTACATACTTCAATTGAGGAAAAATAATTATCAGCAGTGATGTTGCGATTGGTTCCCATAATGGGTTTTGCTAATTGCAATACACTCTGCGTTGGCACAAGTAGTTGTTTTTCTTGATCGGTTAGTCCGTTCCCGTCACTGTTTTTTCCCGTATATAGGTATGCATTGTATAGATAACTAGTGGTACTATCAGTCAGACACTTTATTTCCAAGCCGTACTTGCAAGGCTTATTAGGCATGTACTTCTTCCATCTACACCGGCCTCTAAACGATACTAACATTTCGTCAATTGTAGTGTTCTCGCCTATTTTACAATACTTTTGACAATTGGCGATAAATTCATAAAACATATGTGAGATAGGTGCAGCGACATCTGACTCTTTTCTTGGGCTCTGGTGGATGCATCATCAAATCGAAGACTTATGAGGATCATCGCAAAACGTTCTTTAGACATCACTCCTCTAAATATATCTCTGCCTGTTCCGTCGGTAGCAAACAAAGCATTTAGGTCTTCGTCGTTAGATTTGAAAGCTGCACTAAAAATCAACAGCCCAATAAATGCATCCAACTCAATAGAATCTATATCTTTCAGTTCAGGCTTGCAATGATGCTTATATTTGTCTCTCATTAATTCTAATCTTTGGTTAGTGTTTTCTATAATTTGATACTGTCAGTTATAAGCAAACCAAATAATTGAGAAGGTAAACTATCAGGTGGAAAATCAATAGTGGCTATTGGACTCACGATGTTGTGTGCGGGTGTGCGTGTGGTTCTCGATGGTCCTTCTGCAGACCATTTCATGCAGCGTTTTTTCCCGTAATAGTATTTTCTGCGACGTTGCGTTCTATCACTTTCATCAATCGTGTCGCTCTCGCTACAAACGCTAACATGGCGGTCAGTTCGCCCGGCAATATAAGATAACGGAATGTCGTCTTCAGAAGATGCAGAATCCAAATCACAAGCAGTAGCCTCTTCATCATCACAATATTCGTCCTCGGAATCCACAACGCGATCCGATTGTATGTAGTCATTTTCATCCGCCGATGATTCGTCAGATTCATTAAGCCAAGATGCAATAATTTCTTCGTTTTCGGCACTATTCACATAGAAGCATAGAAGAAGTATTAAGCCGCTTACGGTTCATTTTATCTGCCGACAAACATAAACTAATATTTTTAAAAAATTACACTAACACTGACACTACGTCCCACATACGTCGGGTGGTCAAACTCACCTGCTTTGGAGCGCGCCAGACATCCGCTTCCCGCCGCCGCACACGCGTCACTGGCAACTAGGAAACTACCAAAAAGGACGCGCAGAAATTCCCGCGCAATTTGAAGTTTTGAACGAAAAACCGTTTGGGTGACGTACTACATACGTACGTCATTGGTTAAGGGTTAAGAGAGTATTGATAGTAATATTGAATCAATAAATTATGCATTTTTTTTTATAGAAACAACATATTTTGTAAAGGTAAAAAAAAGTTGAACTTCTTTCACTGCAAACTACTGAATAGTATTCATCATTTTAATTTTAAGCCAATATTGTTTCAATCCTAAAACCAGCTGAAAGATGGTTTGCACTGTCTTAAAAAGGGGTGTATCATTATTGTTCAATCCTACAACAATCAATATACTCAGGGACAGGCTCTTAAAGAAATTTGATTACTATCAAAACTTGTCTTATTAATGAAAGCTGAGTGTTGCCTTTGAAAATACAATAAAAGAATTTTTATCATCTAATGGCACCACCAAGAGGAGTTCTTGGTATGTAGCAGCACATTGTGCATGCTACAGAACTTACACCATGTGGGTACTTAGAGAATGAGCATAATATGCTTAGCGATATACACGACCAGCAGCTGTTAACGCCACAAAGTGGAATATCATCAACTTTAAATTACCTATTTACATTTGATTGCTGAAAATATGTACATAAAAAGCTTGCAGTCTTTATTATTCAATTGTTCATAAAGTATTATTTCAAAAATATTTTTTACTTTATTACATAAGACATTAGTAGCAGCATGAATTTAGAAATAATCATGGCAAAGTCTGAATACTTTTATATAGGTATTTAGACCTACATCTTTTCTCATTCTAACCGTGGTGATGTAATAAACCATTAAAAAATGGTGTTTTTTTACCTTCCTTTATAAAAAAAAGTATTAGGGTCTGTGCCTAATCCATTTTTTTAAAAGACCTCTATGACTATAAAAAATGTTTTGATGGTTTGCCCTCTTTAACTCAAAGTATCATTTTTCCATTTTGCAAAATAAGAGAAATATATGTTATGGATAACATATGCCTTGATTTAAATGAATATGCAACAGGTGCAGATAATCATTTGATATTTTATCTGTTATTTGCATGAGTTCATGAAATAGCTGTTACTTTGGTCTGTAGTCATGGACCATGAAGTCCGGAGGACTTGAGGACTTGAAGTCCTAGGAAGACTATGAAAATTTGTAGCAATGATACAAAAAAAATCATATATAGTACCATACAAACAAAATAATTGGGGATATGGCACATTAATACTGTATCATCTGCATATCTTGTGCTGTGGAGCTGGTGGCTTATGGAAAAGGAATGTACAATAAACATGTTGCAGTTATTCTTGCACAGTTGAATTATTAACCATCTAGCTTTTCTACAAAAATAAAAAATTCATTTATAAAATTATGTACTGTAGCTAACCAAATATGAAATGAAAATAATTGAAAAAATAAGCAAAAACCTCTCTAAGTTAGCTTTTAAAACACCTTGATTTAAAATTTTAAGATAAGTTTTCACTATACATGTACTTTCAGACAGAGTATTCTCATGAGTCAGATCATATAAGAGCCCAGTCATAATTTGGTCTTCATATGACGTCTAAGTGGCATATTTGTCTCCTTGCACAAAATGAGACTCGGTTCACTTTTTCTTGACTTACATTTCTTTTTTCTAGTTAACACCATTTTGTTTTTATAACATTATCTGCGTCAACTTGTAGTCACACTTGAGTCCACTCTGAATGGATGCAAAGGTACAAGTGTGCTTGGAACACGTGATTATACACTACTGGTAGTGTCCAAGTAGTTATAAAGTTCAAGACTAGTGGTCAAGACAACCTTTTACATTGAAAATTCTGTAAATTTAGTGTTTCTCTTAAATATGAGTATTATCATAATACAATAGTAGTGTAATCCAAACAATATAAACAGTTAAAAAAACATGAGAATAAAATGCAAAACACTTATTTAAATTAAACATTTGAGAGACAATTCTAAGCTTTGAAACAATAACATACTTTAAAGCAGTACATCAGTAGTATTTCATTACTTATTAAGTACATAGCAATAAATTGTATGAACCTGTTAGCATCGAGCAGGCGGTCCAAGTCACGACGTATGGGTGGCGGTGGCGGTAGACGACGTGTGGCCACGGGCCCGCCGCGCAGTGCGAGCACCAAGCGCAGCCGCGCGCCGTCGACCACCCGTTGTTCACGCAGAGACCGTCCATCTTCCAACTCGCGCAAGTTGTATAAAAGGTGTTGTTGACATACTGGAATACCTTTACATTAAAAATAATCTAAATTAATAAACAAATATATTAGTTGCATCTATTAAAATTAAATATTATACTGAAATCTCTGTACTAAATTAGAAATGTATAAATTTGGCATTCACTTTGACTAGGTCATGACAATCGCAATTGAATTGGATACAAGAAAAAGTAGATGGTTATAATTAGAGTTTTATAGTGTTTGGGCTGTGTTGAGTAATTAAAAATAATAATGATATAAGATTGATGATAAAACTTTTGGCATTCCTTAGTCAATTAGCTCTTTATTATTTTTGGTATGAAAGTCTATGTTCCTATTTGTTAAGTTATTTTACATCAGATTTTAAGCATATATAGAGGTAAGGAGACACATTTAACTTATGTAACAAAACAGTGATGGCATACATTAAATGGTTTAGGGTAGACAAAACAACAACGGTTGAAACATAACGAATATGTCACATATGGTTACAAGGAGAATGAGGGGTGTAAGGTGACAACGAAGTGGCCAATAGGTCTGAACATATGTCTCGATATAGTGATGTTCCCCATGCAGTGTTGTATATAGGAAACTATATTTCATTTTGGTACCCAAAAGTAAATATTTTTCTTCTGAGATTTATAATATTATTGTGTGTTCTATTTAAATCAAAGTATTGAGTACGTGTTTGCGATTTTCATGAAGGTTGTAGAATATGGAATAATAACTAATTTTTAAGAGAGTTTTATAAACTGTCTTTTACTAAAGGCAGAGTTGGAGACGGTTGAAACAAGTAAATATATTATTTTTTCTTATTTTCTAGATGCCGAGATTTTGCATAAGAAAGACTTCCATATAGCAGAGTGACTTGTTGAGATATAAAGATGCAATATGAGGAAGTTAAAGCTGGAGATTCACTACAAAAGTGGCACACAAGCATGGAATTAACTATTGTTCTTTCCTGAGATATTTATGAAAGCGACTTGCATCAAGTCATTATATTCAGAGAGCAGATCTGGAGAAAAGTGGATTCAATGCACCAGTTGTAAACAGTGGGCTAATGATAACTGCACAGACGGTGGTTTTAACTATGTGTGCCACAATTGCAACTCAGATTGATCCCTAGGCTAAATTTTTATTTGATTGAAGAACTGTTTCTTTTGTTTATTCTTTAAATTATTTTCATTTAGTTTGCTTTGTTTTAAAGAATGCTGTTGATATTTATTATTTTTGTTAATTGCGTTGTTTATTACTCATCAAATGATGATTTGAAATATCGTTGAGTATTAAAAACTTGAAGACTGATTAATATTGTCATATGGTGCTATGGTTATTTATAATTACAATTTATAGCAAATAAAATATGTTAAAGTATTATATTTCGTATTGTTTACATGTGTTTCAACTGCCTCTGGTAAGGGGACGATTGAAACAAATTGCATTTTTTTTAATTTTGTGTACATCTAAAAATAGCACACCAGGAACTAAAATGGAGTAGCCCTTTTCAGTTAGAAACACGCTCTTGAATTTGGCATCATCATTATCGCTATGTTTATAAACAACAATATCATGAACGATAAAACCCAAATCGTTATAACTGTACCCAATCCACCCTACTATTTACATGTTTTTTTTTCATTGTTATAAAATATCAGACATAGAAACAGCTACATTGATTTATTTTGGCTGTTTACATAGTCTAATGTTATGGGGAAACACGCTTTGGGGAAATGCCTTGCATTTTAATAGAATTTTTCATGATGTACAATCAAGCCGTTTGGGTTGTTTACAATCTAGGACCATGAATATCTTTTAGAACTAAATTTAAGTAAATCAGAATTTTAACACTGGCATTACAGTTTATATTTAAAATTTAATACATACACAAAATAAAATGTTGAAATAATAAAAGATATAGTGATTGACATAAACTTAATCTTGGGAATTGTGTTTAAACACCGTGCCTACATAGCTTGAAAAATTCATTTATGGCTACAGTATCATGTTCTGTAAAAGTTGTAACTTGGTAAAAAACTTCTTAGTATATAGAAGACAAATATTCATGAGCATAACCAGCTTAATTTCTTACTGAGTTGTTTTTGTAATCACTTGAATTTAATTATGTTTGTATGTATATGATGAAATTTGAAAGGAACCACATTCAAGTTTCTTGCTCATCCTTCACGAAGGAAAAACTGTATTCCGAATGCTGATATAAATATACAGTGACGCTGTTCAACTGTTATATAGTAGCCTCTGAAACGACATTTTGAATTTCTATTGTTTTATTTATGAAGTATGTAAAATATTTAGTGTACCGCATAGATAAATGCAAAATGCCTTTTTAACATTTTTTTTATCTGAAGCCATAGAGCAATCAAAAATCTACCTCACTATATGACTGTGTTATATTTTAATTACCTACATAGAGCAATGAAGAGCAAATAATTTCATGGCCCAATATATTAACCTGACATCATACTATTTAATTAGATTATTTACAGGCCTAAAATATTGCATTTGTATAAAAGAATAAAAATGTTCTGAATTTGCTTCTATTTTTACCTATAAACATTTATTCAGAATGAATTTGGTCATTTTTTACAAAGCAATATAAAACAACACCATTAAACCTAAAAATGTGTTATTGTAAAACATACAATTTGTAAAAAATTAGTTTCAGCATGGGCGCTGGTATAATTATTTTCAGGGTGATACAAATTAATAAAAAAAAAAATTATTTTGGTTTATTTTTTCCAGAACAGGCAAAACAGAGGTGGGTAAATGCACTCCCTTGTACCCATCTCCCAGCATTCATGAGCATTACAATTTAAAATTGCTGCAATTAAACATTGTATTTCAATTATTTGGAAATCTGGTTCATTTTCCACATTTTTATAACTAATATTAAAATATAAAGTATTGCAACAGTAACTACAAAACTATAATTACAAAATGAATAAAAGTTTGCCCTTTTATGTAAATGGTAATATGACGGTGTGATGGTGAAAGGACTCGCCAAAATGAATATCAATTCTCTACTATTATTAACAATGTAATGAGAAAAGAAAATATCAGAAATAGGATAGAGAAAATATTTTTCTCGGTAATAAAGTTATTATTTTACATCTACATCCAAGCAGATAAACTAATGTAACGTATAATAATATTTATAAATGGTTTATGGACATTCTATTCAATACAATTTTATCACGATCACTCAAATAGAGTTCATTATACTGTTAGATTGCCTAAATTTTAAAATGTTTATGTAAATGTAAAAAAAAAAAAATAATCTGGAAGTTACTAAAGTACATTACTAATAGATTAATGTTCAGTGTAAAAACGAACCATCTTAGATAGTAAGACAAAGAAGTAAATATAACAGATTACTGGATTATTCATATTCCGTTGTGTTGGTAAATTTTAAAGAACAATGTTTCATAATAGCCTCTAATCAGTATTCAAATAGAATAAAAAAAAAACTTAACACAGACATGATGTATTTCTATTTATATCAGGGCATTAATCACAATTGGAAGCAAGCCAAAATGTAATGTTAAGCCTTATCAGCTTTGTAAACAGTTCCGTAAGTTAGGTATTAAATAAGCTTCTCATTAAGTGTAACATCTGAAATCACATCATTACAGTGCTCAGTGCTTTTTATAAGATAGATGCTTTTGTATTGAACACATTCCCACATGAAGCATTGGTTTGATCATGAGATAATACTTGGCATGATTTCAAAGATGCAATGTAAATCTCATTGACCCGAGATGTAAACTTTTACAAAACTTGTTATGTTTTAATGTACAGTATCAATAATACCATTTAATTTAAATTTTAGTTTATAATAATTTTACACTGATCTAATTGATGTTTGGTATTGTAAATGATTGTAAAGTAATAAAAGAATACATTATATTTTTAATATTAAACTCAAAATGTGCTTTTAGTGTTTAGATGTATGCATAATTTACAAGAGGTGATGACTCACAACAAACAAATGAGTCTTTAATGTATGTATGGTACATATTTTCACTTCATGCATAATGTGGGGATCGCCACATCATTTTGAGCCGCGACAATAAACAGAATTGTTAAGATAACTGATGACGCAGTGGCGCATAGTGTCAAGTGCGTTGTAAGTTGTGTAATACCTTCAACTCGGAATATCTTGGACTTGATCGCAAAAATGGTATCCGACGGGGAAACTGTCATTTCGAAGGCGGTTCCCGTAAGGGTTTCAACGAGAACCTCCATCGTGGGCTGGCTCGTACCCTCTTCCGGGAAGCCCTTGGACCTGCTCGACAGTCTCTCCGGGCACCCATGTTGAGACATCGCACAACAGACGCTCACGACACTATCTATGCCACATTTTCGACACAGATTTATTAGGACCTCAAGTAATCCGTGATATCACGGGAACGAGCAGCCGATGACGAACTATGTATACGTTGATCACGACTTGACATAGGCCACGGTGAATATAATTAAAAAATTAAAGGAAAAAACGAATTTACGACTAAAATAACTGTATATCTAGAAACTTCATACAATAGGCAACAATAAAAATATTCCACATTCACTGAAAGAAATACAATTAACATGACATGACAGACTTGTGTTTCATTATTTCAATCTTTTTGTTTGATTTGGATTTAGTCTGTGGCTCTGAATAACTTTGTGGTAAATTAAGGAAATGATTAAATTCATAGAATGATAATACATCACAATATTTTAATTTTTCCCCTAAAAGACGGAGAAGATATAAGACTGTCGCGTTTAAACTAATGTTAGAATAGTAATACATTTTGCAATTACATTTAAAAGTCTTCTAAGCCCTAATAGCGTTGTAATCATAGCACTTAGCGGAAGTAGTTTATACTTTAAGTTTATGTGCTCTATGGTCTTTTTCCTTTCTAGAGTTCTTCACACTACGTTTCAGAGGTTAGAAAAATGGTAAGTAAAGTATTTGTCGCTTAACACAAACTAGACTTATATTTATTGTAATTTGTGCCATATAATAGAAGTATTATAAGGAAATTTCTATATTTCGATACCGAGTTTATAATATTTAAGTTGTGGGCGTTTAGGTTGTAGATGTTTTAACTCATAGCATGTCATGTGGCATGAATGCTTTTAGTTCATAATTTATTATGATTACTTTCAGACTCGCAAACGTCGTAACGGAGGACGAGCTAAACATGGCCGTGGACATGTTAAAGCTGTCCGGTGTACTAACTGTGCACGATGCGTCCCTAAAGACAAAGCCATAAAAAAATTTGTAATCAGAAACATTGTGGAAGCCGCCGCTGTGAGAGATATCAATGATGCTTCAATATATACTTGTACGTATACAATAATTTTGTATTGAAAATTGATGGTATGCTTAATCAATAAAATATTGTTAAATTTGGGCGTGTAATTTAGTGTGCATGGCTTCTTGTCCAAAGCTAAAATAAATTGTGTTTTTGTACAGTGCTAAATTAACGTGATGGGTGTACCTAGAATGTCTCAAATCAGATGAATTAGCTTTCTACAGGTCCTTGTATGTAAATGTATTGAAGGCATATAAATTTTAGTCTGGACTAAACCTATAATATGCTATTTATAATTGGTTCTTTTATTAGAGAAAAATATAGAAACTTATCTTCTTACAGCATTCCAGCTGCCGAAACTGTATGCAAAGTTGCACTACTGCGTTTCATGTGCTATTCACAGCAAAGTGGTACGTAACCGTTCTAAGAAGGATCGCCGCATACGCACTCCTCCGCAACGAACCTTCCCAAGGGATATGCAACGTCCTCAGAATGTAGTTCGGAAGTAAATAAATGATTTTTAAAATTTTGTAGTTATTTTTGTAATTGAATATATTTTGTTTTAATCTACAGCTATCAATTCATATAAATTGTTCATCGTTGAGACATTATTGTCTTTAGATTCATATTTAATAAAAATTATAGTAAAAATTACAACAACAATATTAATGGCTACAATGTGAAGATAAAGTCGTATTTTTGTAATGACAATTTGCAGAATATTTGTAATAAGAGTCTAATGGACAGACACATATTAAAGTTACATTTATTGTTGACTGTTCATAATATCAATTGAGAAATAAAATTTTTACACAGGCTCCAGTGCCTGCATTAGAATAAATGGCGGGTAATGAATGGTTAATACACGAACTGGTTTGACATTCATAGTGGTGTGAGATTTTGCTTCCTAACAAAGAAGTGAAATCATGACAATGTTGTGATAGACGGATTGGAGGTGAGAGAATTGAACAAGTGAGAGTTTGTCTATTGGGATAATTTGTTTCTAAAGTAAACATGTTATAGATATTGAAAGGAGAGTAAATCTCAAAACTAGCATTTATTAGTAAATATGTCAGACGTTAAGCACATTTGCCTATCCATAATGGAGTTCTGGTCCGTATAGTTATACATTGTGAAAGTTGAGTGGTAGAAGAAACAAGGGGTGAATGGAAATGCTGTCTCTGCACAGCTTGTGTGGAGTGTTTTTAAAAATGATATACAAATAGTGATGTAATTGAATGATCTGGTTTGAAAGATGCAGTGGCTAGAGCAGAATAAGGTATGTTGCTGTGGTTTGGTCATGCAGTAAAAATGAATGAAAGTAGACTGAAAAAATAAAATTAAGAGTAAATTAATATGTGTAATGGAAGGGTCAGTAAAGTATTATCCTGAAAATTTTTATACAGACCAAATTAGTGACATGAAAGAAGAGATAAATTCTAAACACCTGAAATCGATGAGCTTGCATGAAATGATTCATACATATAAGAAAGGAAGAAATATGTGCAAGCATAGTACTATGTAGAGATTTGTGGACTTTGACTAGATAGGTGAGTATATATATAAAAAAAATTGGCTAAGAGCATATCGTTCTATGCTCAATGTAGGGTTCCAAAGCCATTACTACAAAGAAATACACTACAGATGAAAAATCTACATTATTACACTTTTCTCCATGTTTCATAATAGTACAAGCACTGTAGTCACCTATGGCTAGAGAAATAAGTAGCAATGTTGTAAACTAAAGTAAACAAATAGCAGATCTTAATGCCACTTAAGTCCTTTTAGAAATGCAGTTTCTCAGTAATAACTCAAAATTAGTATACCTGATTATGTTCAAAAAAATTTTAATTAAAAATATTTAAGCTTTACCTTTATGATTTTTTCATATGTTTGGGTATCTGATATAAATAAAAGGAGAGCGATTTTTTTCTGAAAATATTGACTTATTCAATAAAATAGCTTTTAGAAACCTCTGATAAAAAAAAAACTGTCGAAGTATGTGCCACACATTGATGTTTGCTGAAAGATTTCAACTTCTGTTAAATGTATGGAGTGCCCCCTTTGAAAATACTTATTTTTATTATTTAACTATTAAAGTAAGTACTGGCTTATTCAAGATGTCTATATTTCATGAATACACATTTTATAGGTTTTATATAAAATGCCTTTGACATGCAGATGGATGGATACTATGAAACTGTTTGCTATTTTGGCTTGGAACCCTAAAAATTAAATGTGACCGGTCACCATTAAATAACTGGTCATTTGCGTAACTAATCTGTTCTACTGTTTAATGTGGATTTGTTATAATATTATTGCTAGTGTTTTTTTCTACACTGTTTAAGGGTACTTGCCAGAATATGATCATCTGCAAAGTTCCATTTCACTTTTCAAAAGAGCAGTATCATAATTCTTTGTAGCTGTACATGGTTGGACTCACAACTACACTTTATAAAAGTCTCAAGATTTTATTGTGTTGCAGATTTAAAAAAATTATAATATTTCACACAAACATGCATAAACTACAATTTAACTTAATAAATTTATAGTTTTTCATACTTTATGGTGTATTAATTCCATGTAGCATGGTTTTCCAATTACTGTGTTGATTTCATTTACATTGTAAACTTAGCAATTTGTTTTCTTATATATTTAAAATTTTGTTCTGCTACATATATCCACTAGCGATATGATTATTACATTGGATTGTGTATATTGGCATAATCATTGGACATTCAGAGTTTTGACAGTCCAAATTCAAATTCTCAGTTGCATTTTCCATCTAGTTGGTTACACTAAAACTAAGTATTTTTGCAAAATATGTATTATTAGATGTATTGAGACCTATAGGATGTATAGACTATAGGACGAAAATGTAAATGTCATCTTAATCTACTTTTTATACTTGATTTGCATGAATAAAGATTGAACATTTCTTTTATCCATGAAGAGTTTTAATTGCTGTGTGGAAGGTACTAGACTTGTAATGCGCTGTTAGTGAGTTGCCTATTAAGTATGAATTACTTATAATGTGTTATGCATAAATAATTCCATTTAGTTTGATAATAGATTTATCAACATCCTCTAGTATCAGGTTCAAGTTACAGTTTTAAATTTCTGTTGCAGTTTCTATGCTCGTAGAGAGAAAGTGATTTAGATATAAGCAAATGATGTATGTGGAAAGCTATTTGTACTGTTTGTCACTGCTATTCAAATCATGTAAAAAACTACCCAAGTGTGAGACAAACTTGTTCATACTAAGATTATAAGAATATATAATTTATATGTCATAAATGTAGCGACGCCTAAATGTTAATACCCTGTATTAAGCCATCTTTCATTAAGATGTATCCAGGTTGCCATTGATTGACATTGTCAATATTCATCACCTCAAAAATTACAGTTGTTGATATGGTTGATCGATCAATTATGATCTTTGAAACTCCAGGTTCTACCAGATTTAATTATTTTTCAAAATCACTTACTTATTTTCGAAAAAATGAAGGCTACTTCTATAAATTCCATGCATTCAAAATGATTTTAATTTTGTTTATTAGTAACAATAAACACAAACACTACATTTGTGTAAGCTACTGCCAACGGGTCTTCACCTAAATACATTTCGAAACGGACTGGATATTCAGATTAATTCGACATTTCACATATCTGTGAGGTATCATGTGAATATGTTAACATTGTCGATTATTGCTTCATCATATTCTCTTTGCCATGTCAAATTTGATAACAACTTATTATAATATCAAATTATTTAGTGCTTTTTAATAAAATGATATGTGATGTTAAAGAGGTGGCGGTGAAGAAGCTCAGTACCTCATCGCATATCATCAAAGGGGAGGAAAGTTATTGTAGATTTTTTTGTATTTTTAAGGTTTACAATTGTATAGTAGTATATTTACTTGATACATTGTAAGGTTTACTCAACATAAGCCGTTTAAGCATCCCATAAGCGTCTTTTTTTTTCTGATTTCATTCAGCGTTATCTTTCATACGTTACTGTATTTAATTAAATATATCCTATAATCTAGCCAAATAACTAAGATCTAAAAAAAAAAAGAAAATCGTATTCATTTTCTCATGAAAAGAAATTAAACAGACAAGATGTGTCATTTTAATATATGTATAGACATTATTACACATTTTGAAAATATTAATTCAAATTAATTATCATATACAGGGTGTGAGGGACGGTCGGGCAAATACTGAAATGGTGGCTTCAGACCATGATTCTGAAACGATAGGCACGAATTTTTCTCTGGAAATCTTAAAAATTTTCTGATTTTTTTTAAGTAAAATTGTTTATACTAAGCAAACAAACCATCCTATGCAAAAAAAAAAATAAAAATAAAAAAAAAAACAATTTCAACAAACAGCAATGTAACGCGCGATACAATAATCAACACTGGTGCGTACGGGGGTGCGTATTGCTAGATAATACACACAGCGCGAGTTTGCGTTACATTGCGTGGTAATCACATATCAAAATTTTAGAATTGCGTTTCCGGAAATAAAGAACACTGATCAGAGATTTAAAATGGTAGTCTATATTTAGAACTTCAGTATTTGCTCGACTGTCCCTTACACCCTGTATATGAACTGACTGATTGATATATCAATGCACAGCCCAAGTTACAATCTGCCTGGAAGAGTAATGCCGCTGGACGTACTTGCGCAGAAGTCAAAATTTTACAGTTCGAATTTCGTAACAGCCAATCATAATGACTCAGTTGCGCTGCGGCAGTCAGCGAGTGAGAACGTGAGAACGCTCTCGAAGAGTAGTACAGTTAGCATAAAAAACATTAATATTTTTAATTAAGATTTAGATCCTTAACTAAAATTCATATATATATATATATATATATATATTTTAATAAATGTCTGAAGAAGCTAAGGAAGTCAAAAGTAAAACGTTTACAGAGGAGTATTTTGGAAAGATTTTTGGATGTCGCGAAAGCAACCGGCATAAGTTACAAATCTATTAGAAAAATTGTAGCAAAGAAACAAACAACTATGGCTATCATATTTACACATTCTTGTACAAAAATGACAATCAAGTTGTCAATGCCAAAAAAAAAATAGGAGACCTAAATTGTCGGTGCCTTTAAATTTAGACGATTTTTATTTATATGTTATTAAAAGAATAATACATAATTATCACATTCGTTATAAAACATTGCCAACTCTCCGCAAATTATTAGGAGTACAAGTTTCCGACCTTTATTGTCAACAAAATAATATTGATTCGGAATGAACAGTAATTTAATTATAATCGAAGTATTGTCCATTACTAGCAATTACTTTTTTCCATCGTTCAGGCAGCGTTCGGATTCCAAGTCTGAAGAACTCCTTATCTTTTGAGGATATCCATAAATCGACTCCACTTTTGGTATCTTCATATAATGTGAACTGCTGCTCTGACAGCATGTGCCATTGACCAGAACAGCAGACGATAGTCGAACTACACAATATCTGGTGCCGTCATTGGTGGTGGTAGAAGAATAATTTTGTCGTGCCTGGAGTAGTATTGAGGGCATTTTTTCAGAGCTCGGCTCAATCTCATCAATTGTGTTCGGTATAGAGTTTCAGTGATTGTTTCGCTCGAATTAAGCAACTCGTAATACACCACACCGCTGATCCCACCAAATACACAGCATGAGTTGTTTTCCATGAATATTGAGTTTTGCTGTGGATGTTGACGCATGGCCAGGTAGTCCCATTATTTTCTTCTTTTTAGATTATCATAATGTATCCACTTTTCATCACTAGTGAAGATTCGATGTAAATTTTTTTTTTATGCCTAGCTAGCAGCATTCCACTCATGCATAATCGGTGTTCAACATCTCTCAGCTTTAATTCGTATGGAACCCAATCAGCTTGTTTATGAATAATTTCTAACGATTTTAAACAATGCGACACTGCTTGCTGAGTGACATCTAAAGTAAGTGCAAGTTCCTTGTGTAGTTGAGACGAATCTTCCTTCAATTCTGCATCCTCATAATTTTTTGGCCTTCCACTGCGATCTTTGTCTTCTACCTCAAAATCATCGTTTTTAAACTTTTGAAATCACTCACATGTTCCTTCACTCAAGGCAGCCTTACTGTATGCTTCTACGAGCAATTGATGTGCCTCAGCTGCAGATTTTTTTAAATTAAAATTGTAAATTAAAAGTTCCCCCAAATGACGCTTATTGGCTCAAATGTAGATATTTTTGGATAAAAACAAATATATGAAGTTAATAATATGATAGAGTTATGTTGTTCTTGAATGAGCAACCTAATTTTCAAGCTGGTTTATCTGCGAATTCCAACGTAAGCCTCGTGCCATGCCATCTCTCTCAAGACGGTGCAAACTTATTTGTACTTCTAATATTAATAATTTTAAGAAATTAACTTTAAAGGCAGGAAGGATACACTTTGCATTATATTAAAAAAAAAACTTGAGTTTAATTTCCGCAAAACTAAAGATAGCAGGGTAATTTTGATTATCAAATTTGAAATAAGATGCCAAAAAATAAAATACGTTAGGGGAATTCGATGATTGCGAGAAGCTGGAAAAAATCTTATTTATATGGATGAATCTTAAATAAATATAAACCACAAACTGAAAAATCATGGTCAGATGACTAAACTAGGTCACAAGAAACCTGTAACTAAAGGCGACCAACTGATCATTGTACATGCAGGATGTAAAATGGGTTTTGTTGAAGGCGCACTGGTGTTCGAATCTTCAAAAATAAATCGGAAGATTACCAAACAGCCATGAATGGAGAAATTACAAAAATGGCTACAGAAGCAATTGATTCCAATTTACCTGAAAATCCATACCAATTATTGACAATGCCCCATATCATAATACATTGTCCAATAGAGGCCCAAATTCAAACTTCTTAAAATCAGAAATGATTCTTGGGTTGAGAGAAAATAATATTTAATTCAATGAAAATTTATTCAAACCAGAATTGTATCACATAAACAAACAAAGTTAGATTTACTGAATACACAATAGATATTATTTTAAAAGAACATAATATTCAAGTTTTAAGATTGCCGCCATATCACCCAGATCTATACTCAATATAAAATATATGGGTTCAAATAAAAAATTATCATATTCAGTGCTAAAAATAAATATTGGTTTTAGGAAAAGTGGTTGAAATAGGCCAGAATGAATGGGAAAAAGTTTGTGATCGCTCGAGAGTGATTCTGATAGAATTTATGGAAGGCATAGAACTTTTGCAATAATAAAGCATTGTTGTCCAGCAAAAATACAAAAAAATGAAAAATTGATTGAATGTACTTTAATGTGTATATTTTCCTTTTTAGAGTATTTGAATAAAAGTTTGTTTTTCAAAAATTTTAAGAATTAAAATAAACATAAAATGAAATTTTGTCATGTTGACTGTACTCGTGCACGAAAACTTGACATGCCGACTTTCTGATATCAATAATTATTACCTATTTTTATAGTTCGTAATCCTATTTAGAAGCTTAAAGCCTTTAAATAAAGATGATCTTGTTTTAACAAAATCTAGTATTTTTTGTTAGAATGTTTTATTAAAGGGCTAAAAAGGAACTGTCATAATACACCATGCTAATACCAGATACTATGCACTAGCCGTAGGGTTGATTTCACAAGTGTTGCCTTTAATTCTTATGTGCTTTTTTAAAATATTTAGTATGGTTGCTTGTGTTCGGCTCGCTGTGCGTGTACAAAGATAACCAATCAGCATAATTTTTTTTTTCCGACATTTTGTACTGGATCTATATATAGAGTTAGAGATTTCTGTTATAACGTAGGAGAGCACTAGGAGATGATTTTTTAAAAATTGTGAAATAGGTACCTACATAAATACATATATGGAAAATCGAAACTGTTGAAGTTAGTTACTCATAGAAATAAAAAAATAAAAAATAGATACATTGTTTTTTTAATTAAACCTGAAAGGGATAAAATAGACGATAAGATGTTGTATGGGAAATCAAAATTGCTGAATCTTATGTCTATGTGGGTGGACCCACAGGCAAAAGCGAGTATGTTATAGTGGTGGCATATTGCAATATGAAATTATATTGAACTATGAAAGATTTGGGGAATGCATTACATATAAATATATATATATATATATATTCTGCTGACTGAATTGAATTTAAATGTATCCATATTTGTAAATATATACTTTTGAAACACACTTCTAAGTTAACAAAAATAAATATTTCAAAAAAAAAAGCTTTTGTGACAACTAAACTAAAACTAACAACTGGAAAGAAAAAAATATTGAGTTTAGACAACATTAGCTTAAATACCTTCTCCTTCCATCTTGTCAAAATAATTGCCATCCTTGTTTAAGAACATATTTTATTCATTATTATGATTTTTTTCAAATTTTTTTACACATCCCGAGTAAAATGCTTGAAACAGAAGACAGACAATCATCGGAGACTCAGTACTGAGTTTCTTTTCTGTACTTATCATATAATCATAATGTGAAGTATTAGGCTCAAAATTGTTCAGACTGTAGATTTATTTGTTTCCATAACAAGATTAAATACATAACAGTTAACAGCTTAAGAAATATCCAGTATATTTTATCAAATATTTACTGATGAATGTTTAATGGAGATGAAAGTCTTTCTTTTCGAATTGATATAGCTGCTAATACCGAACGGATGCACAAATAGAAATACCTAAAAAGGTAGCATGAAATATGTACATTTTTTGGCTTATCTAAATAGAAAAACGATTTTGTTGCAATTCCATGTTAATTAATAATAACAAGGTACATAAACTTTACAGACAATCACTTTTATTTAATAAAAACATGATGAAGTAGTGCTTGGATGTCACAAGGAACATAATGATGTTAATGGAAGTATATGAATTTTACTTAATAATCTGATGATTCATTTTATGTATATATATCTACATGCATTCATATATATATAATGCTGAGTCAAGGACCACTAATTTTGTAAATAGTTTGCGGGAGTTTCGATGGAGCTGGTGCAGCTGATTTGTCAGCGGTTTCAAGTGCTTGTTTCAAGTTCTTCTCAAAGACTTTCTTGGAATCACAAAATCCCTGCTTTGTTTTACCGAAAGAGTTTGGTCCTGCAGAAGTGGGTGTTTCTCTAGAAAGCAAACAAGACAAAACAAAATTTATTACCAAAAATATAGACATCAAGTGATATCAAATGGATAATTTGAGTTTAATTAATGCTTTTAAAAACCCTATAACAAAAAAATATCATTTATTAAAAAATGATTTCACCAATAATACAAAACTTTATCATGGATAAAGATATTTAAATATAGTTTGTCTCAAGTCCTTAGCATCATTAAAATATAATGGTATTGGAATATAAATCACAATAATGAGCAAACCAAAAAACATGTTTATTTAGATCTAAATATTTTTTATCCCCCATACTTGCTTTGTTTATGCAGAGCAAGGATATGTTGTGTATATATCATATTCCAATTGGAGCATATAGTTCTTCATATAAAGGATTATTTCTTCGGGACAAGAATAACTTCTTGCATAACAAAAAATGCAGATACACAGGCACAACCCACCATCATATTAATTTATCAAATTCAAAAAGAAGTCTTTTGATTAGTAATAAATTTTAGTGTCCTCTATTTTATAAATATCATGAATAATTTTAATAATAATTAGTGATCAATAAGTATGCTTACCATGTTCATCTGTAATTTTAATACCAAGAATTAAACCGGGTCACAATTATGCAAGAGCATCATAAAATGTGGCAGTTACCTCTTGGGCAGAGTAATACAAACAGCAACAGTCTAATGACAATGATTTTATAATGATGGTGAGTAGTTAACCAATATATGTATTACCAGGGTGTTATCATCAGTCAGCTCCTAGCAGTAATAGTTTTATTCTCTTCAGAGAAATATAAGTGAACTGGTATTTTCAAAGCAATGTATAATTTCTTTTATTATATTTTATTCTAAAAACTCAAACCTGCCAATATTCCTCATTCTCATACGAGCTTCAGCCGGCATTTCTTCTGGTTCATCATCATCATCTGCATTGAAGACGGCAGCCAATTTTGGTTTCGAAGTCGACGTAACAGCTTTCGCAGCTGGACTGTTTAAACTCATTTTGATGGGCGCTACCTATAGATGAAATTTAATAAAACTCTTAAGATTAAATTTACAAGTGACATAAGTGCAAAATAGTACACTAAAAGAAACCTCTTTATTATTCAAATTTGTCTTATATTAATGGTAAATTGTACCAAAAGAAATGCAATTTATAAGCATTAAGTATTTTTTATCTTTTGATACAATTAACCATAAACATCTAAACAATATATAATTGTAATTTATATAATTGCTTAAAACACGAATTCTTTAGTTGGAAAGTAACAAATGAGGCAAAGACAGGAGATATTTTATGTATGTAAAGTACCAAAGTATGATAGTTATGATAAAATGTCATAGCATTGTAGTAGAGTGAGAACCAAGAGGAACTGAAATCCTAAGTCCCAGACTTAGGATTTCAGTCCCTTTTTATATAAAGCAAAAAGGTGAGTAATGATTTTAATGGGTATGTATGTCATTGTTTATGTATGTTCATGTGTTCCCTCATAATATCTAACTACTTATCACAACTTTACAATTGAAGTTTCGTTGGAAGCATTTTGATCAATTGCTGATTACAAGCTGTGATGTCACAAATGTGAATATAGCGCCCTCTAAAGTACATGTCATGAACAAAATATTTTTTTTTAAATTATATTTATTTATATTATATACCCAGCATAATAAAGTATCAAATGAAAGGGCCTAATTAGCACATTTCAAATATATTATTAGCTCTTGCTCTTGGCTTTGCATGCCCGCACCCAATAATTGGGAATAATTTCTAAAATCATGTCTCAGATGTGAACCAAACATATTTTTTCTTCAAACCTACCCAAAATACATATAGGTATAATAAATATATAATTCATTATGGACTATGGTAAACTTGTTAAAGTTATATTTATGTTTTAATAATAAGTTATAGCCTAAACAAGAAAAATACATCAAGTATATCTACAAATACTTTATCATGAATTTATATCTTTAAAATAATTTAAATAAAAATTACAAAAAGCTAAAATTCAACTACTAAAATATATGAAACAAGAAAATATTCTCATCTGAAATTGTTATGTACAAATTATTCAATATTTATTATTTATTAAATAAAGAAATTAGTCAAGTGGAACTTATTCGATATTGTATATTACTTGGAATAATATATGGATATTAGACCTAGGCAATCAGTTAATGCCACAACAGGAAACTTGTAATGTACCAAAACACCATGAAAAAAGGCATGATGGGAAAAAGAAAGAGAAGCCAAAGTAAAAACCACAACTATCATTAAACACACCAAAACAAACTTCAACAATGAGCCTCAAAAAACCAAATTAGAAATGCATAGGATACGCAGTGAGAGACAAAGAAAAATGATTAAAAAATTTATGCATTGGTTTGCAAGAAATAGGAAAGGAAAACGTGGAAGACCACCCAGAAAGCTAGCCGATAAGATAATCGCTGTAGCTGGTGATTCATGGACGTGAATGGTCAGCGATATAGAATGATCACAGTTGGAAGAGGCCTTTATCAAAAGAGGCATACAGACAGGGATGTTGAGGCAAAATTAATATTAAGTAAATTAAAATGCAATGCATGTAACTTTTCTGAATAAAGGCTTTTATTATTATAAATAAACAACTAAAACATTTTTAATGTATTTATTACATATTTATAGTGATATTCAGAGGTGTCGTATACCACCTCATATATGGTCATATGGCTTCATCTACATGTATAGCATAATGCACTTCACCTTAAGCTTATGAAGTTAGAATGTATTGCTTTGATAGGATAGGTGGCATACAACCACAGCTATCTTCGGAACATCACTATTAATATGTATTGAATACAATAAAATATAGTGTGAAATTTGTTTCTATAATAAACAGTAAATATCGAATACTTTGTACATAATAATTTTAGATGAGAATATTTTCTTGTTTCACAATTTAGAATGATTTTTTCAAGGTTGTATTTTAGATTTTGAACTTATTATTGATTAACACTGTTTGTGAAAATGCACTTTTTTAAAAGGGGCATTTTTTAGATTTTTTCAGATAATCGTCCACTGTTAAAACATACCCTCCTACAATCTTTTTATTTCATACTGGACTTGGACCTTAAGCTCTATGCTGGGCCAGTGAAAATTCTGGACCGTTAATGACTATTTTTACCGATATGATGACATCATCAACGTGATTGATATACTGTGCTCTCTGAAGGACTAAGTGGTTTGAATTAGAGTTCCTTAATTTAATTCAGGAACAATTCACTTATGATTAGAAACAAACTCAGTAACAATCTGGTGTGAACAGTACTTTTGATCATTGGGCCATCATTACTCATTTCTCAAAATATTTATTTTGTTTTTTGACATTTAAAGGAGCGAACAAGCATATGAGTCACCAGAAAGGATTGCTGCCCATCGACATTTGAAATCCCAGAGGAATCACCCCCAGAGCATATCATAAAACTTTGTCTCTGGGTCAGTTTCGTGACAAATACTTGGTTTTTTTAATTGTTACACTTTAGAAATACATGGAAAGAAAAGCTAAATTAAAAATTATGAACTTGAAATGTACAAAAAGTAGGTAATTAAATTCACCTTTGGACCAGGTTTAGAAAACGCAATTGATATCTTAGATATACGTGGTGGAGGAGGTGGAGCAGGAACCTCTTCATCCGATTTCCATTTGCCTGAAGATTCAGAGTCCTTTTTACTATCTGAAATTAGCCTTTCTATTTATATACATTCTTCAGGTTACAACAAATAATGGTTATAAAATATCAAGAAAATTACATCCATCTTTCATTTCTTTGGAATATTTCTTCATGTATTTCTCTTCATTTTCCCTTTTGGACGCATCGTGTCGTTGCTGAGGCGACCGGGAGCGGCTGCGATAGTGGCTGCCTGAACTATTCCTATTTTTGTTTGTCCTAAGATCATCACGCGTGGATCGAGTTGACCCTGGTAATGTGAAAACACTGGCAAAGATAAATAAAGGCAGATATGTATTTAATGTGAAAAGTAATTATGGTTTAAGTCTGAGTTTCACTAACAATACAACAGATAAAATGGTTGAGATTGAAGAAATTGTTATAATCAATCGTACCCAAATGCAATCGAATATCATAACAGGAGTACCTACTAGTTCAAAACATTGATTTGTTTATTTTATATTAGGATGAAATTTTGATTACCTCCATCGTAGTCGTTTCGATCGTTCATTTTCAACCGCTAATCATAAATTCGAGATATTTATAATATTCAATCACATTAAATTTTTCAAACCTTTTTTTTCAAAATGTAAGGTTTAACCTCCAGAAAAACAACTAAGACAATATCCTATATGAATCAATTAAATTTTAAGTGAATAGTGAGATATGAAAATGAATTATAGTACCAAAAACGCAAGACAAAATTGTCAAACCTAACCATCCAAAAGTGATGCAAAAACCAAACATCAAGAACTGTATGTTACCATTACATCTTTTTTTTTTATCTACCACTTAAACTAATTTAAAGTGAAGGATCACAAAAAAAAACTACTAAATGTATGTACTATTCTAATTTTTAATTGATTAAATTGAAATAAAATGAATTAATTTTTTAAACAATTTCTATTATTGTTTATATATAATAGTAGAACTTAAATAGATTCTTTCACATATTCCTATATAAAGAACTTTTTCGGTGGCAATATATTGTATTATTACACAAAACCATGGTACATGTCGACTTTATTATTATATACATCAGTTGCATATTAAAGAAAAAAGTCCAAAAAGTACATCAGGGCGAAATTGATTTGCACAAATGATTTCTTTTCGTATTTTGTTTAAATGACCTATTTATTATCAGATACGTTTATAAATGTCAAAATAAATACTTTTTTACATTCTCGCTATATAGTCAAACACACAAAGAAATTACAAATTTTAAAATATCACAATATTATGCATTCATTGCTACGCAACCATCGAAATGTATGTTATAGAGTAAAATCTGAAAAACAAAATGAATCCTCTTGGTTCGCGTAAATTATTATACGACTGCCCAAGTAAGTGAATACATTTCATATACACAAGTATTTATGTTAAGATGTCTTCTCATGAAATTGGATTGCAAAAATTAAATGAATACCTTGAATTTTTTGTTGATACACTAATAAGGTAATATTTTAATCATACCCTATGTAAAAAAAATATTGGAGACTATTGCAAGTTATGTAAACAGGTTGCCGATGCAATTGATAAGTATTTATTTTAATATTTCCGTTTACAAGAAAATAATACACGAAATATTGGTAAAAACGAAGCCTCGCTCATTTAACTTCAATGACTATTCATAATACCACATCATTGTATATATAATAGGGTGGTCGTTACAAATTAATTTTTGTCCTTCGTAACCCTCTTCTTATACTCAAAGGCCCAAGGGCTTTTATTCCATCATGTTTTAAATACGGTAATATGCATATAGGCGAGTCCTGCACCTTGAGGGAGGACGAACTGTCCTGTCTTCACTGTTTAAGCCAACATACCGCTACTACTCTGCCCAAAACCGGATAGATAGAAGTGTAAGAAGATTTCTATGGTTAAATAATCTATTTCCTATTATGAGGCTTCAAAAAAATATCTCTCTATTGGTAAATTACATGCAAACACTGCTTCCTCCTTCAGTGGCGGATTTATATTTTTTATGAGTGTAGGTCACTTTATTTCCGCCGCCCCATGTATTTTTCTAAAATAATAATTTCCCGAAATGTGCCGCCCCTAGGACGCTGCCGCCCCTAGGCCGCGGCCTACACGGCCTATTGACAAATCCAGGACTGGCCTCCTTCCGTTCTAACCCTAGTGCTCAGAAGTGGCAGTGTCCTAATTCTTCATCCTCTAATAGAAAAACTTTTTTTCTTCAAAAACATCTTTTTGAAGCCTCGTCAGTCAGCTCCTAGACCTAACAAAGGATACAATAAAGCTTCCCATCAGGAGATTATTTTCAGTGGATTTTCTCTTAGTCCCTGACTAGCTCTTTCAATCTCAAGCTATGTTGAGAGTAACTATCAACAAAGCCTAATAATTGTTTTTTGTCTTCTTAATTGAAACTTCTCTCTCCCCTAACATCCTACCGACCAACGTGCGCAATTTATTACTTTCTAATTTATTTACTGAATTTTGTCCACACAGTAGCTGCTCAGTGGAATAGCCAGAGTGTAAGGAGGGACAAATCCGACCTTATCTTCCTACTACAAAAATACTCCCCCACCGTTGCTGCAGTGTTTGAGATATGGTCAAGGCCGGGCAGTCACTTAAGAGTGTCTGGTTTCGCCTGCCTCAGAAACGACAGATCTGTTGGACACAGCAGTGTCGCTGTGTTCATCAGAAATCATACTCTTTTTTCCCCGGTTGGTATTCCTGCCCATGGCGATGGCCTCTAGGCAGTTGCCGTGAAGGTTGAGGGTACTAACTTCCTGTCCCTATACATTGCGTCACCATCCCCCCTAATCTTAAATGTGTTAGAAGTTATCCCCTCCATCCTTGTGAGACCTTATATTGTGCTCAGTGACTTCAACTGCCATCATAACCTTTGGGGTTGTGGTGGCATCGATTCCGCTGTCAGGACTTTGGTCGTCATAATGGATAAACTCGATCTTTTCATCCTGAACAATGCCATCCCGACGCATCGATCTAGACCGCATTCGAGCCCCAGTAATTTGATTTTATCACTCTGTTCTCCTAATACCACTCCTGTCCTGGGAAGTCCTACAGGATTTTTGTGGTAGCGACCATTTCCCGACCATTATCAAACTTTCTTTTCTCGCCCCTTTCCTAAAAAAATGACTCCCCTATTAAAATACAAATTAAAGGATGCTGACAGGAATGCTTACATAGATAAACTCGACTATAGATTTGATAAATTATCTAAACTCTCTGCTTCAGACCCCACTTCCTGTGTCGGCGTTCTGTCCTAAGCCATGCTATCGGAGGCCGACGACTTATTTTCACTAAAGAAACATTCCATAGTGGGTATTCCGTTCCCAACGTGGTGGGACCAAGAATATACAAGAGCTGTTGAGGAGAGAAGAGGAGATAAAATCTTATGCTGTCGAAACATATCCCAAGAAAACTTTATCAACTTTTCTAAAATACGTGCCAAAACCAGGCGGCTTCTTTGCTAGAAAGAAGTTAGAAGGATGGCGCAGCTTCTGTGAGTATATTACCCTTGATATCTCTTTTCACCCAGTTTGAAAATAAATTCGTAAATTTCGCGGTTCTTTGTGAAAAGAACCTAATGAGAGGCAGTTTCTCCGTGCCTGAACACTTTAAAATGGATAGCCCGCTTTATGATTAATCTTGCTCCCATAATTGTTCCCAAGCTAAATGAAAAATCTTATTCTTACTCTTTCTCTCTCACAAGCAGCCTAGACGCACTCTTTTCGGTATATGAGTTGCATTTAGTTCTCTCATCAATGAAAAATTCAGCCTCTGGCATTGATAGCATCCCTTACTCTTTCCTGATCAGCGCTTCTGAACAGGTTCTGTCTTACTATCTGGATATAGTTATTTGGGTTACGATTACAGGTAACGTTTCTATCACCTGGAAAACACAGACTATAATCCCAATATTTAAAAACAAAGGGAATCCAGACTACCCTGCTGTATATCGCCCGATTGCTCTGTCTTCTGTTTTGACAAAGATTGTTGAACACTTGGTTAAGAACCGATTGGAGTGGATCGCCGATAGCCGCAGCCTCTTGGCCAATTCTCAGTTTGGATTCAGAAAGGGTAGAAACACTATAGACAGCCTAAGCATATTTACCTCAAATATTCGCGTATTTTTCCACCAGGGAAAGTCTGTTACAGTAGATTTTCTTGATGTCTCCTCCGCATATAATAACGCACAGCTTCCAATTCTCAGGAACAAGTTTCAAAAGCTGAAGATGCCAGTGAGGCTTAGTAACTTTATCTCTAATCTACTTTCTGAGAGAAGAATTCTTCTCCGTATCGGTGGTGAGGTTAAAGCTTCACGACTGGTGAGCAGGGGCCTTCCTCAATGATCCATAATGAGCCCGCTTTTACATAATCTGTGTACTTCCGCCTTGTAAAATTCTTCGATATGCTGATGACCTATTTCTATACTTTTCTGACTTCCGTCTTCAATTCTGTCTCAGTTCTGTTTGAGTCCTTGCAGGCTTTGCAGCTACATTTTCACTCTCTTGGATTATAGCTCTCCGCCTCTAAAAGTAACCTGGTTGTTTTATCAAGGCATATAACGATGCCGGATATGCCTGTTATACTGGGGACATCAGGATAAAAAGTGTATTAAGTTTCTTGGATTATGTTATGACTCCAAATTATCGGGAACCGATCACTGTAACTGTAAAAAATATTAGCATCGTAAGATGCCTATTTGCTATATGGTGGGGTGCCCACCCCTATTTCATTAAACTCTTCTATAATTCGATTGTTGGTAGCCACCTGGACTATGGATCATTCTTGTTAGAACTAATCAAGTCTACTTCTTTGAAGAGATCGAACCTAGTCTAGGCTAGAGCTCTGCAGATAATCGTGGGTTGTCTGAAATCCCCTCCTATCAACACACTCCAAGTTGAATGCGCAGATCCTTCTCTTCCTCTTCGCCGAAAGTTTTTAACTAACCGTTTTTTATTCAAATCATTGCGGTTTTCAAACCACCCTTGAATTCATTTGTTATCCACACTGTATAAATTCTTTGAACCCGGACAACATGGTGGTTCAAGAAAAATTCCATGCCTGGTTCTTAGCTTCCAGAGACTTCAAGCCGTAGAGGCTAATTTCTATTCCATTAATACATTACCCCTTTTACCTATTCGTTGAAAACCACAACCTCGCAATCCAGAATTATTTTGTACTTCGGTATTTCAAAGGAAGACCCCAGTGCTGATCTTCATTTCCGCTCCATAATAGAGAATGGTTGGATGGGGTGGCACACCATCTACACTGACGCTTCTAAGCTTTCTGAAGTTGAATGCGTCGGAGTTGGTACATTCCACTCCCAATACAATATAGTTCAGAAAGTCAGATGCCCCCGAAAGCTCGGTATTTAGAGGCGAATGTCATGCTATTTTAGAAGCTATTAAATACGCCCTTCTATTAAAATTACACCGCACGCTCATACTGTTTGATTCCCTTAGTTCCCTTGAATCCCTCCAATCAAACTCTTTTAAGTCTAAAACTCACAACCCCTTAATAATGGAAATATGAAAACAAATCGACGAATGCCATGAAAGAGGTTTACAGATTGCATTGGCTTGGGTTTCGGGCCGTTCGGGTATCGCAGGAAACGAGTACGTGGACCTGGTTGCGAAGAACGCAATCTCCTGTGAGGATAAAATCTCCTACGTTAATTACTCCCATGATTTGGCTGCTCTGTCTAAAAAATGGCTGCTTCTTCGTGGACTCATCACTGGTTGATTTCCAAAAAGTCTAAAGGGGTTCATTATTCTCATATTCAACTTTCCATCTCTCCTAAGCCCTGGTTTTTTAAACTCATATTTAACAAACCAACTACATCAACCATTTGCAGGATGAGACTTGATCACTGCTCTACTCCATTGCACCTAGCTAAACTTCGCATCAGAGACTCATTGGTTTGCGAATGCGGTCTGAATGACCGGGGGTTTAACCGCATCTTTCTTTCCTGTCCTTTGCGTGATCGCCACCATCTTCTAAACTCTCTCCTAGACTCTGGAGTTCCTTTCCCAACTAACATTCCTACTCTCCTATCCTATATCTCTAAATCAATCCTATCCTCCCTTATCTCATTCAATAGCTTATCTAGAATCAGCTATTGAATGAGATAAGGGAGGATAGAATTCTCGTCAAACAATGTTTGTTGTTTTCTGTTTCAGTTACCATTTATTGAAATAAAAAAGTTACCAAAAGGAATGTATTTAAAAAATTAAATTTGACTTATTTTTTAGTCATTTATTGAATATAGTTATTCTACGGTGTTGATTCGCGGAAAACCATTATTAGATACTTGCCTGCAACATGCATTAATATGTAGCATGCAACCCACCGACTGCTATTCAACGAATTGAATATTGATTCGAGCGGATTGAGGCAATATAAAGATCGTAAAAATATTACGTTTTTTTAAGTTTTATCGCGGGCTTTGAGTGCGGCGACCGAATCAAGAAATTTCGTAACGAAAATAAAACCTATCACCCCCCACTCCGACTACTATGAAGCTCGGCCGAACGTTCGCTTAACGTGTTTAAATATGGTACGACTATACGAAGCTCGCACGGATCGAGACGAGCTGCTCCGAAATCAGACGAACATGTAAACAGTTGTTTGTGAGAAAGTATATAGGTATCTATCATATCTTTATAATGCCACACTCCCTGCATGTGCCCTGTAAGCATACATGTAGGTACATATGTATACATAGGTGTACCTATGTACAACAGTGAATAGAAGTTGCTGGTAAATAGCTATACGCGTAAAATTTGTGTATAAAGTGTTTTAAATATGAATAAACAAAGTGCATTTATTAATGAAGAAAGTGATGAAAAACTTGAATTAATATCAAAGAAAACAAAATACTGCATAAATAAATAATAATAATTGCATAAGTTGATAAAAAATACTATGCAATAGCTTTACTGAGTGCCACACTTTTTTTTTTAATTTTGAATCTTGAAATCCTGTAAATATATTCCTCAAAATCTTACATTATGCTTGAAATATATGGCTGTACAATTTACTTAGGAAGCTCGTAATTTGAGGCTGATTATGGATCCCAATTTAAAATTTAAAACTTGTGTTTGTGAAATTATTTGCAAGTTTCTATAGATTAAAAGTTCTCTCTAGAATCCACCTTTACCTTTAAGATTTATCTTTGCATACGCTAGTTAAAGCTCTATGGTATAGAATCTTGTATAATATAATGTTTGTTCGTGAACCTTTTTTTTCTTGAATAATTAGTTTTTGACAATTATTTGTTGAGGTTATTTTTCAAAGAACTTTTGTAATTCATTTAATTAAACATTAGACTGTGATCTTTAAGAATTTTACAGCTGATTATTATCTGAATGCCGGAACTAGGTTTTTATACTAAGTAGAAAGTAGGAATGTTACTCTCTAAATCTGTCCGACGTTTTATAACAATAGTAGATAATTCTTTTTTAAAACAATCGCAATGTTACTGCGACAATTATCATTTAAAATCGATCAAACAAAAAATAAAACATGGACCTGGTCTCAAAGAATTTATTGTGGGGTCCTCAAATCCTGTAAATTTAGATCCACCTCATATTCCTTACCTGTTAAGTAAAGTTACTAATACTAAAAGAAAAGTTTTCTTTGATGTATATGGTTGTCAAATGAATTTAAATGACACAGAAATAGTGTGGTCTATTTTGAAAAATGAAGGATTTGAAAAAACAGAAAATGAACATGAAGCAGATATATTTTTAGTTATGACTTGTGCCATAAGAGAAGGAGCCGAGATAAAAATATGGCACCGTCTTGACCATTTACGTGGGTTCAAAAGGCAGAGAGCTATGTCTAAAAATGGTTATCCTGTCAAAATTGGAATACTTGGATGTATGGCTGAGAGATTAAAGGAAAAGTTAATAGAGAAAGAAAAATCGGTGGATATAGGTAGGTAATTTTTAGATTTCTACAAAACGAGTTGTGTGTAATTGTTAAGTTATTATAAAGTAATTTCATTAGTTGCTGGTCCTGATAGCTACCGCGATCTGCCTCGGTTGCTGGCTGTTACTGAAAATGGTCAAACTGCTGTAAACGTTCTTTTATCACTTGATGAGACATATGCTGATGTTGTGCCTGTTAGATTGAACAAGAATAACATTACAGCTTTTATGTAAGTATTTAAAATGTATCCCCATACATATTTAATAATGGGCAACTTTAGTTGGGCTCTCAGTATATTGCAAAATAAATAAGTTGAAGGAAAGCAAGAATTTTCAAATAAATGTGAACATCATTTTGCAAAATTAACACAATAAAAAGCAGTAAAAGTAAGGTTATTACCAGTGATATTATAATTATGATACTTTAGCTGTATTTGGGCTATGATTTATTGACAGTTTTCCCCTGTTAAATTATATTATAGATGAACATTTAAGAAAACTGCTCAACTAGTGTGTGTCTCAATATGCACAATATGCAGGTAGCATATTGTACATATTCAATGTGAACTCAAACTACAATATATTGGAAAAGTTCTTAATATCTGTTCACATTTGGTTATTGATTACAATTAGATATGTATACATTTCATTTAAATGCACTATAATTTCATTTAATCTAACTCAATTGACATTTCATATACAAACAATAGTAATATTTTGGACAATTTTAGTAGGTTACTTTACATTAAAATTGTTTAATAGTTACAATAATAACACTGTCATAATGATGTAAGTACTTCTCGAACTGTTGCTAATTCCCATTTTTTTTTCTACTAACTGCCTGTTTTGTTTTCATGTGAGATGCAAATATGAATAATCTAATTACATAATTTATATGAACACAGCTTTATATTATTGTCTACTGAATAATTCAATTTCTATGAAAAATTACTGTATCAGTGAAGATTCCAAAATGAACCTGCGAAATAAAATACGAGATAAATAAAAGCACTTTTTTACAGATCAGTTATGAGAGGCTGCGACAATATGTGCACATATTGTATAGTACCATTCACGAGAGGTAAGGAGAGATCTCGCCCTGTTACTTCAATAGTTGATGAAATTAAACTGCTCTCGGATCAGGGTGTTAAAGAAGTGACATTATTAGGGCAGAATGTAAACAGTTATAGGGATATATCACAGCAAACTGAAAAATATGAGACTAACTTAGCTAAAGGTTTTAAAACTGTGTATAAGACTAAAAAAGGTGGGTTAAGGTTTGCTGATCTGTTGGAAAAGGTGTCATCAGTAGATCCCGAGATGAGAATCAGATTTACTGCTGCGCATCCTAAAGACTTTCCAGATGAGGTGAGTGTATATTTAAATTAATAATAGAAAAAGAATCTTTTAGAAATCATATTCGTTTTTTATAGAATCTATTTCAGCATTTGTCATTTGTTGTCCTTAATTTTATTTATTCTTTTACAAATAGAAAGCTTTATTGTCTTTGAGTAATACAGTGGCTATATTACTAGTAGAAGATCCGAACTTAAATCTACCTTCACCGAGCTGATAATAGAATGAAACATATTTTATAACAAATTTCGTATATTAGAAAATATATTAAAAATGGATTTGCTAAAAAAATCCTGGACAGACTATTTTTAATCATTTTTAAAAAAATATTTCAACCAGACCAGATTTTTTGCAAACAACCCTATATAACGTGTTCGCAATAATACAGAGCTTATATTGATATAATTTTTTTTTATAATTTTAATAATAAAAAATATTTTTTTCTATTATCCAATCAAGTGAAGATAACTGGCATCGACATACCTGTTTCTACCTGACAACCGAGTAGTTTGTCCAGGTGAATAATAGACAACCCAACAGCTGCACATTCTATACGTTTTATACTTTAAGTAAGGATAAAAATTTTCTTATTATCTTGATGTTGCAACATTTAATAAAAAACTATTTTTTTAAAAATAATTAAAAATAGTCTGTCCAGGGTTTTTTTAGCGAATCCATTTTTAATATATTTTCTAATACACGAAATTTGTTATAAAATATGTTTCATTTTATTATCAGCTCGGTGAACGTTGATTTAAGTTCGGATCTTAGACCATACTCAAAGACAATGACAAGGCTATATTATAGCCTATATTTTATTTTGACACTAGTATATGACCTGGCTTGGTACAAATCACAACTGTGACTTGTACCAAGACTTGAAACAGTGTATGGGATTGAGATTAGAATCGAAACCGTGACTGGGATCAAAATCAGGAATAGTACTGGGACCAGAATCGGAAGTGGCAATGAGACTAAATTAATAGCGAGATCATTCAATATAAAAGAGCACATGCTATGTCCATGTGGGTAAAGCCGTGGGCGGAAGTATGCATATGATTAATTAACTTTATATTCTAAAGAAATAATTTTTTTAACTAGAACAGTTGAACAAGAGGTCAAATAAACCTAAAGCTTTACTTTGCTTCTAGCATTTATTGTTTGATATTAACTTTTAAAATTGTTTAAAAAATATATAAATAAATAAATAAGGTTCTGCAAATTACAAACTTGATTGCATTTTAGTGTTGTATGTACGATGACCACATGACGATTATAATTTATATGGCATACCAAATTTTTACAAATAATTACTATAGCTTGTAATACGACTGTGATTTGGCAGGTTCTTCAAATAATAACAGAGCGCAGTAACATATGCAACCAGCTTCATTTGCCAGCTCAATCAGGTTCTAGTACAGTGTTGGAACGCATGCGCCGTGGATACACACGAGAGGCTTATCTGGAACTGGTGGCCAAAGTGCGATCTGTTATTCCTGGAGGTTTATAATAATTTTAGTCTTATCAGGGTGTTGAATGATGAAGTAGCCATATGAGACAATGCTTTTGCGTAACAATCTTGAAATTGTTATTTAAATATACATATAATATATGTTATGTCTAGAAAGGAATATGGTATAGGAGTGATAACGATTTATTGGCAGATAATATGTTTATGTGGTTGTATGTTACAAATCCTTGTTTATATATTTGAGAATAATTTCCTTTAATGAACAGTCATGTTTTGCAACTTTTCAATATCTGATGTCAATAATTTTAAATTGGTATACAACAAGAAATTTGAGGTAATTCTGTTTTTTACAGTTGCTTTGTCAACTGATATGATCTGTGGGTTCTGTGGGGAGACAGAAGAAGAATTTCAGGAGACCTTAACACTCATGGAGACTGTCCGTTATCATACAGCATTTTTGTTTTCCTACAGTATGAGGGAGGTAATAAATTCATAATATTTAATTTAGTAAATGTTAAGGAATATATGTCTCAAAATATTCAAGAAATGTGTATTTTGTAAAATAAAATAATTTAAATTTTGTATTACTCACAGAAAACTACAGCTTATCGAAGATATAAAGATGATGTTCCTAATGACGTAAAAAAAGACAGACACACAAGAATGCTGAAATTATATATACAGTCATGTCATGTTTTGAACCAAGCAGAATTGGGTAAAGTGCATTTAGTTCTTATTGAAAGTATAAATAAGAAGACCCAGCAACTAGTTGGACGAAATGAAATGTATTTGAAAGTTAATGTAGATCAAACAGAGATTTTAAGTGAAGATGGTGGGAAAAGAGCAATAAAAATTGGAGATTATGTAGCCGTGAAGATCACCGATGCTAAAGCATCTGCCTTCAGTGGGGTTCCTCTTTACCACACTAGTATTAAAGAATTCTATAGGGACAAATGTTATGGTAATGAAATTGTTGTACAGTTGTAGTAATTGTTAAAATATAATATATCTATTATAAGATCTGATCTTTCTTTTCTGAATATGTAATCAACAAATACATTGTATTTAACAAATGATTACTTGTCGTGTCTGAGCACAAAAAAATTGAAAATCCATTTACAATTCATATTCTTATTCTGATTTCTGTTTTAATTGCAAATTATATAAGTGCATATTAATTCCAATTAATTATTAATATTCTTAGTACAGTGACCACTTACTGACAGCTCACTTGAGTATTACTTTTATCGCTTTTACATATATTTTATTTTATTTTAGGGATTTGGACGAGGAATCTGTATATCACAAATCGGCTATAGTTTTGAAGGCTCAGTAAATATTTCATCAAAGGGTCTTCAATTTTATGGCAATAAATCAACTAACATAATTACTTTTTAGAGTTTCACACCTAAAGGGTGCTAATGGGACTTTATTACTAAGGCTCCACCGTTTATCCATCTATCTACCACATGGCTGTATCTTTAGTGTCTACCTACCATAGTAGGTAGACACTTAAAATTATTACAGAGTGTGTGTTACTATAGTTGATATAAAAACAAATCATATATATTAAATAAATAAAGATAAAAACTAAAGGCAGTGCTCATACAATATATATGTTTTTTGTTTGGAATTTTTTGCTGTATTTTATAATGGCAGTAAACAAATGTCTAACTAATATTACTGTAATGCATACTAGTAAATAACACAACAACTAATAAAAACAAGCCAAGTGTGATTCAAAAGTGTTTGAGACAAAGGTATTGACAGATATAATTAGACAATTACCACACAAATCTTTATGAACAATTGCATTGCTTATAGTACCGCTTTTGTTTTTTACAAAACAATTATGGTATGGAATCCTTTCCCTGAGAGTCAGATTCGCATTTGCCGATTTTTTAAATATTTTGCTAGCTTTTTTCTCTTCTCTGTGGTTCTATGTGGATTTAACAAATACTTTGTTTCTTTTAATTTTTCTTAATGATATCACTGATGACAAAGTATTACAAAAAAAAATTGATTTACAGGAAATGTGACAATTATTGTGGTTAACTTGGTCAAACTCTTTTTGTTCCATAATCATAATCGAAATAGTGTCCTCTCTCCTTTCTGCATGTGAGCTGTTTCTGTTATCCATCCTGATATTGGTCTTGGTTCCAATCTTGATCCCCTTTGGGTCAATGCCATACAATAACATAAGACTTTTTACATCCTATTTATTATTATCGTGTTATTTACACTCACCATGTACAAATAACAGCAGCCTCCACTGCCTTCCTTTATATTCAAATTGATGTGAACTTGAGTGAGTTAAAGTTAGTTCAGACATATACAGCATCAATACTGATGATGATACTGATAAATGCAATACCTATGCAGACTAAATGGCAAAAGATATGTGTTGATGTTCATTGGTCAGTTAATAGATAAGTCAGGTGAGAGATGAAATAAAAACTTTTGTTAATACAAAGTAAATTTTTGTAGATTTTTTTTATGAAAAACATTGCAACTGGGACATGTTAAACAAATTATTGTCGAGTTCAAATTCTTACATAAGTAGCATTACACGAAAGCAACATAAGAAACTAAATTATTATTCAAAGCAACATAGGACATAATGGTTACAAGCACACCACCATATTTATCTTCAGACGATCAGAGTAATGATGGAAATGTAGAGGGCAATGGACATTAATATGACAATGATGAGAGCCGAACATTGTTTATTTTTTTTAATATGTTGAGGATGCAATGTAGTGGGTCAATTAGAATTGCTTAATAGTCACAATAGTAAGTCTCATGACGATGTAATTGCTTCTCAAATAGTTGCTGATTTTTATTTTTCTGCTAACAATTTGTTTCTAAAACCACTATTTTCATGTGAGAATAAAATATGAATAATCTAGTAATGTCATTTATACAAAATCAATAGACCTTTTCTTTATGGAGATGAGATTAAAGATTATTATTCTTTTATATCAGAATGTCATATTTTTGGATTTCTTGTTGTAAATTTAGTATTAATTAGTAATAATAAAGTACATGGATATTATTTTTTTCATCTACTTTACTTAAAAAAGATTTAAACTATGTTGCCAAATTTTCGGTACTAATGCTATCAACTGTTGCTATTAGCATAGGGCTTTATTTATGTGATGTTAAAAATATTTTCAATGCTGTATTTCTTTTTTTTTGTAATGCTTTCTTTGGGCAAAGTTCACCTACAAAAGGCAACTACCTATTGTTGCAAGGTTGAATTTTAACAATTATGATAAACAAAAACATTATTTTGAATAAAATGAAGAAGGATCATGGATACCTTAGGCCAACTATATCCGGTTTTTATTTTATATCTCAATTTTACAATAATTGTTCCAAAATTCATATTTTTTCTAATAATGGTGTTCTATAGCAATGGTGAAATCCTGTCAAAATCTGTTAGGTGGAGTTTTCGATAAAAATTATATCATGAAATGAATTTATACATCTCTTGACATTTTCCATTTATTCCATTAATTTCCGGAAATGACTCTACTGATAATAACTAATAAAAATTGTCAAAGAACTAGGCCCAAAACAGAATTTTCAAATTACAACGATCAATGGTAATAAATTATATGTCGAGTGTGCAAGGCCTTATCGTGCGCGGGGGGGTGGCCGGGGGCGGCCGTGTCTCGGAATACCTGCAGCGAGGAGCGGCGAGGAGAGCATCAAATTATAAAGGATTTGACACACGAACGGAAAATAACCATTTCGTCTTTATACAACAATCACAATATGTGAGCATTTCTGGATATACTCTCAGCTTTTGACACTTTAGTGATCATCAGTAGCGTAATTTACCGAAGTTAACGGAAAATGGCATGAGCACGTTGTTGAATAATATTTGTGTTGAGTTTTGAAAATACACATTGTAGTTTACAACTTTGTGGAGGTGACACTCTATCATAATGTTGAAAGACGGGAACGAACGCACAGACAAATATCTCGAGACTCGTTTCTGAGGTAGTTGGATATATCATAGGTAATTTGAAGAACGAATGTAATCATTAGTTGTGACACTGCAAGTGTGATTTTTATTAATAATCGTACATAATAATTTTAAAGACAAACAATAAATAATGCATAAACATTTTCATTGTGCAATTTACAAACTTATAAAAAATACTATATCAACAATAAGATGAAATGATATGATATTAATTACATATCATGAATGTTACATGGCATCGAGACTAAAATAAGTTTGTACTCATATTTTTTAATTTTAGTACAATTTTTTTTGGTGCTCTTGTGCTTTAATTAAATTGTGTTTTATGTAATAAAAAATATTATGTTGCAAAGACATTGCATAAAGGTTCAAAGTAAACAAACAATTTCATTTTGAGTGTGGGCTTTAGAAATACCTACTTTGTAAATATATTGTCATACTAAACTGGAAGCACCAATTTGTTTGACATTACTTAGCTTCCCGTTAGGCATAACATTGACTCGTTGTCCAGACATATTGTCAGAACTTTCCACATGTCCAGATAAGCTTGGAGATGGACCTTGAGAACTGCCATATACCTTAGTGCTGTAACCAGAATCATTATGTGACTCTCTATCTACTTGACTTTGAGCATCTGATAAATGAGTGTTGATAGCCAAAGATTGTAATCTACTGTGTAGTAGATTGTGATCAGCTTGCATGGGTTTCCTGCTGCACCGGGGATCCGACCTCATGTCTGGATAAATGGGCAGTCCTGGCGGACGATTATCATAGTAACTTTCTCGAAAGTGTTCATTTTGATTTGCTATTTCTATTTCGGTATTTTGATCTAGATCTCCATAACAATGAGGCATTTTTTCCATTTCTCTGATTATGTGGTCTTGCATCATAGCATCGAACAGTCCAGTTTGATGACACAGAGGGTTTCTGTTTCTGGCCTTAGACACATTTTGACCAGGTAGACCTGTTTGGTTGTAATCGTCCAAGTGTGTTGTAGGCTGACTGTACTGTGGAACAGGTAAGCCATTTTCAATCATTTCCCTATAAGGCAATTGATGAGGGATCCTTTGTCGATTTGGCATATCATGAAAGTAAGCATCTTTGGGTATTAGTGGTCGAACACCAGATTGACTTTCTTCGGGCCGTGACTGTGGAACTGGCGACTGTGCCATGGACATAGTTTCATAATTAGATAATGTCTGCAGCAAGTTTGCGTTTTTCATCGGGCCCGGTTGTGCTTTAGACCTAATGGGGTTGTCTTCCTCGTCGCTGCTTTCTGAATTGTTTCCGGTGTTTTTAGGCAAAGTTTCTTTAAATGCTTTTCTTGTGGGAAAGGGTATCAAGTTCTGCAAACTGAATTTTTTAGATTTCGGTGGTTTATCTTTTAAAATAGGAGCAGGTCTAGAGGGTTGTTGAGGCATTTTAAGTATGCTAGGCCCTTGGTGGATATGAGTTTTTACTTCAGTTGGTGTTTCGGTGGGTGTTATACTTTTTCTTGGTGGAGTTGATGGTTCCGGAGACCGAGATATACGAGTTTGATTTTCAACTTTTGCTACTAGTTCTTGAACTGATTTCATTGGGGCTCTATCAATATTATTTTCTGTTTGTACAATTAGGCCATGTGTATAATTAGTTTGTTTCGGTATTCTAATATAGCCATCCTGTAATATTTCCAGACATGATTTTGTGTCATTTCTGATTTCAAGCTCGGAACTTTTTTTTTCTAAAATTGCACGTTTACGAATGTCGTCAGCAGTTCTTTGTAGGACTTGACTTTTCCAAGGTGAAAGGTTTTGTGGGCTTGTGCCAGGAGTATTTCTTAATCTTTCATCTCCATCAGAATCGCTCGCTCTATATTCTGATCTTAATTTATTACTGTTACTGGGTGACTTAGAACGTGACTGACGACTAGGAGACGAAAATGTTTGTTGTTGTTCTTTTGTCTCTACGTGGAGAGGTGACTGTGAAATTGAAATCCTATTTGATTTTACATGAATTTCTGCTGTTACGTTTTGCATGTGTGGTGATTCCACAAATGGTGGGGGGCTGTTATGATAAGGAGCGTTACGCTGCGGTGATCTTAGACTTCTTCTCAGACTAGTGTCCAGAAAATCGCTACTTTTGGAACACTTAAGTGGGTAACTCTGCTTAGAAATTTCGGGTTGTTTAACAGTGTCTAAAATTTCTGTGCTTTTTGATCTGGCGTCGTTTAAGTCTTTGGCATTATTTTCGTATTTTTCCGCATTTTGATTGAAGCTTTTAATAATGTTATTAACTTTGTTCCATTCCTCTGCTTTGATATCCAAAAGTTCTAAGCTACGAGTTCTCTTCAGTGGTGGTATATCTAAAGATCCTCTAGGACTGAACTCCAATTTTTTCGGTCTTTCTGAAGCTCTAAATATCATTCCTCGCGTTAACCAATCTTCTAAGTGTTTGTGCCTCTCCTTGCATAATGCTCTTTCGGCCGCTACGAATCTGGTTAGTTCTGATATTTGACCCTTTGTCCGCATTTCCAGGTCGGTCACTTTCTGATCCAATCTTTCATGAGCTCGATCTATATGCCTTTTCAAATCTTTTTTGTCCTCATTCATTTTGTCTTCCATATGTTTAAAGAACGGCGCACAATAACACGTGTACCCGGTGCCGATAGGTCCTTTCTTGATATTTCCGGCCAAGTCGAGGTAGTACTGCTCACCTTTCTTTAAAGGTTCGGTGGGGAGTGAGCTGAGTCTCGGCTTAGGGAAATATTTGGTGTCGGGATAATAATGGCAACCGTACGGAGACAGATGCACCGGTGGAACTTCGAAATGGACGTTCTTCTTTTTCTTGTCTTTGGATCTTTTCGCTTCGGCCGGTTCGTCGATCGTTCGTTCTTTGCTTTTGCTTCTACGTTTATCTTTCTTTTTCGGTTGTTTGGCGACGGGAGTGTTGAGGATGCTTATGATTTCATCAAGGCCTTTCCTCGTGGCGATGTCCCGTGCCGTCTCCCCCTGCTGGTTGCGCAACGACTTATCGCAGCCCGCTTCGAGAAGGATGCGCGTGAGCTTCCGGCGGCCCATCGCCGCGGCTATGTGCAGCGCGGTGTCGCCGTTCTTGTTCTGTTCGAAGACGCGGCTCTGCGCCGATATGAGTATGCGGGTCACGCCCGCGTGCCCGTACCGCGCCGCCGTGTGCAGCGATGTGTCGCCGTACTGGAAAACGAAATGATCAATTAGATATCCGACGGACGTGGTGTCCTCGATGGAATAAAAATATATTAGGAGAGATAGGAGAATCGATCTAAAGAAAATGACGCGAATAAAATTGAAGACTTTATAATCAAGCTTTGTAAATAACTTTTTAATTTCCCACAAGAGTGATGATTCATTTGCATATTCCACAATCCTTAAGTAAATAGGGATATTATAATTTTATTTAAAGGTAATCTTCATTCTAACTTATCTGATTGCGTATTATATACATATAAATTAATTTCAACTTTTTGACCTTGATTTCGATTATTGTTGATTCACTTGATAGAAAGTTTGTTTCAAGTTTTGCAGGGAGAAACAAGTTTTTTATTAATATTGATTGAAAATAAGAGCGGTAAATTGAAAATTGCAAGAAACTGAACGTGTATTCAAATTTTAGATTTCCACGATAGGAATATAGTGGAATAGATTGGAAAGGATCCTGATGCTTTTAGGCTTTACGGGTACGCTTGTAAGAGAGGTGCTATGTTTTGGAGTGTTTTTGTTTGACGTTTTGGATTCTTCATTACACGTTGAATCACAGGATCTGTTCAATTTAAGTTACTTTTTGGTTTTTGATAAATTTACAATATTTTGCAAATTTCGCTAATTAGTAGACCGAGTCTGAATATTCGTATAATGTCCTTCATCGTAGAAATAGGAAATCCCGCCGTCGCCGTAAATCGCTCCTAGGGTGGGCTTTTCTGCTTTTATGTCTTCTGTGTATACGTCTAAATATCTTGTTGGTGAATACCATCACGATATTTAGACTGTTTGAATAACAGCAGGTAGGAATGCTAATGTAAGTAACACCCATAAAACAACACAGTACCATATATATCCATGAAAGTATTATTATTAAAGAGTGCATCGTGGTTTTTCATATATTTTTAACCCCCGACCCAAACAGAGGGGGTATTATAAGTTTGACGTGTTTGTCTGCGTATCCGTGTGTCAGTCTGTGGCATCTTAGCTCCCAAACAACTGAACCAATTTCGATTTTTGTCGAAAGATGCCTTGAGCGAGAGTTGTTACCTATAATTAAAGAAAATTTGTTCAATTGTCTGACGATTATCAGCGTAAGCAGATTCTACAGGTCCGATCGAGTCGTTTGATATATTATTACTTCAATGGTACAAGAACATAGCAAATTTGAACTGATTAATGTTGCAGCATCACCTGGAATTTGCATGATACCCGCTCCTCCACCAACTTACAGCAGAGGTAATGTGTTTGGGTTCATTGAAATTATTTCAATAAATGTATCATAGATAGACTAGCTTCCGCCTGCGTCTCCGCCCGTGTACATAGAATGAATTCCTTCATCTTGTGTATCAACTGGTCACGCTTTCAATCATGGTCCGATCGCTATCTCATTCTTGATTCTGATTTCGATGTGATTGAGTGATCTTATTGATCTAAGTAGAGTCCAATTCTGATTCTTCAATGTCTCAGCGTTGAATATAATAAAGGGTCGGTGGTATACGATACGGAGGATGGACTACGAAAGTGGAAGGTGGCTTAGAGGAATAAAGTTATTGAAAGATTAGAATTTGGTGAGATAGAGTAGGGAACTGTCTAGTAGAACCCCTTTTGTAGTCTGTAGCATACTACACCATACTGGTGTCGTTGTCGTGTACAAAAGGGGTTGTCAATAAAATACGTTTACATATTAAGGGGGCTATCACTTAGTGTAACAAGATGTGACAGGGAGAAATGGGGGCTAAGAAAAACGTGACGTTCTGCAGTTCATCAAACAATTTTTCTTTAATTTTTCTTGATTTTTTAATTTTATCATTCTGTCACGATAGGAAGTCATTCCTATTGAAAGTGTACATATATAAGTATTTTTATGTATACATTTTCGTTACGATAGCTCAATACAGATACATATTAATAATAATAATAATAATGATACATTCAGGTTAATGAAGTCACAAACTTATTTTATATGCTTGTTATTTTAGATATTTATTGCTTTGTTGATTTTTTTTTATTTAAAAAATATTTTAATATATCAATATTTATTGTAATATTGATCGAAACGAACTATTTAGAGGGGGAGTCTAGTTTTCGTGATGTAATATTTATATGGGGTTGTAAAGAATGTGATACAGTGTGATGAAAGGAGGTGGGGGGGAGGTGAAAATGGCGAAATTTAGTGTGACGTAGTTTATGAACGGCCCCAAAACAGAACAATGATAAAATAGGACTATAGTGTTTATAGCATTTTATTATTGATAGTAGTTTAAAATGAGATTTGCGAAGTATTTTAAAAACTAAAATATTTTTAAATAATAAAATAATCAATCAGAATAAAATTAATGTATCAAAATACTGCTTCTCAGTTTTTGCTATTTTGCTAAAGCCCATCTCTCATGAGGATTATTAAACAGCTTCCTTTACTTTACAAATAGCAAAACATTGCAAGATTGTCATGCGATTTAAAGCCACGTAAACTTGGCCTTAAATCGACTTTTTCTACTATGGTCTTTGCAAGTTACGAACAGTTGTCTATCATAGCGTAATATATATTACTTTTTAACCTTTTTACATTCTATCAGTACCTATTATATAAAGGTTAAAAAACAGGAAATAAATAAATTAAAAAATTATAATGCTCTTATAAACTTATAACACAAATAATACATGTAAAGTGTATTGGCTCTTTAAATTTAATATAAGTAGTAGGTAATATTTTGATCCAAATGTTTTGATGTCGAGGCACCGCTATCTTAAGACTTAAATTTTACAATCGAATACTAATGTTTTGATATTTACTTACAATGGCTAGGTAGCTTATTAGTATTTAAAATCTATCATTTTTCTATTATTTGATTAAACAACTTAATTTAAGATTTATGATTGAAGTCATTAAGATTACCATATATAATGTAGACGTTTAAATATCAGGAATCCAATTACCACAATATATTTAACATAATGATTTAATTACTCAAGTAGGTATGTACTTTAACATTGCATGTATTCCTATTGCTTAAACATCAGATTAGACCCCCATGTGTGTTCGTAATCATTTATTATATATTTTCAATAATAAATTATGGTTATTAAAAAAACCAAAGTGGAAACTTGAACACTTACGTGTGTAAGTAAGGAAATATTTTTTTTTATCATCAGGTAAAATATATTTACTGTACACGAAATACTTCTAAATGAAGTGTTTTCTATTCATTATTACAAACTACTACTACAAAAATTATATTACAATTTTCATTTAATGCGCTGTTCTAATGAAAAATAATGCATATTGTTTTACGTACACAAATCGCAATCTATTGCTTAAAACGTAAATTTGCAAATGCAATAAGAAAAGTTCCAACATAAATTTATATTTATGTTAAACGAATATATACAATATATATTTATATTATATACAGTTATTTTATTAATGTATTTCAACCCAAACTTAACTCTCGTGTAAACGGGGCTAATAGGTATATCTAGATTCTTATATGTCGGTTATGGTAACGGTAAGTGCCGTGAGTTCAATGGCTTTTTCCCATTTCAAAAATGCCCAACGGTCTAAAGAAGTTTTCATTTCAAAATGTAACATTGTAATCATCTTTACGTACGTTATTACGCAAGTCTGGCGGTGCTCCGGCGAGCAGCAATTCCCGGCAGGACTGGTTGTGGCCCGACTGGCAGGCCAGGTGCAGCGGCGCGAAGCCCGCGTAGTTGACGAGCGTGAGGTCCGCGCCCGCCGCCGCCAGCAGCGCCACGCACCGCGAGTAGCCCTTCCATGCTGCTTCATGGGCCGCCGTGTTTCCGTGCTGCAGCAGAATGAGATGATAGATCAAGGGCGGATCCAGGGGCTGGGTCTTGTTATAATGGAAACACGAGATAAAATTTGTCATAATTGCTTAAGCAATCAGATTGAAATGAAATTTTCGTCCAATTCAAAATTCGATACCGGTAATGCTCTCGGTTATAGGGCTGATTCCACTATAAGTTTTTTCGACTTCCGTCCTGCTCTAAATTTGATGTCGTTTCCGTTTTTGGTTACAAATCCGGTTTCGTTATATTCAACAAATAAAGAAATGCTTATTACAGGGACTGGTTGGGGCCCATCCTTGAAATAAGGATTTCTTTATTTGTTAAGAAAACCTCTAATGTTAATTTATAGGAAATTAAATTTCGAACTAACAGAATCATCATACAAAATGTCACCCCTTTGAGATATAAATTTTCAAAAAGACCCAAACACATGCTTCTTTATTTTTAAAAACGAATTATAAACCTAATTAAAAACTAATGATATCTACTCCCTGAAATAAGTATTACTTTACTTGCAAAGAAGTACCTACTTAAAAATAAACTCCCATGACTCTTAACGCAAACAATATCTTTGTCGTTATGAGAATACGCTATCCATTTTTAGCTTTCTAGATCCAGCGTTTAGCTCTGGGTGTTTACGAATCATCCGTCATTTAGTCTGCCTGG